>VZRI01010542.1:34943-98966 GCA_013397515.1 Upupa epops | reverse complement strand
GGCTGGGTCACTGTCTCTGGAGGTGTTTAAGGTTAGGCTGGATGAAGTGCTGAGTGGCATGATCTAGATGTCAGATGTTTAGGTTTACTTGGTTGGTTTTAGGTTGGACTGGATGATCTTTAAGATTCTTTTCCAGCCTCATCATTACTGTGATACTGGTTGGAAGAGACTTTTAAGATCAAGTCCAAGTGTTAACCCAGTACTGCCAGGTCACCACTAAAACACATCTGTAAGCACCATGCCTACATTCCTGCAAACATATCTAGAGATGGTGAATCCACCACTGCCTTGCATAGTCTTCCAATGTTCAATGACTCTTTAGTGAAAGAAATTCTAAAATTTTGAGCCTTCCATTGTGTAACTTTGCTGCCATTTCCTCTTGTCCTATCACCTATCACTTCGTTGAACAGACCAACCTCCCACCTCTGTGCAACCTTCTTTCAGGTAACTGTAGACAATACAGTCTCCCCTCACTGTCCTTTTCTCCAAGCTAAACAACCTCTCAGTCGCTTCTCAAACAATTTGTACTCCAGATTCTTCACCTATTTTGTCGCCTTTCTCTGGGTCTGCTCCAGCACCTCAATGCCCTTTTTGTAGTGTGGGACCCAAAACTGAACATGGTACTCATGGTGTGACCTCAGGAGTGACAAGTATTGAGCAAGAATCACTTCTGCTGGCCACACTGTTTCTGATACACACCAAGCTCCTGTTGGCCTTCTTACCTACCCAAGCTTGCTGATGGCTCTTCTGCTGGCCATCAACCTCTATGTCCCTTTCCAACGTATAGCTTTCCAACTGCATATTCCTAAGTCTGTAGCTTTCTGTGTGCTTCCTATGAGCCAAGTGGAAGACCCAGCACCTGGCTTTGCTGAACACCGTTAAAGGCCTCCTCTTGCAGCCCTTTGTCACACAAGGAGCTCCAGCTACGGGACAGCCTCGGGGGGTCCGAAGGCCGCCGGGCACTCACCAGGTGTAAATCTGCAGCTCGCTGGAGGGCACGTTGCCGCGAGAGAACTCGTCCATGCGATGGTGCCGCCCGTTGTTGGTGGTGAAGACGCGGAGCAGCAGCGGACACGTCTGCGGGCACGGGGAGACGGAGCTCAAGGACCGCTACCAACCCCCAGACGCCAACCCATAGCCGCCCGCGGCCCGAGGCCTCACGGAGCCACCGATCCCCGCTGTACCTGTCCTGTCTCGCCCCACCCCCGCTACCCGTCCCGCCGCGCCAGGAAGCGCCGGGAGCGGCACTGCCGCGGCACCTTTTCGCGGTCGATCGGCTTCTCCGGCTCCTTCTTGATCTCCTCCTGCGTGACGCGCGACTCCACCGCCATCTTGTCCCGCCGCGCAGGCACCCACCGCGCCCGGATGTCCCTCCCCACCCTCTCGCGATGTTACCGGGAGGCGGTAACGGCCGCGGCGGGCGGGCCAGCGGCCCTTGGGTGGGGCTTGGCTGTGGTGGAGGGAGAATAACCGAGTTCTGTTAGTAATGTTACTGTGGGGCAGGGATTGTAGCCCTGTACTGAGGCCGCATCCTGAGTACTAGGTTCCGTTTTGGCCACCTCAATAGAAGAAGGACATTGAGGTGCTGGCGTGGGTGCAAAGAAGGGCAGGAAGGCTGGTGAAGGATCTGGAGAACAAGCCCAATGAAGAGCTGCTGAGGCAGCTCAGGCTGTTTAGTCTGAGGAAAAGGAGTCTGAGAGGAGCCTCATCATTGTCTATAACTACCTAAAAAAGTTTGCAAGGAGGTTGGGGTTGGTCTCTTCTCACAAGTAACAAGGGACAGGACAAAAGGAAATGTCCTCATGTCCCACCAGAAGTTTAGGTTGGATGGTAGGAAAAACCTCTCTATTGAAAGGGCCATCGAACATTGGAACAGACTGTCCAGGGAGGTGGATGAATCACTATCCCTGGATGTGTTTAAAAGATGTAGATCTGGAGTGGGTGTGATAGAGTTGGGTTAATGGTTGGGCTGGATGATCTTGCAGCAGAGTATAGCATGGAGGTACTCACTGCTGAAGCTAAGTCTTGGGGTCCCATTCTGATTTCACATTTCCAAGCACTATAGATAATGTTTTTCATGTAGTATTTAGACAAAAAAATACATAGGGGAGAAAAATTTATAAAACTATGTTACGTATTAAATATAATATATAAGAATATATTTAATTATAAGGTTTCTGTGTGTATTATAAACAAGAAAAAAGGTTAAGAGTCCATACTATAATAATAATAACGGCTCTTGAAGTTCATCTCTAATGTAGCCAACAGTATTTAGTTTAAAATGTTGATTTGTGACAAAACAAATACAAGACAAAGAACCATCAACCTATTAGAGTTCACCCTCAGCTTTCCTTTCATGGTAGCCTGGATAGCAGTGTACAGTTTCTAATCTACATTAAGTTATAGCATGTCATCATTTTATTACCAAAAGGAGTGACTCAGCCTTGCCACCATTTGCAAGATTTGATTTCCCAGGCAATGATGTAGTTTTTTACACTGCTAAAATTAATTATAATTCACACTTCGGGCTTAGTATGTGAAGGGCCATTTCCAAAACAAAGGAATTTATGTCCAGAATCAGGTATCATAGAGGAACAGCTGTAACACATAAAGCACAGTTCTGTTATGAATCTAAGTAGTTCCTTCTGATAGAGCTTTCTGAATGCTTTATTTATGTGAAAAATGATCTAGTGTGCTTGAGCTTTAAGTAAATTCAAGCACAACTTAATTATTCATTGTGTATTAATAATCACAATTTATTTTCAGTCTAAACCCTTCCATTCTTGTGTTTGGAAGAGAAAGTTGAAAGTTATTTGGAAATGAAAAGGCATTTATGTGATCTGGAACATGGCCTGTGGGATGCAGGATGCAGGAGACAGTGCTGTCTGGTTAAACAAGCATAACAGGGTAAACTGGATCCCCACCAGTTCGGAACGAAGTCCCATGTACACCAAGTCAGTCTAACAGCTTGCTTTTGCCAAAGGAAGGGAATTTGGCTCCCCACTGCCTGTCCTCAGTCATGTGATGGGTTTTTCCCTCCGTTCTGCCAGGTATGACCCTCACTAGATGCTTCTAAGAATAAGTTCTTAAATTCCAGATAAAACTGTCCAGTTGGGAGCTGGATTTCTGTCAGTTTATTGCATTTGACACTTTATAAACTGATTCTGTGACGACTAGACCTGGTACAAGAGGTGTGATAGAAACCCACACCCAGGATAGCTGGGGAATGGAGGTAAATAGGAGGAATAAAATAGTGTCTCTGCCTTTAGTGGTAGTGAGACTAACATACTCTTAGTTTTTGTCCCTGTCAGGGACTCTGTTCTGTGCAAACTTGTGTGCCAACTTGTATATAATATATAGTGTACATACCAGAGAAATCAACAGCTACTCACTGAGGTGGTAAGGCAGGCTGTATACACAAGCAAGTCTGTAAACTAAAACACAAATCAAACATTGTCAGACATGAATGCCTGTAGAGAATTGAGACAAGAGGTCTCTGAAGTGTTAACTGACTCTTTTAGAACTGTTAACACACATTCCTATTGAAGTGGCTATTTAAATAGCAAACATGTAAGCGTTCATTACAATAATCTTGACTGTGGAAGGTTTGATTGTCCTGTTCTGCAAACAGCACAATTGTCCTTCAACATCTTTACAGTCCATAGAGTGAGCAAAGTTCCAAATTTGATGGAGCTTCTATTGCAAACCTGCTTTAACTGGATGGAAGAATACTGCTGCATTCTATTTGCAAATATGATTCCTGCTATTTCCTCCATTTTGTCTCCCAGTCTCACAGGTCTGTTTGATGTTCAGAATGCTTATGTGCAGTAGATTTCATGACAGCATTTTAATTTCCCATGTTTTGTAGCAAAGCGAGCGTGTATTTCTAGTATTTCTAGTGCTGCTAGAAAATTATACTGCTTTCATTTAAGCTTCAGTGCTTGTTCCCTGTCCTAGTTTGAATTGAGATGATTTGGCCTCATAAAATGCACCATAACTTGAGCTTCTGTGGTTCCTGTTCAACTCAGCAGGTGAGTTGGTGTGCCCAAGGCTGGCAGAAGAAGGCTGCTTTGTGATGTATAGAAAGACTCTGTGTGTGCAAAACACATGGAGGCCCCAAGGCAGAACACTTAATTCAGGAGGACCAGGACTTCTCTGCCTAGGAATGATCCATGATGAAGGAAGTAGAACACCTCCCTCATGAGGAAAGGCTGAGGGAGCTGGGTCTCTTTAGCTTGGAGAAGAGAAGGCTGAGGGGTGACCTCATTAATGTCTATGTGAGGCATGGGTGCAAGGAGGATGGAGCCAGGCTATTCTCCAGATNGTCTAGGTGATCCTAGCAGAGAGATTGGACTGGGTGATCTTTCAAGGTCCCTTCTGATCTCTAATGATTCTGTGATCTATACTTGTGTATAGATTACATGTGTGTTTTAGACTCTGTCAGTAAAGTCATCAGAAAGACCATGAGTAACTAAAAACACCTTGAAGATTATTTATGTTATATGATATTGCAAAATGATTTAACTGTTAGCATGACAGCAGCAGCAGTCAGTCTGCACAGCTCAAGGGCTTTTTGCACAAGGTAGAGCCTCCAGTGTGCTTTGTCAAGCTGCCACTGCTTGCCAGTGTAAGATCTGTTTAAAGTTGTTTGTGATGTTGCCAGAGGTTATAATCTGCCATTCAGATGGAACAATTCCACATCAGGTGTTTCCTGAAAAAGCATCAGGATGCTCTATTTTTTTTCATTTTCAGAAAAAATGTTTTCAAGAACAACACATTAGATAGATGAGCCTTATCATTCGCATTTCTGTTCTTTATTATTAATTTTAAATGCCTCCAGTGGTTTATCTGTAAACCTACGGCTTTTGAGGAAGAAGCACAACCTGGCAGAGTTGCTCACCTCTGTGTCAAAATTATTCTCTTAAAGGATATATTTGATGGAACTATATTTGTTTTATAAAAAAAATCCATAGTCAGCTGAGACAAACTAATATCAGGCAGCTAAATTGTACCTGGGTGTGTGAGGGATTCAGAAGGCTGTCCACAGCACATCTATGCTCTGCCACAGGAACTGGGAACAGCGGTGCTCTTTCGTTTTCTCCTTAGGGCACTGCTTCCTGCAGTGGGCATAGAGAAGGACTGCAGGATGTGACCCTGCCTGATCCCCTGAGCAAGGGGAGGAGGAAGTTGGAGAGCAGCTCCACACTTCAGACCAACCTGACGCAAAACCTGTTTGCAATCTAAATCAACAGGAGAGTATGTGTTGTGCAAAAGAGGTCCAGCAGAATTGTAATGACTGCTTGAATTTCACCTGGAAGAGACCAGAACAAACTGGGACTTATAATTGCCAGCAGCGGAAGACAGAATTCAGTTTCCAGTAAAAAAACCCTAAGTCCGGTCTGTCACATAGAGTTATTTTCTTCTCTACACAAATAGACATGAAGGTGTGATGGTGAGATGTACTAAATATTCTGTTGATTTTTTCCTGGTGGGGTAGTAGACTTGGTTACCAAGTATAAAATTAAGGAAGAAATGTTGCCAGAATCTAAACCTGGGTTCTATTAAAACATGCTGTCATTTCACTGTAAAATACATCTGCTACAATGTTCCAGAAATTTTAGACACACAATAGAGTAATAAACTGCCTTTATAACTTGGGTAATACTCTACCATCAATTCCTGATTTCCCCCCTACTGTTTGTTTGAAATTACCTCAGTACAGAAATGTCCGTATGCTATAAGGAAGGAATAAATGGGTTGTCATTGCAATAAGTGAAGATTTTAAAAACTGTGTATGAGATGTGTTTTATAGAGAGGACAGCTAACACTGGAAGTTTGTCAGCCTCTAATTCACTGCATACAGTTAGGTCAGCAGCAACAACTCCTGCCAATGCTCCCTTATAGCTGTTTCCTGGTTTTCCTTTACTGAGGCACCTCCAGTACTGGAAGCAGCTGTGGGAAACCCAGTGTGAAGGTTACTTTCATCACTGGTGCTTTTCCCAGTTACAAGAGTTTCTGTAAGCTGCAATATCTTGTATGATGTTACATCATGATGCTGTAACATCATCATCTAGAAGATATGCCCTTAATGTTGTCTTCCATGTTCCCTTCTCTGGCGGCTTCCTGGGTTAATGTGTTTTCCTCCTTGACACAACAGTCTGAGAAGGGTGTGAGTGCCTCCATCAGATAGACGTTACTGCTCATGCTTTGGTGGGAGCATTTCCATTAATAAGAATTAACAGATTAGATTGATAGTTATTGCAGTATCTTCCCCCAAATAGCTGTTCTTTTCCCTTCCCATAGAAGAATAATATTGAAAGATTGGGTAGGAAATTCCAAGAGATGAGACGGAGTATACTAAAGTACATATCTTTTCTGTGCAGCTCCCTGGCTGTGCTTCTCCTCAGCTTGCCATACATCTCTAGAAGTTTCCAGTTGGTGACACACACAGTTCCTATTGAAAATAGTAGGTGGATAAAGATGCATCCCACACACCCAGAACAGGGTGCCCCAGGATGACAGATCTTAGCACAAAGAATCTCCCTGTATCTGTGGCATTTCACAGACACAGGGAAATTCTTTAATGACAACAGAGCTGTTGATAAATAAATCCCCTATGGTCACCCACAGTTAAAAGGATGTTTTATTTGGCTTGGTGCTGGGGCACACAGAGTCCAGCAAAAGGTTTATGAGAACAGTGCATATCCTTCATAACAACAGTTGATATTGTGTAAGCTGTTAGATATGTCCTGCCTCCAGAAGCATCATCAAAAAGACCTGAGCAAAACTTTTCTCAAGAATAAGTATTTCCATGTGGTAGGCCTTACCAAGCACAAAGTGGAGCCTCAGCACCCCAAGACAGCTCAGCTGAATCATAAAAATATAGAATTGTCTGTGTTGGAAGGGACTTCAAAGGTCATCTAGTCCAACCACCCTGCAGTGAGCAGGGACATCCTCAATCAGATGAGGTTGCTTAGATCCTTATTGAGCCTTGCCTTGAATATCTCCAGGGGTGAGGCCTCAGCCACCAACCTGGGCAATCTGTTCCAGGGTTCAACCAACCTCCTGCTAAAGAACTTCTTCCTAACATCCAATTTAATCTACCCTTCTCTAATTTGAAACCATTGCCCCTCATCCTATCACCTCAGGCCTTTGTAAACAGTCCCTCTCCAGCCTTCTTGTAGCCCCCTTCAGGTGCTGGAAGGTCACTATCAGGTCCCCCCCAGAACCTGCTCTTCTCCAGGTTGAGCAATCCCTGCAGCATCAGCCTGTCCTTGTAGGAGAGATGTTCCAGCTCCCTGATATGTTGTGGCTCGGTGTGCAGATCAGAAAACACCACAGTGTAACTTTATTCTTTTTTTCTGGAGGAGCCACATATAACCGTATAACGCATGTCCTGGCTGCAGTAAATTACCTCCAACATTTTGAATATTGCAATATAAAACCAACTTCTTTTTGGAATGTTGTATGCATTGCCCTGTCTGCTAACTCGGTGTTTTTTTAAGGAAAGGATATGTCCGTCACTGGGAATTTATAGTATGTGAACTTTGAGTCCAGAATGAATTCTGACAGCTTGGTTACCATAAGCTCCTCAGAGACACAGAGCTTAGTGGAAACACTGACATAATCTTAACGATAAAGGTGGGAATAGTGCCAGTAAAACAGAATGTCCTGTAGGCATAATGTAAGGCTCCCCAGATCACAATAGCTTTGAAAGACAAAGCTGACAGAAAACTTGGGAATGCCTATTCCTTTGACCAAGAAAGAATAATCTCCATATATACTGCTGCCTATTGTTACCAGCTGTATTATATTCCATTTTGCACATGGCAAAAGGTGCTGGGGAAATTTAGAGGACATTTTGTTGCAGAATTACTGTAAAGTCTTGCTGGAGAGCAATGGACGCAGGTTGGAGTCGTAGATGAGCGATACTATGGGCATGGCCAGAGCTGCACACTGCAGGCAGGGTGGGAAGAAGTTACATTTCCTGCCTTCCCTGGCAGCAATCTTGGCAGAACTGGTGAGCTTTCCACCAGCTTACTACAATGAAACAGGGTAGCAGAGAACTAGTGGGTAAATGGTTTACAACAATCTTGTAGCTCTTGCCTGGAATGGGCAAGGAAGCATTGACATAGGTTACTGTACCGGCATCAACCTGGGCCAGAGGGGGTGGTGCTAAGGGGCATCATTTTGCAGTGGTTCAGCTGGAGACAGAAGATGACATCTGTCCATAACCCGGTGCTTCCAAATGACAAGCTGTACAATGTGGCACTGAATGTGACAGACTGACATTTCAGATTGCTGTGAGCAGTGCTCTTTTGTTTGTGTTCAGAAGACATGTAAGAAAGTGCAGTGCTCCGAAAAATAAGTGCTTCACAGAACTGCTGGGGGGAAATTCTTTCAATGAAAGAAAGGAGAAGAAGTGTCTTGGGAGGAAAAAAGACTTCAGGTTGACACTAGTTCATGCTTTGTTCGTTCTATTACAAAGCTAGGATTAATTCAGATTAATTTCTATTAAATGGCTCTTGTACACCTCTTGGGTTTGATTTGTTCAATATGAAGCAAAAGAAAATGTGCTCTGGTGTTTTATTTGGGCTCGAGGAATGCAAAGGCATAACAATTACCAGCTGATCCACTAATTTAGTGCAGGTGCTTAGATTTTCAAAGACCATTATCACTTAATGTTACCTTTAAAAAGAGGTAAAAGGACCTCACATTTTTCAGTGAAATAGAAAAGCTACACCATTATATGGAAGGAAGTTAAACTCTCAAATACAAGAACTGCGAAACTTTCTGTAGCTAGAGCTTCAGGTACATTCTCTGCCTGTTACACACCAACGATGAACTAAGCACAAAGACTTGGAGATAAAGTGGAATATTAAGAACACAGGGCACAGTTATTGCTAAATTTTGACACAGAAATCATGATGTATGGGCTAGATCTTGAAATGCTGTTACAGTACAGCAGTGGGGGTGCTGATTGCTTGTTTCAGACAGGCCTGGCTTTGCACAAAAATACAGAGATACTGGCTGAAGCATGTTTGAGCATCAACAGGAATGAGGTTCAGAACAGATTCTAGCCAAGGCCAAAGGTGAAATGATACACTGCAGACGCTAGTAACTGGTTTCTGATTAGAAACCAGGAAGACTTGTCAGAGTGACATTCACAAGCATTCATCCATGTTGGGCTGCAAATGAAGCAGGATGATTAGTGCATTTGTGCTAACGTAGCTTGTAATTCTTTTAAGCTGTGGCCAGCAGATGCAAATGAATTGGCACATGAAGGCATTACACTCTTTCACTATTTTAGGTTTAGATGGCAGATGAAATCTTTGGTCAATCATGGAGAAGTTGTTGCTTCATTTGCACTCAGGGATGCCTAGATTTGGATGAGTATTTTTCCATCCTACACTCTTTAAGCATCTTTTCTTAAGTTACTATTTTTTACTGGTGTCAGTGGTGAAAAGCCATCAAGAATGGGCTAGGCACCTGCTTCTGGAGACTGTGAAGTTTATCCTCCTCCTGCTGTCTGTGGGATGTGAGTCTCACAGCTCCTTTAGCTCTGCACACACTGGATGCTGACAGCTGAACTGCGGGAGGCTTTACAGCTTCTTCAGGCTGCTTGAACAAATCCTCACTTCTTACTGAGACAGCAATCTTATGATTCCAGCCATCAGGATCAGGGCCGTGGGTGGCTTTATCAGAGACTGCTGATGAAGATGGTAAAAGGTACCTGAAAGCAGTTGTTGCTTGGTAGGTTTGAAAAATGTCAGGTGCAAGCGTTATCAGACCTACCTGTGTGTCACAGATGGAGCATTAGCCAGGCTGAGGGGATGCTGTGGAAATGTGGGAAATTATACTTAGTGCACGCTATTTCCTGTCCCAGCCAGGAGCAACGCCAAGGTTATGACAAACAACAATGCAATCTTTTACTGCTATCATCGCTTTTAGGAGAAGATTCCCAGAAAAGATGAATTCTGCTTTCCTGACTGTAACAGTAGATATGCAATCTTTTTGCTGTCAAAGTATAAACGAGCCCTCTGACGTGTTGGGGAGATGTGTGCAGAATGCCAGGCTCTCTGCTTGATGGATGTACAGCAACTTTCATTCGCTGGAGCTCTATAACAGAAAAGGTGTGAGACAGGCACAGTGCAGGTTGGATGTCCTTGTGCAGTGAATGTGGCTGCAGCAGGTGCCCAGAGAGTTTGCTGAGTGGCACCAAGAGATGTGCCAGTTCTGCCACACCAGCATCGCTATATGGGACAAACTGAGATGTTAAACTCCCCTCACTGAATAGACCATTCAGCTCCTGTGCTGTCCTGATTCAAGTTAATAGCACATTTTCCCCCCAAATGATTTTGCATTTCCCTCAAGGGTTCTTAAAATATCCACAACACAAAGTGCAAAGGAAAAAACTGCTGGAACTTGGTCCTGCTATGAGTGAGGTAACAATATGAAGGATATGAGGCAAGGTACCATTTCATTGTGCTTTTAACATACATCTCATCACTTTCAAGGCCTCCACAGCTAATATTTCCTTCTTCCAAGAATAGGGCTTAGAGGTATTTTAAGAATTCTAGTTGTCGTGCAATTAATAGCGTAACACACTGTTCCGAGTAACAAGATTTGCTTGTTTTGAACAGTAACAGTACTTTGCATGTAAAAAAGGGGAATGGGGAATGTTTTATTGCCAGCACTTTTCCTTACAGGGGGATGAATCACTTACATTCTTGGCAACCAAGCTCAAATTCACAAGAATGCTCAGTTTGATCAACTTCCTTCAAAACACTAAGCTCAAAGTAGAGAGGAAGAAAGACAGAAAGAAACTTGGATGGGCTTGGATGCAGAAGACATTACAAGATGGACACCCAAGCAGGAAGACAATAAATCTAGTGTACAAATTGTTTTGCCCAAAGCAAGTCACTGACTTGCTGTTACAGAAGGGTCCAGTCTAAATTAAAAGAATACTGGAAGGGGGAAAAAAAACCCAAGGAGGAGAAGAGCCAGAGAAAAGAAAGAAAACCCTGCTGATCTGGCAGACGTGGCGGATGTTGTGTCAAATTTGAGTTTATTTGCTAACAAAACAATGTGAATTTTCAAGAAAAGTTACCACACTTCCCTTCAGAATGGATGACTGTGCTGAGAAATAAAACAAGAGAAAATGTGAGGAGACAGCTGATTGGGCATGAGGAAAAACTGCCCATGTTTGCCTGGTGGTTTCATGCAATAAAGTCAGAGGGTTGTGAGGACACTTCTACAGCAGCAGTATGGAGTGAATCAAGACATGCTCTGGTTGTTCCTCTCCACTCATGCAGTGGACATCTCTGAGGAAGGGATGTCACTGAAAATAGTTCCTTTTAGTTGGATTATTTTTCAGCTGGTTCACCAAACAGCTACTCAAGGCACAGCACAACATACCCAAGCGGCAGTGGAGAAGCTGACAAGGAGTAAGGAACACAGTGGAAGGGGAATGATAAAGCTGGTGTGCTTCTGTGCCATCTCAGCGGTGACCTTCAGTGCAGCACCTGTGTTGTGGCACATTCAGCCCTACTGCTCACTTCTGCTCAGAAACAATCAAATGGCAGTGAGACCAGCACTTTTGGCTAAAATAAAAACAATCCAAGCAACCCCCAAAACATTATTTTATGTGGAATTCCCCCTTTTTTAGGTCATGCCTGTGAGGACAGGCAGAAGACCGAGAGAAATACTGCTCCCCAAAATTATGTGTTTCTTCTGTGTATCTCACATGGTACATAGCATATCTGAACACTTGAGAGCAGCCTCAAAGTCGGAGCCTCCAACACGAGATGAAACACTGGACTAAGATCCCAAGCAGAATGTGTGGAATCTTTGCAATGGAGTTTTTAAGACTAGACAAAAATCTGCCATAGTGAAGAGGGCCAGCCTAAACTAGATCTTTCCCAGCCTTACATTCCAGTGATTCCCAGTAAAGAAGGACCGGTTTGATGGTCCCTGAAATGAAGAATGATGGGCAGTCTTGTTTTTCTGCTCTGCAACCCATTCTCTCTTTTTCAGCCTCTTGCTAAGACCAGCACAAAACTCGGGATAGATGCTACTCTCAACCCAACAGGGCTGGGCACTAAGAACTGGGAGATTTCTATGCAATGAGTCTGTGTACTCACAGTTTAGAGAAAATGTAGTGGCAATGCTGTTCTCTCATTGTAATGCAGAGCAAGAAGGAAACGCAATGAAGGTTTTTTCCAGGATTAAAACAAGCAAAACAAAAGCCAGTTGTTGTTTTGGGAGAAAGGAAAGCAGTTGCTGTCAAAATGTTTCACCGACTTGGCAAAAATGCCAAGCTAGCCCTGCCTGCAGCATAAGTGGACTTCAAAGGGCTTATCTTGAATAAGGATTAGAGGGAGCCAGATCACTGCTTCCTACATGTATTCAGCTGAGGTTAAATGATATGCAAGGCCATACCTCAAGGGTGTGTTTTCCTTCGGGTGCCAGCCAAGTTGCTGACACCTCTGACTGCAGGTTTGAGGGATCAGTTTTGCTTTAGCTGCATACACCCAGAGCGAGCTCAGCTCTAACGCAGTACCAGGAAGAGTGGGTCACACTCTCACAGCCGGCCACTTCAGGAATGCTGCTCCATGGTGGGAATGCTCTGGAACAAACAGTCAGGCCTCCACTCCAGCGGTGAGTTGTCTGCTCAGGAGGGGCGTGTGGTTCTCAAACAGGATGCAGACTGAATAACCCTCCATTCCTGAAGAGGGTGGTCCCCGAAGGTCAGGGCTGCCTTCAATGGTGTGGCAGTGTGAGAGGAAACTGCCTCAAAGAGTGCTTTCATAATGCTTAGTCTGTGGACTATGAATAAATTCAGCCTGTCCAACTGTAGGTTCCCAAGTATCAGCCATCAAAAACGTGAAAAGGAGAATAAGGTTAGGAAAAGAACAATTCTCCAGCTGAGCTTTTATTACACAATGAATAGGAGTTCTCCTCACAACCCACTTTGATTTAAGACAAAGGGTTTTGCATCCCTCTTTGCCATCTGGGAGGAACATAGGGATGTAGGTGATACAAACCTGGTAGGGCCCAGCCCACACAACCACAGAATTCCTGAGCCTGGAAGGGACTGCTTGAGGTGATCTGGTGCAAATCCCTGCTCAAGCAGGGTCTGTTGAAGCTATCTGCCTAGGACCATGTCCAGTTGGATTTTTCATATCTCCACTGATGGCAGCTCCATGGCCTCTCTGGGCAACCTGCTCTAGCTCTGAACAGCCAGCCAATGTCAGCGCTGTGCTAATTCAATGGAAGGAGTGCTGGGGGCCTCTGAAGCTGTTGCAACACTAAGTCCAGAAAAATGATAGAGATTTTTCATCTTTTAAAACACAGTTTTCTGAAAACATTTGTTCCCTAATCTCCAGAAGGTGAGAGGACAGGGTCATGCTTTCTGTTCCCATGCTTTCGAGCCCACACTTTGCCCTGACGGTCACTGTTACCCGGGCACCTTTTCAGTTTTGGCAGAAGATCTTATCTGAAATCTTAATTGAGTCACATTTGTTCTATGCAAGGCAGTTTTATATTGCTCAAGCTGAAGTCACTGAAATGTTTTAATTAGCAAGCAAACACAGTCTGTCACTTTCCTCTGTGTGACGCACAAAGATCTCTCTGCTTCCTCCCTGAGTACGGTACAGCGTGTCTAGGCCACTGGCTACTATAATTACAATGGGGTAAGCATTTATGTGGCACTATAAAGGTGCTTTGCAAATACGGTAACACTCATGTCATTCTTGAGGAATTTGGAGTCAAACCAGGTCAAGAAAAGCATGAGAAAATTGTCTCAAAGGAAAAACCTGATTTTGTAGACAAGAATCATTGGAGCAGGAGGTGTGAAGGACAGATCTGGGGAAGGAGAGTCCTGAGCTGAATGACTGGATGCTGCTCAGAAATACTGTGGTTTCTTTCCTAAGCTGCCATGGAGCTCACAGATGGGCGTCAGGAGACCAGCACTCTGCGTACAAGTTCTCTTCCCTGTAAAACCTACATTACTTCCACTCCTGTAGCTACCAAAATAAAGGCAGCCTGCAAAACAGAGATAGGAGAGAAGAGAGACTGTTGCAGGAGAGTATGGGGAGGCATCCAGGAAGCAAGAGAAAGAACAGGGTAAAAGGAGAGAAAACCTCCGAAAAGTGAGGAGGCAGGAAACAATGACAAGATAAAGAGGCAAGACGGTATCATTGAAGTGTGAGGGAGGAGAATGTAGATTAACAACCTCTTGGCTAGGATAGAGTACAGAAAAGCCTGAAGAGTAGCTGTGAAGTACAGTTGCTGTAGCAGGTAATGGTCAGAGCATAGAAAAGAACTGTAGTCATGGTGATAAGGAAAACAAGGACCGCTTCAAGAAGATGCTGAGACAAAAACTGAACGCTTCAGATTAGGCCTTTAACAAGAGACTGATTATATGAAATAAGATGAAAGAAGAGAAAATAACCCCCCCTCAACCCACAATAAAATAGAGGAAATGCTAATAGCAGATTTAGAGAGACCTGATACTTAATATTGAAAAAAATCAGTATGAGGCAGAATGAATATGTAATAGCAATGCAGACTTCAAAAGAAGAAATTCAAAATTCCACAGGGATATGAAATTGGACAGTCATTGACAGAACACCACTTCCCCACTGGAAAGGTGCGGGCAGATCAGGTGCGCTGTGTAGGAGCGTGGAACAATCTTCAGTGCCATATTTCAGGGGCCACCAGACAGACACCTCCAACTACTCTGGAACCAATGACTGATGCACCCGCTCAGGCACACACCTCCTCTCACATGCCTAGATAAGGATTTACCCTGATATTTCAAATGGACATGAAGTGAAGAACAATAAAAACTGAAATTCCAAGTGGTCAAGAAAGTCTCCTTCTCTAGAGACATTCAAGACTCACCTGGATGTGTTCCTGTGCAGCTTGGTCTAGGTGATCCTGCTGTGGCAGGGGGATTGGACTGGATGATCTTTCGAGGTCCTTTCCAATCCCTAATGATTCTATGATTCTATAATTCTAAGAAACAAACATTGCTTGCATTTTAGCACTGCACAAGGCTTCTTAAAAAGTAACTTCTGAATTTACACACCCGTATCACTGTGTACACAGAGAATGGCTAAACACATCTGCTATGCATGGAAATCCAGACTGCGCCAGAGCCTGCCCTCTTCCTACACGCCAAGGGGCTGGTGTGGTGCAGAGCATTAGATCATATGGGGTTATACAGGTTTATGTGAGAAGTGGAAAAGAGATGGAAGAGCAATTTGACTGATTGCGTTTGGCAACAGCGAGTACAGAGGAGCATGGAGAGTAACTGCAAATAAATTACAGTACCTGAAGCAAGAAATGGCCAGAGCACAGAGAAGATTTGTAGTCATGGTGATAGAAAAGCAAGGGACACGAGGTGTTTTGTACGCTGTCATGAGATGCTGCTTTAAAACAATTTGCTGTGCCTCCTGTGTCTCTATTCACTTAGATTTACAGTATAGCAATGTTTGTGTGTTTATCACATTCCAAGATTTGTAGAAGACTTTACTCATTTAAGTTACAGACTCAGAATGGTGGTTCTCTTTGTCCTCAAATTCTGTATTTTAATTATTACACATTATCCAACCTGCACTTTTAGTGCCTGGTGATGAATAATAACAGCTACCCCTGACATTCAGAGCCTTTTTGCTTTAATCATAGAGCTGATATTTCGTGAGCTCCAGCACAGTATGTAAAGGTAACATACAGCAGAGACTGAAAGAAAATAGCTGAAAATTGGAAGCATGTTTAGGACCGCCATGGAGCTTTTCAGGCAAGCATGTATTTCTGAAGTGAGCTCAAAGCAGTGGCTGATGTGGGAAGAAAGTTCAAAATAGGTGTAGGTTGAAAGTCTGCATGGAAGACCAGAAGCCATGTAGTGATAATGATAGTCATCAAATGGGAACATGTGGTGGTCAAGCATTTTTTGAGTGGAAAGTCTTTCAGCTCGGATCCTGTATTCATGTTATATTGTTCTGTGATAATATTGTAGAAGACTATAATGGACAGTTGGGGATTTTTCAGTCTTCTAGACTGGGGTCTCTCAGAATTTTTCCCAACAGCTTTGTAGGAGCTGTAATCCTGAACCAAATTTCCTGAAAACTTTATCTTTAAAATGGACATGTGGTACATGTGATAAGTCCCAACACACATTTTGCTGTCACTACTGCAAAGGCCAGGCTTTGTAGGCCCCATCTTTCCATCCTGATTCTACCAACTGATGTATAGGATTCAGGCCAAGTGATTTTATTCATGCAAGTCACTCACCTCGTAGACAACAGTAAACACCTTCTCTCAGTTTTCTGGTGTCCATCTTTGCTGACAAAGGTACGTAAACAAGCACACAGGATCTCAGCTCCCAGAGTACACAGAAGTGTGGCGGCAAGTTTTCCCCTACTGAGTATCTTTCTTCCCAAGAAAATATGTGAGGGTTGTTGACTGGAGCTTCCTATGCTGCTTTGAGAAGCCTTGCCAAGTTGTATGTTATTCCACTTCCTTCCTGCATGCAATCCAAACAGGAGAGGCTTCTTCCCCTGGAGCCCTGCCCCTCACAGCTGCACCACACAACTGCTCAGCACTCAGGGTTTTGCACAGTGCCAGAAATCTGGTGGCTGAGTGCTTGGCCCAGAACGAGCTCTGAGAACTTCTGTGGGAAGACCTTGAACAGGAGAGTGCTGCAGCCCCACAATACTCTGAGCTCGGGAGGAACTCTGAGCTCGAGCCAGCAGCTGTCGCCTCGCCCCACTGCACAGTAGGGCTGCTCAGTGCCTCTTGCAGATGTGGCAGGTATGCCAACACAAGGCTAGCTCAGTTGGCACAGTCGCCATGACAAGCCAGTTTATTTAGGAAAATGAGCCACAGCAATAGGCTTACAGCACCACTGGAAAATTACTGTGTGTCGAAGAGAGGCAAAGCAGTGAGGATCTGCATTTCTGCAGACTAAAGCACAACCTAACAGGTTCCCCCTAGAGCTTTGCATCTGGGCGATAGCTTGGAATTGAGAAATTAGATTCCCTCTTAATTATTTGCTTTACACATTTTATAAATACTCTTTTTACTGGCGGTATGATCTAGCTGCTGATCATTGGTCAGGAGATCAGGATTCTGGCCCTAGCTGTGTCGTTGAATTGCTGTGTTGTATGAATTGCGTGTAAGCACGCATACAGCCTAGCCATGTTTCTCCATTCAACTTCTCTGCCCATTTCATCTGTATAGATAGAATCTCTGCTCTGAAGAGGTGGTCCCTTATTATGCTGGGGTTTTGTTGGGAGGAGATGAAGCCATCCCATTCACATATAGTAAAATTAACTGATCCTTACCCCATGCTTCTCTGGAATGATCTTCTTTAGTAGCTGTTACACATATACATTGGCATGGGCTGACTTCTGTTTTGTCTTTTCATTAGTGGTCACTTACTTCCCATACTCTTTGATACAAAAGCAGACCTTTTTAAAAACAGAGGTATAAAGAATATTCTTTTAAACCTCACTTCTTCTATCTGTAGCTGACATATATCCCTATTTTCACTGAGGTCTTATTCAATGCATATGGAATATATGAATGCACATAGTTCAATTTCTATGTTTGACTTCTATGTTTTATACTGGCTCATTAGTTTTTCTTTGTGCATTACTGATGTCAGTCTGAGATCTGTTTAGTTCTCTTCCTCTGCTCTGTGTGTCTTCTTATTATCTCTGGTTGTACTTCCTTGGCCATCTGTACTATTATTTTAATTGTCCTTGCATGCACATTAATAGTACTGCTGAACACATGCCAGTGCCTATTTTTCTTCCAATGCTCTGTTCTCTTCCATGTCCAATTTTTTCTCAGAATTTAATCAGTCGAAATTTATTGGGTATCTTTTTTCCTTTTGGGTTGATTCAGTCATAATAAGAGGTTTACAGTGAAAGATCCAAGTCTTGGTGGAATATCTGATGCAAAGTTCATTACCATGGTCACTAACTTTTTGATAATCTTCCCACTATACTTCCCTGATTTTACAGACTTTGGCAGATCCAACAACACCTCAGAAGAGGAATAGTTTCCTCTGAGTCCTACATCTAGCCCAAACCACACATTAGGTTGGGAATTCAAACTATATTAAAATGATTTCTAATCTGACACTTACTTGCCCTTTTTCTGAAGTATTGCTTTTCCTCAGGCTGCTTTTGATAAGATAGCCTGCTAAAAATGCTATCTTCGGACTCAGTTCTACCTTTTCAGTGGAGAGAGAACCACATCTGTAAGCTGAGACAGTTATAGCCTCTTTTGTTTTATTTTCAGTCTACTAGACTGACAGCCCTCGCTGTTGAAAATCCTTTGTTAGTACATGTATTCTCTCTAGCTCGACCTTCCTGTACTTCCTTCAGTAGAGAATGATCCTTATAAGTTTCTAAGATGTGGACAACTTTGGGGCATTCTGAATTGGTCATGTTTTTTGCTCTGAGAAGGGTTAGGAGCAATTGCGGTAAAGTAACTGTGACTGCTCTGTTTTGCAACCAAACGCTGTGGGTTCCTAACTAACCCTGAGGATGTGAAGTGGGTGCAGCTCCCTGCTGTGACTCCTGCATCTCTGTGATGTTTCTGTCTCCCTATTGGCAATTATCTATCAAGCTTCTCTGGTGAAGTATCTAGTAGGTTCATTTCTAGCAGTGCTTTTAGGAAGCGCGACATTTAGCTTGATTTGCCAGACATTAACACAAGCAGGTAAGTAAAGGGAAGCACCCATTTGCAAGGAAGTTTGCTGTCTTCACTAGAGTTGATGGCGGTCACTATCACATGAGTAATTTTTGACTTTTCTGCCAGGGTCCTATCTAAAACCTCTTAGATTTTCCCTGTATAGGAGTTACACAATGACCAAAGCACATGTCATTTTATACTGACATCATAACTTATTTCTATATCCTCAATGAAATGAGACACCAGTGTTTATGCTTTTGAGACCAGATTTTTCATAGTCCAAGTATATTAAAGCACAACCAGGATTTCTTCTCTGGCACTCAGAGATGGTAACAGAAAACAACAAAACACCAGATTGAGATTAACAGTTGAAGCATATTAAAGACATCCTTTCCTTGATAATATCACTTTAAAATGTGTGTCACTTATTGTAGAGGTGACAATAGAAATTCCTCAGCAGACAACAACCTTGGAATTGATAACTCAGTCTAATGCAAAACACTTTAAAACACATATATAATTTTCTCATGGTAAGAGCTACACAGGACTTTAATGCCAGCCTTCCTGCAGCAAACTACCAGAGAAACAAACACAGCTTTCTTTTGAATTGATGATAAATTATAACACTGGGCTTTGAGGCATCATTTTAACATAATGATAACTCACAGAGGAGCTATTCATTCGGAGATTTCCTAGTATTTTCAAGACATGGGAATCATTCCTTTTTCTTTACAGACAGGGAAGCTGAGGTAGGGAAGTGAAATGGTTGGCTGACAGTGACAAAGTGAGTCAGGGAATGGAGAGAAGTTGATCTATGTTGAATTTGGATTAACAGACCTGGACAGCACCCCCTCCCTCAAATCAATATGAAACATTTGATATAGGGGAGCAGCTTCACCCTTGTGAGGCTTTGTATGTCCTCTTGGTTACCAAATGCATTTCACTGGTATATATATGAGTTTGCATGGGGTAAGGGGCAGTTTGCATTCCACATAGGCTTGTTCCTCCTCACATGCTCTGGTGCAATAGTCCATCCTGTACTCCTCTAGGAGTTTCCTAGTCCCAGACCCTCACTTCCATACCAGTGGATCTGAGAATTTCTTTGTATTTTCTTCTCCAGAGTACTCAGAAGAAAAGCTCCCCATTAGTTCCCTCAAGGAGCTGTTCCCCACAGCTCCTGTGATTTGTTTTTTATTCTGTATCAAACCAAGGTCTCTTTGCACGTGCTTTTCCCACACCTTTTCTGTCTGTCTGGAGGATGAATCATTCAGGGCATCTGAGACAGAAAGGGCAGAGTTGTGGTGGGCAATATCGAGAGATGCAAACAGCTAGTGTGCAGGCCTTTGATGAAAAGATAATTGCAATCCAGATTGATGGTTGCTGGATGCCCTCATCAGATGTCAGGTCTTCATATGTCCTGCATTACTCCATTCTCATTTTCTCCAAGATTAGAAAGGCACTGTCTGTGAATGCCAAAAAAATTTCCTTAACCTTCTGGAATCAGTTGTCTGCGATGTTCAAAAGCCATCTGCAATACATCTGAGCAAAGTGATGCCATCAAACTAATTGCAGGGACTTGAAACTTTGGCCAGTTAGTTCCCAAACTGAGAGCACAACTGGCTCACACTGGTGGAATTCCGCACAAAGTCCTGACATTCCTGCAATCCTCTCAGGTGCTGCCTGGACTCCAGCTGCAGTCAATGATTGATACCAAGTGTGGGGTTGGGGGTAGAGTACATAGGAACAAGGATCCTTGTGAAATTTGGAGGTTTGAACCTTCTGTGTGAGGGCTACTAAGACAGTTGAGTGCCTTGCCCAGGCAACTGGAGCCTGCTTCATGTTTCTTCAGCAAAGCTGAAGCAGTTCCCCAGTTGGCTTTGTCATACTTCATACACTTCATAGTAAAATAAAATGTACTTCTGAAGTACTAACGCATGTTTGCTACTCCTTTGCTGCCCTAAAAGAAAGCTGTGATGGACAAAATCATAGAACCACAGAATGTGTTGAGTTGGAAGGGCCCTCTAAAGGTCATCTAGTCCAAGCCCCCTACAACAAGCAGTGACATCTCTAACTAGAACAGATTGCCCAAAACCCTATCAAGCCTGACCTCGAATGTCTCCAGCAATGGAGCCTCCAGTAGCAAACTAGGCAACCTGTTCCCATGATCCACCAGATGTCACAGGCATACGCCTGACACAGAAAAGCATATCTAATCCATAGTTAGGATTGGGTTCATTTTTCCATCCACTCTA
Source organism: Upupa epops (assembly GCA_013397515.1). Classification (NCBI taxonomy): domain Eukaryota; kingdom Metazoa; phylum Chordata; class Aves; order Bucerotiformes; family Upupidae; genus Upupa; species Upupa epops. Next base: position 78,003 of record VZRI01010542.1, on the reverse strand, counting down.
TGTTTTGCATCACTGTTAATTATACACCTATTCACGTAGACGCTGTGCTGTCTGTACTGTGTTGGAGGACTCAGAATCCTGTTTCTAACTGGTTTTGTATTGGTGATTTGGGAAGAATGATTCTCCAGTATTACTTTCCAAAGAAAACCAATACATTAAACCAGGAACATTTTAGTGGTGTTTACCTAAGTTGCTTTTCCTCGCACATCATTCATTTTGTGTCACAGTTGTTAGTTCTAGACATGTTGTCCTAGGGAAAGACATCACTGTCAGCAAATTCTGTGTATGCCTATACCCACCTGCATTCACCTGTTCATAATCACTTTGTGTGTGTGTGTTCCTCTCTTTGAAGAGAACACCAGCGGAGAACCAGATGTTGCTGGTGATATTCGTGCTCTACCTTTCTTTTCCAAGTTTTCAGAATGGATTCAAGCTTTATTGGCTACTGGTTACTTACTGTGTGAAGAAAAAGGTTCATCTACCCACATCACAAGTATTTGGTTGCTAGGGGTATTTTTAGCAGCAGCATGATTTGGTAATTGACTCCAAATACAATAGTTTAGAAACAGTCACACTGTGGCCTGGTGAAGAGTTAAACAAGTATGAGGAGGGGACCAGGAGGCTCACAGCAATAGATGCGAAGGGATATTGCTGCAGATAACTTCTGTTGCCCTCACTGTCCCAGGGGGGTGGAAGGAGAAGGAATGCAAGATGATGCAGCCATGGTCCCTCCCTGGTACCTACACAGCAGGGCAGACAGCTGCTCAGGCAAGTCAGGAGGTGAGTGCTGCAATCACCCTCAGATCCAGCAGAGTCACTGAAGCAGAGCCATGAATAAACACACTGACCCTTACTCATGGTAGATTATTATCTCATGGTCTAGTCTGTGAATGGATTGAATGAATTTGCTCATACAGAAGAAGTGCATTGTTCTTTTTATGTAGCATCTCTCCTTCTGGGGGTACCTGACTGTGGAGAACGTAGTTGGGAGGAAAGACTTTGACTGAGACACAGTAATTTCCTGAAACTTACAGAGATCAAATAATGTTTTAACTGTGTTGTACCATGCTGGAACCTAAGTGAGTTCCAGTTCCTTCATATTTTTGATGAATGTCATTTGTAGTTGTTGGGGTTTCTAACGGCTTATAGCAGTCTAAGACTGGCACACCAGACGAATGTGGGTACTTGCTGCAGAGGGGATTCAAACAATTTCTCCTGTCCCTGCTGGTCTAGTAGTGGGAATTCAAACCCAGCGACTCTGTGCAGATGCATGAAATTCAGAAAGTGCAGCTGGCTGGAACGAGGAGGTGCAATAGTGCAGCTGAGTTTCATTCCAAGATGGATTGGAATGCAAAAGGAAAACAATCAGTTCTGAAGGAGAAAAATAAATTAAAATATCTGTTTTACCTAGATTTAAGAATGTGGGTGACGACCAAATCTTTCGAAAGAGCACATTATCATGGAGTAAGCAATTTTTATCTAGATGCTGTTCCTTTAAACTGACCTGAACTTTGTTGGGAAAAGGTCTGGAACCATTGAGCAATCTCTGGTTTGGGCAATCGTGTTGCTATGCTTCATCGGTTAAGCACAGCAGTAATTCAGAAAATGAAGCCGTGCTGCATCCGTCCTATCATTTAACATGTACTTCAGTTCTGCAGGTATTCAAAGATTGCAAAACCACATTACCCTGCAATATTTTGCCACCGTTGGAATCTGCTCTGAACCGAATGGGTTTCTTTAGCTCCTAGGGTTGGAGGTTTTTCCCCTCCAACCCGCAGTGTATTCCAGTTGGTGACACTATTGAAATTCCAGCAGTAATTTATATTCAGTAACTGGCTGCCCTCAGACGAGACGCTAAACAATTTTTTGCGCACTAGGCTGAATTTTTCTCATGAAATGCAGCACGCTATTGGCACTCACTTCTCCCCCCAAACCAGCATCATGATAAACACTATTGACAGTTTGCACAGAAGGCTTTCTAAAAAATTTTTTCACAAAAAAGAGGATTCTGACAAACAAGCACGGGAAAATATCCTTAGATAGGACTGTCCATGAATGTACTTATAAAAATAGTCCCCATGGATTGGAAAAGGCTACAAATATAGCTCCTATCCTGGAAAGACAGTTATGCACAGACTTCTCTTTATACGTGCTCTCAGTCCTGCTGAAGACACTGGGACTAGTCGCATGATTAAAGATAACCATTTGTCTTAAGCATTTGCAAGAGTGACACTTTCCCTGCCAAAGAGAGTGCCTCTACAATGAGCACCCCTCAGCTTTCAAGAATTTCAAGTACTATTTCAGGACCACGGGCTTCTTCCACATTAATGATCTAAAGATACATGCATATATATGAAAGCTCACTTTCTTCTTGTTCTTAATCTGCATTCATATTCCCTGCTTATGGCTAGTAGCTGTCATGCTGAGGGTTCAGAGCCAGCCTGCTGCATCCAAACCTTGGTATTTGGGTGTGTGTGTGGGTTATTTCTCATTAATAACGACATTTATTAAAGCACATACAGATATCTGAAATCAGAATACTCCCGCTTTCATGAAAATCAGGCTCAGATCCAGGCGAGCTCCATCCACATCAAGGTCAAACACGAGCTCTGAATCCAAAAATCCTTCATAGCTCGAGTCTGCATTTTTGATCCAGATGTGAATTCCCCGGCTCTCCTCCTCCAGAGCCTCACAGCACCCTTGACACGATAAAATACATTAGTAAGAGTAACCCTCTCAAAAAAAGTTTAATAAAGATAATAAAAAAGCAAAACAGAGAATAAAGTAAGAGCCCAAACAGGCATCGAGCAGTCCTGCCACTTGGTGCACGGTATGTGGTTGGAGTTCAGCGCGGAAGGAAGAATAATAATAAAAGATTACCGCCACGAAACTCGCACTTCCAACGAGTCGGGGGGGGTCCGGGCAACTCCAAGCTCCCACCTCAGCCCCCAACAGCAGAGGCACCGCCACCCCCTCGGCGCCTTCACCTCCGCGAACCCCACAGCCAAGTGGGGGGGGTCGCTGTGAGGCGGCACGGGTTAAGTGAGGGGCAAGCGCGTTCCGAGTTGCTGCAGACCTGCGGGGAGAGGGTCCGCTTGCCACGGGTGCTGGGGTGCCCCACGGTGCCCCCGGGGTGCGGCATCCCAGACCAGCGCTTCCCGCGCTGGAGGCCCCTCCCCCCGTTGGAATGCGGTGGGGGGGCAACGAGTGACGCGGGCGCCGAGGGTCACGTGACGCGTCAGGAATGCCAACAATGTAGCGAATGTCCCGGCTGCGCCCCGCACTCGGCGCCCGGGCCGGCAGCGGCCAACATGGAGACCGGCCCGCGCCGTCGGGGCCGCCGCCGCCGTTGAGCCGCTCCGTGACGGCCCCGCGGGCGGGCGAACGGTGGCGCGGGGCGTCCCAAAGAGGTGAGAGAAAGCGGCAGGGGACGAGGGCGGGGGCTGCGGCTTCCCCTCAGTCCCGGCNGGCTGTGCGTGGACCCGACAGTCGAGTGGGAAAACGTATGAGGGGTCGGGGGCGAAGCTGCTTCGGTCCGTGAAGCGGGACCGAGCGTCCCGTGTGCGTCTAGTCGTCCCCCTCCGCCTCGAGGCAGCCTCCTACATTTTCCGGACACTGTGACAGCCCAGCCCGGTCGGGCGGGGGAGAGAAGGCTCAGGCCGGGCATCCTGGCTGCCCGCCACCCTCGTCTCCGCGAGGTGTCCCGAAGTGCTCTGCCCGCGGGAGAAGTGGGATAGGGTCTGCGGGAAAACGGATCTGGGCTTGGAGCCTGGGGCAGACCCCATCGGCACCCGCCTCCGGCTGGGAGGGCCGGAGAGCCGAGCGGCAGCATCCAGAGCCCGCAGAGTCCCATCTGGCGGCGGGGGCGCCCCGCTGTCCCCCGGGAGCTGAAGGTCACTGCAAAATTCAGCCCTTCGGCGTCTTCCCTTCTACCCGGTGAGAGGTTGTGCGTGTGGAAATAGCCCCTTCTCCGGCAAAGGTACTTGGGCAAATGACGCAGAAAAACCGAACAAACTCGGCAAAAAAAGCACATGCGGAGTGTCCTGGCTCTGCGGTCAGTCGCTGCTGCTCTGCTGGGGATGGATGGAGAAGGTGAGCTGTTCCCTACCCACAGAGCTGGGCTGGGCCGGTGCTCACGGTTGGCAGTGGGGCACGGGAGCAGAGTTAGTTTGGAACAGTTGTGTTGGCAGGAGGAAGGAGAAAAGGAATGATTTGGGGGAAATCGGTATTTCTAGTTCTTTGCGCTCGTACCATGTGCGGATTGATACAAACCGTGATCCACTTTGTAATGATGAAGTGCCTGAAACGCTGCCCTTCAGGCCCCCGGCAGTCTTAGACTTAGGATGCAAAGTGGACAGTCCCCGCTTCCATGAATTGTGATCCAGAAAATCCAAAGCAGTGCTTGTAAACTGAGAGACAGCAGTCATAGCTATTTCTTAAAACTTTACTCCTGCAGTGACTGCTGGTTTAGCTCAGTACAGCTCCTGCACAGTTACAGTCAGAGAAACTGCTCAGCAGCTCCGGGTTTGGGTCTTAGCACTTGAAACACAGCTGAGCTCTGGTTTCATGCCTGTGACCCAGCTTCACAGAGGCAGTAGCACATGTAGCCTGTTGGTGAAGACATCAGAAGAGTGAATAGCTGGTGTTGCTGGGACAACAGATAACAGCGTATGATTTCAGTGTGGTTGGTCGGTCGGTCACTGCCAGAGCAGCTATTGGTACTTCTCAAATGAAGAATAAGTTGTTAAAAATTATTCTAACTTAGTACAATTAAGGTAACACTGCACTATGTCAAGTGTTACATCCTCAGCATATTGGACAAGCTTTTAATTAGTGCAGAATATGTAAGATTTTGGAAAAAAGTCTTAAGACTGTTGAGTCTGAATGGCTTGAAGATAAAAAATTGTTCTAAAAAATTATTTCTCATGATGGCAGGAAGGCTGTTGATACATTCATGCTGCCACAAGGTACAGATGAGAAGGATATTGTGTTACCCAAATCCAGATGTACAGATAGAATTGGGCACACTGTATCTTTTAAAACACACCAATTTATTTTCTGCTAAACATGCGTATCATAGGCAGATTTAAAAAAAGCTGGCAGCTTGTCTTTCTTTGTAAGTCATCTGCAGTATTTCGTGTTCCGATTTCTTGGCTTATCTTAAATATTTAGTTAAAAGACCCTTCTGCAAAACATGAAACATGTTTGTAGTTAGCTCCGGTACTTACTGTTGTTGCTGTTCTTACTCCTGCTGCCTAAACGATCAATGTTTCTTTCTGGTTTAGCAGCATTGTAAATGTAAGCTGAGGAAGTTGCCAGCTGGCTTGACCTAGCATTATTAGACCCGAGCTTAAGCTAAAGGTCACAAAAGTTCTTTATGTGAAGCATGTGTGGAAGTGGGAAAGCACTCTTTAACTGCAAAAAGGTGGGGGTTGTGAGCTTTTCCAGTGCATCCCAGGACTGAAGATTGGCACAGGGATTGAAAAGGAAGAACAGCTCTGATTCCTAAACCCAGCCATATGGTGCCTGCTGCTGTCAGGAAGACAGTTACAGACCAATTAATTGTCTCTTGTGTCTTTTAAGCGCTAGCTTGTTATGATGTAATCCTGCAAAGGCTGCAATACTATTGTGGTTGTGGGTTGTTTTTTTTTTAACAAGGCAGTGTATTATCTTTCACTGTATTATGTCAAAAAAATGCTTGGGATCCTTCAGTTGCTTTTTGCCTGCATGGAGAACAGTGAAAGCTTGATCTGTTAGTGACTAATAAATGATTTGTTGTTTATTGAAAAATCAAAATATGTAAGAACAGCTTTAATTCTTCCTTTAAAACAAGTGACAAGCTCCTTCTGTTCATGTGGCCATTTGTTTTGCTCTAAGTCCTCTATGAGATAGGGTTGTGGGATCTTATTAGAGAATACTGAATGAAGGAGCTCATGTCCTCAAATACATTATGGGTGTCTTTTAGCTGACACCTAAATCTTAGCAAAAGATTTGGTTGACATGGATTGATGTCAAGTGATTAATCTGTGCTCCTGCATTTCAAATTGGTGAATCATCATAAGAGACTCTGGGGTTGGAGTTCACTGCTGCATTTCAGTGGTTGTAAAACTTGAAGTGGAGTCTATACTAACAAGGAAGTGGTGATGGGCTTCAAAAACAAGTCCAAATTCTGTTGACATTCACAGTGTTAAGCAGCTTGTATGGCAGCAAGGCATGATGGTAAATGTATGGAAATAGTTGTTTTGTTGGGTAGTGTGGTTGCTGTCACAGGAAGAGTCATTGCAATGAGTTGAGTTTTGTATGAGCATGTGAAAATACAGAACAGTATTTTCTGGGGAAACTTTTTCCAGGGGTAAATGTCCTGTGACCAGAAGTGAAGCACTTTATAAACACAAAAATTAAAGATCCAGTCAATGTCTGAGTGACCAAGAGGAGTGGACGGTGTGTTAACATCTGTATTTGTGACTTGAAATGAACAAAATTCTGTCCGTCCTAACCAAGCCGCTTGCACACTGTTCAGGAGTTGCTTTGCAAATGCTCATGGGAACAGCAGAAGCAAACTCGCATAAGCAGCATCAGTAGTGAGATGACATTACTGACTAAGCTGTCTTTCTAATCTTCTTAATGCACCATTATTTATTGCTTGTCTTACAATGATGACACAGAGACTTAGTTAAGACATTTACTGTAACTTCATGCTTCACAGACATCACAGGCTTGGCTGTGCTGCATGGTTGTTCTCTGCCGCATGTCAGAAGGGGTGCAGGAATCTTGTCTGCACTGAGATGATAACCTGTCTCTTCTGCTGTTATTAACTCTGTCTGCATGTCTTTTCCCTTTCTCACCTATAAAAGCACAGGTAATAGGACACCATATATATATTCCCCCTAAGTTGTTTTCCCACTCATCCTCCCAGTTCTGGAGAGAATTCTTAGCTTCAGGATTTGCTAAGATATTAATGTGGAAAGGCAAAATTTCTTGTCTTTCTGTTATTCAGCTTGTTATTGCAATACTAGAAGTTGCTATGGTTAGAGTCATCAATATTTCCATTATAAATCTTTTTCATAAACTTCTGAAACTGAGCTCAGCTAGTGTAAAACAAACAAAATGTTAAGTGGGAGAAAAACATTTCATGAGCATACCCTTCCCTAATTATGAAATAGGATAGGCTTGTCCAGTATTTGGTTATGCAATTGGGTGGGAAACTTGCCGCTGTTAGGTACTGTCAGATCCTTAAATGTCATAGTTTTTAAGGAGTTTATTTTCATTTATTTCAAAAATAAAACTTAAAAAAAATATGAATAATTATGTTGCCAAAGCCTTTTGGAATCCTGTTCTTGAAAGCAGATAAAGTGAAAATTATTAAAGGGAATCCAGCTGTGACAGTTTAATAGATTAAACTGATTCTCTTTCACATTATTAAATGTCATGCTGTCCCTTCAGAAGCATTTACAATATCAGCTTAATTACATGTGCTTTCTGTTTTCTCTTGTTTCAGACATTTGTCAGTCTGCAAAATAATGATTCCAAGGATTTTCGTCTTCTGTAGGAAATGTGAAGATTATGAGCTGAAGTAAAGTGTTGTCAGAAATTTGAGTTTTGCCTTTTTCTCTTTGAAGGATTATGTTTACAAGAAATTGATACCGTCAAGCAACACTTTTTTCACAAGTGTTTTTACAAGCACTTAAGAATAAAGCTGTATTTATGCTCAGAGAAAACTGGATTAACAATGAGGCCAAAGACTTTTCCTGCTACCACATACTCTCGAAACAGCAGACAGAGATTGCAGGAGATTCGAGAAGGTTTAAAGCAACCATCCAAATCTTCAGGTCAGGGACTACCTATTGGACCAGGCAGTGAAACTTCTCTGGACCCTAAGATTCTAATGGGGAAGGACGCTGCAAGGCAGCAGCAGATGAGACAAACACCGAAGTTTGGACCATATCAGAAAGCTCTGCGTGAGATTAGGTACTCTTTGCTGCCTTTTGCTAATGAGTCGGGCACTACAGCAGTTGTTGAAGTAAACAGGCAGATGCTTCAGGAACTGGTGAATGCAGGTTGTGATCAGGTACGTATGAGTTTGGAGGGGGGATTGCCACTGCTTTCAAAACAAGTTTATACTGAGGACTGGAGAAGGGACTTTCATGGAAGATACCAAGCTTCTGATGGCTGAAAAAACGTACCAGTTCTTCTGGCAGTTGTATTGCTGTATAGCTAGCAAAGTAGATGGAATTGCTGTTGAGCAATGTGCCTAGTATGGGATTAATTCATGTTAGAGATGGACTTGGTGACTTACAGGATTCTTTTGTGATTTCTCCAGCTGATGTGTATGGCTGATCTTGTCTTCCCCCCCCCCCCAATACTGGAACAAGCCTTAGCTGTGAGTAATAGGGTGGAATTTTGTTGAGCACATCTAAGCTCATTTCACTGTCAGAAGCAACTAGAAGTGACAGAAACAGTAGGTCTCTGAAGAAGTTCACTTGGTGTTTGCCAGAAGCAGGTGTAAGTGGCTGGATATCCAGCAAACAGTGGAAGTGAGCGATGCCTTTTCTTCATCACCTTTCCTGTTTCTGTCAAGAGGCGGTACCCCTGTGTCAGAGAAGGACTTGACACAGAGGTTTTATCATTCATGCTAGAATGTATTAATTCAAGCATTGTTCACGTGGTGCAGAACCTGATTGCTTTGTGTTGAGTTGCATTAGTCAGACATGCACTTTCAGTGTTGGCATTGACTTTCACCTCTGGCCAGGAACAGTTTGAGATTTTGCATTTTAAAGACAAAGTAGTGGTTTTGGTTCAGATTCAGATTGTTGTAAAAACAGCTTTTTTGCATTGTGATTGAATGGCAGTTGTTGAAAACCAGAACATTTCCATTCATAGACCTTGATATAAATTAGATTTAAAACCAAAGCACTTTCAGTGGTGTTGCCTTGATTTCAGAACTTAACCTCTGTTCACTTACTGTAAAGCATGAATTTCTTGAGTCTTCCAGACTGTATTCTGAATCTATATAGCAAAACTTGCATCAGACTTTGCTGTAAACATTCTGGAGCTATATAGACATTGGTTAGTGCTGTTTCTGATTTAAAGAGTTCATTCAGAGCTAGAGGAGATTGCAGATGCAAGAAGTACTGCAGCACACTTAAACACTACCTAGTCTAGCAAACCAAGATGCTGCACTGAATTATTTAACTGGGGGAACCAAGGATTTTCTTTCATCTTTGGCATGCCATGAAAACAGTGTTTTTTAGAACTCTACCCTCTAAATTCCCCTAGCTGTTTTGATGATGAGAACACTCCCTGTGCCGATGAGCCAAGGTTAAATGAGCACAGCTGGATTCAGGATTGGAAATGTGCATCTGGTAGGTTACATGGACAAATCTTTCACACACAGAACAGGCTTGTTGGACTGGAGTCCTGGAAAGTGCTTTGAGCATGCTACAGCATAGAAATGTGAAGCCAATTCTTAAACCAGAAATACCTGAGCACCTGTTAAAATGTCTTGGTGTTAAAGGCAGTGTAATGCATAATATATGTGAAGTTTTAAATATCTTTAGCTAGTCTGACTTCAACATTCAATAATGTATTGCTTCTTATAAAGCACTGAGAATAAGCCCTGTTCTAACTCTGATATGAAGATTTGTGCTCCCTCTTTAAATGTGGCAGCACATTTGGGGTGGGTGTTTTTAGGGTATTTCCTCCCGCCACCCCCATTGGCTACAATCCTTCCAACCTCACATTTAACTTTTCTCTGTAGCTGTGACTTGCTGGAGACTGCATTATTAGGCCTGGCCCTTAGGTGTGTTTGATGTTCAAACCTAAACATAAGCATGATCACATTTGGCAAAAGTCCAGATAGAGGTACCAAAACTACAGGCTTGTGGCTAAAAGATGCTGGATTTTCTAATGCTGGTCCAGGCTAAATGAAAGTTGACTGTCCTGGGAGCTTGTAAGTAAATGGAGTTTCTTGAGATGATTGTGAATGATCATTTGCCCTCAGGGTGGCATGGTATAGGGTGATGGACTTGCTTACTACTTCTATATTATTCCTTTCCTCCTGAGTGCTGAACTGCTTCAGAGCGTGGTGTAAATTAGCCATCCCAAGTGACTGAATCAAAACCTTGAAATTCCTGCTGCAGGGATGTCTTCTGTAGCAGATGATGTCCTAATAGATCTATGAGGCCAGTTTTATTTAACTTGTGACCGAAAGGCAGTGGGTGGTTGGTAAATGGGCATGGAAGCCAACCGGACAAATGTCAGCACCAAATGTTAGGGATTACTGGCCATGAATGCTCTAGCTAATGGTTTGCTTGAGCCTTCCCCTACAGCAAGCTTGCAGAGTACAAAACCTTACCCTTCCCAATGAAGCTTCATGCTACAGTAATCAGCTATTCAATGTCTCTAAATGTACTGAAATGGGCAGTTTGTTATGGGAAGCTCTAATTAGGGGCTTTCTGTGAAAGATGTGAAAAATGAGTAGACGTCTGTAACATTATTCAGTTAGATCTTAAGGTGATGAACTCCATTTTCAGATTGGATTTGGGCCGATGCTTTTAGGTGTTGTAGCTGGAACACTGGAAAGCAATCCTGCCTACCCTTGTGGGTAATTACTGTGGCGCATAGCATGCAAACAGCAGTCTGTTCATTGGGCCACACTAAGGATTTTTGCAAGGGTGAAGGGGAGCAGTAATGATTAAGAAGGAACGAGTATAGATTTTAGAATTTGGGGAAAGGGTACTTGTATTTATTACTCTTGTTAGTCCTACTTATGGTTAGATTTTAACAACAACCACTTAACACAGTACAAGAGATGGTAATTATTGGATAACATAAAGTTGGGGCTTGTAGTCCTTTGTTGTGCCTAAGTGGCTTGGGAGTTTTCAGATTAAATTGAAATTGGTTTAACTAAATAAAAAGGAAATAGCACATAAGTTTTATTATTTGCTCTGTGAAAGACCTACAGAGACAGAAAATCCGTTGTCACCTGGTTGGAAAACTTAAATTGCATTTTATGTACTTGTTAATTCATGAAGTAAATGCAAAAGTTTGTGTCTTGTAGTTAGTAATTTTAGATGTTAAACGTAAAAACAGATTGAAAAAAATTGTTCGGAAGCTGCTGGTGGCCTTTTACATGATTCGTGCTCATTTAAAAAATACTTCCTTTCAGCCTTTATGTAGCTTATGATGTTTGTTGTGGTATCTGGCCCCTAAAACTTAATGGTGACTTCCTATTGACCTGAAAGAAGCCAGGATTACACACTTCTTTTTTTAAGAGGTACAAAACAAAATTACACACATAATTAGTCATAGTGCTTCTCAAATAAATGGAGTAACTTGTCTGTTGTTTGCTTAAGTCATCTTTTCAACAGTAATTATTTAGCAAATTTCAAAACCAATTAGTGCAGCATAAGTTGTTTTGAAACTTGTAGAACCTGACTGCAAAAGACTAGATCTTTTATGTTGCAAAAGCTTGAAGCCAAAAGTGCTGCTAATATACTGTTCTTCAGTAAATAAAATTCCTTGGGCTTGGAAGTGTAACCCTGCAGGGGGACTGGAGCATGGAGCCTCAGTCCTATGGGCATCAGTCCCATGGGCTTCTGTCCTATGGGCTGGTAAACTGCTGGAATCACCTGGGGCAACTGGATGGCGTTTGGGGTGTGGTGGTAAATGCAGCTGCTGTTGTGGATTGAATTTTTCTAATGAATAGATGCAATTGGGCATGTGATCAGTGACATTCCAGCAACCTGAATGGGTTGTACTGTACTTACTGTACTTTCTTAGAGCATAACAGCCACTGACATTGTAATGTAGAGTGGGCTGCAGCAGTCCTAGATGAACTGTGGAACATTACACACTTGTCGTCTTTTTTTTTTTACCCTCAAGCAAACTTCTTTGAGCAAGAATGTCTTTTCTGGGCGAAGATTTCTAGACATAGTTTGTTTGGGCAGCTATTTTTAAGAAAAAGCTGATGGTTTAGGAATTTTTTTACAGCCTCTGTACCTCCCAGTAACACAAATCACATGCTATACGCGCAGTACTTAGTGTATACGTGGAAGGCCTTATGCTTCATTATTTCCAGAAGCTTTTATAAATATTTCTGTAATAAAACATGTACGCCCCACCTGTGCCAGTACCAGAACATTCCACAGGGGAAGATCTGACCTTCGGACACTAATTATAGTGGCTTTTAAGGAAGTAAAATGGTATTTATGGGCATTGAAAATGTCTAAGAATATCAAGCTGATCATCTTGTCACCTGTGTTAACAAGGGAGACACTTTGCATGGGTGGGGTGGGTTTTCTGTTTATTTGGTTTAGTTCTTTCCTTTTGTGTTCCAGGATTCTTTTGATTTCTTCACTGTGGATTATATCCTTTTAATTTAACCCATTTGGCAAAGATTCTACCCCAACGTGCGAGCGAGCTACTGCTTGATTTTGGGAAATTCTGAGAATGGGGAGTACAATAATTATCTCAATTTGAACAAATATTTGCACTTGAAGTGGGGGAAATTCTGCTCTGCCAAGTAGAGCTTGGAGAGAAGGTACTTTTTATATTTGCGGAATTAATGGTAGGTTTTTTCTTTTCTGTGTAGGGTTTTAAGTCATCCTCCACATTTAATCCATGTGCCATCAGGCAGTGTGTTACTGAGCAGTGTGACTCTTCAACCTATAGCTGGAGTGATTCGAGGAAGCAGTTGCAATGCAAAGCTGTTTTGGTAACAGGCAGGGCACGGCTGGAGTTTTGATTGGAGTGAATTATCTGTTGTGATGGATTTAAGAGGACAAGTCTAAAAAGACAGCTTCAAGGTGCAGGGCAAAAAATTTCTTAAGAGCCCTGAGCAAACGGGGGAATTAATTTCATAGCATTGGCCTGTACTGTACAAAATTTGTCTTCTGCTTGGGTAAGCTTTACCTGCCTCAAGAGTTCTACTAGCTCAACTGTTTACCAGAACCCTGGAATGAGCATCTTGGTCATACTCTGGGTGATTTGCGACCTGATTGTTTTGTTGATGAAAATGATTGAAGACTGAGCTGTTACAAGGTTGCCTAGCTTACTCTATGGGACCTAAGTTAAAGGTGGCAAGAGTCATTACAAGCTGTGTTGCAGGTCAGGAGGATGGAAGTATTCCCGGGTTACAAGGAGAAAAAGGGGACCTTAAAATGGGGACACTCACTGCTGAGTGCAGGAGAAGGTTTTTATTTTAGCAGCTGAAGTAGATTTGATAATTCAGGCCAACAGTCTCTTGAGGGTTTGTTTGCCTCTCTTATTTGAAGGTTAGTTGTTCACTCTGTCTTTGCTAGATGTGTAGAGAGATTGTTTTATAACCTTTTCCTGCGGTTTTTTTCTTTCCAACGTACTTTTTTTGATTCAACATGTTTGCAAAGTTTCCAGCATCCAGTGTTCTTCCATAAAAGCATGAAGGGAATGTGATTTCCCACCAGTAAGCCTGAAGTTAGCCCCTTCAGTGAGTTCTGTTCTTAGCTGCTTCAGAAGAATTGAGTCACATCTTTCCAGGGGCTGAAAGCAAGTGGCAAGGATTGCTCTGGAGCTGATACTTGCTGGCACATATCTTTTCTATCTCATTTCTCTTGTCGCTGGTCTTCCTAGGTTGCTGTCACTTCTTGATGACATTGTCTTAGTAAATATACTTAAATCCTCTGTGTCATGGTGCAATTCCTGCAATATATTTGGGAAGGTCCTTGAGGCTTTTTTCCTGTGTGCAGTGGCTTGCTCCTTCTGCAGAAGGAAGAAACAGAATTTTGTCTTTTCCCTTAACATTTTCGCAGTGGCAGAAATATTTGTTGGCAGTAGTAGATGATTGCATGTGCTCTGTCATGTGACAAGATGTGGCACTGAACGAGACTGCAGCATGTTTAAACTCTGCCCTTTATTCTTGTTCATCTTTCTTTTTCCTTAGGCAAGCTATAGAATAAATTGCAATTTGGCAGTGGGATTCTGTTTGAAATAACAGAACAGGAATCAGATGCAAGACTTGAACCGTAGATGAGTGTGGCTGTTGGGGTGAGCTGAACTAATGCTTTCCTATTCCTCATGTCAGATAATCATTCTAGACATTTGGGTTAGTACAAAAGTCTACAATGATATATTGCAGTGAGAGGGTGCAGGATTAACTTACATTCCATACTTACATTGTATTTATTAAAATGTAGTTACCAGGAAAAGTTTGAGCTATGGATTTTTATTTATTTTTTTATTAAAAAAGGAAATGGCTTCGTAACAGTCACTAAAAATCTGCATAAGCACTACCTTCAATGTCTGAATAAAAAAAGCCCTTGTGACCAAAAGTACAGATTGCCATTATTATAACAGGAAGCTACTATCACAATAGTAGTGGGGTGTAGCTGTTCCTTTGGCTTTTTTTTTTTCTGTGGTGGTTGTTCTCAGCCTAGATCCCTACTGTTCTTTTCAGCTTATATCTGAGAAGAACCAATGTGATTTTATGCTGAGACTGAAAAATAGTATCTGCGCATGGGAGGAGTGCGGTAGGAGTTTTGGGTTTCTTTTGTGTGTTTATTGGTATTTTTTCTCAAGAAAACCCCCAAGGAATGATGTTTTTAAACTTTGAGAGATTTCAGTAGAAGCACTGTGTGCAAGGCTGTTGCATGCTATGGTCCTAAGAGATAATACAAGGCATGCAACTGAAGCATTTTCATCATACAATCATAGAATGGTTTGGGTTGTTTGGGTCCTTGTTACTAGTTTATCTAGTCCCACTCCTCCTACCATGGGCCAGGGTCATCTCTCACTAAGCCAGGTTGCTCAAAGCCTCATCCAGCCTGGCCTGGAATACTTCAAGGAAGAGGACATCCACAGCATCTAACTTAATAAATTTTAACTTGGATCAATTCATTTCACTAATTCAACCTAGGAATGCTTTTCAGATATTTGCTAAATTAAATAAAAGCTTATGTTAAAACTGCTGAGCAGGTATCCATAGAATGGAAATACAGTCCATGACTACTTCCTTTGTGTGTGCCATACTTGCATGGAGTGATTTTTTTTTAATTATTATTTTTTCCAGAATACACATAAAATTAATCATTTGTTTTTCATGCTGTACTCACAGGAAAAGTTTTACAAATATTTTGAGTTTTGAAACTGAAATTAACAGGATTTTTAAAAATATGGGGATTTCTCTTGTACTTTGTGTAGAAATACTAATACTGTCTACTGAGTACCTCAGCTTGTAGTAATCTAAATTACAAGAGTGTAGCGAGGCATTCAGTTGCTTAATAATCTGCTAAATTGTAGGGAAGCAAGCTGCTTACTTCCATTTTATTTATAAAAAGTCATTGCCAGGTATTATTATATTTGCCCAAGGGCAAAATGAAGTTGTTCTGACTACATTTTCTGAAAGAATGATAATATTCGGACACTTTCTGAAATATTCTAGATGTTGCCTGAATTCCTACCAGACAGACCACTGTTGGTTGGAGGAGCAGTGACCAGTGTTGTCCTGTCCAGGAGGCAGGGACTGGAGGTCACTCTGCCATGGCTCTGAAGGTGAATGGTTATGTGTTACAAATTGCAGCAGAAGTGCTTTTTGGTTGTGAAATTGATCACATCAGTGCAAACCACAGCTTGTTGGCTTTTCCTTGGGCACAGTATTCAAAGCTGCTCAGCAGCTGCTTGTGGTGGTGACTCTCTGTAGACTGTCCTTGTCCCGTATGTGTTTTCTGTGTATCCTCTACACCTACCATAGATCAGGCACCAGTACATGTGTTCTTTCTTCCTTGGGTACTGGCTGTCTTCTTAACTTGCAAATGTGTGACAGGGAATCTAGTTTCCCATCTCTACACATCTTTGCGCTGGTCACCCAAAATAATGTAGCTGCTGTTTTTGACTTTGTGTTATTTGGCAGCTGATGTGTCTTCCCTGATACCATGCAACTTCTGCTGAGGAGGTTCTGTCAGCTCCAATCTTGATAGAGTCACTCAGCTATAGATACAGCACAGCAAAACTGTTCTGTTCTAATAGTCTTGTCCAGTATCAAGGTTTAACCCCAGCCAACAGCTAAGCTCCACACAGCAACTTGCTTACTCCACCTGTTTGATATAGAGGAGAGAACTGGAAGACTAGAAGTGAAAAAATTTGTAGCTTGAGATACAGGTTTCTAACTACAAGAAAGACACTTTAGTGCTGGGATGTACCCAGAGAAGGGCAATGAGGCTGGTGAAGTGTCTGGAGCACAAGTCCTATGAAAAGCGGCTGAGGGAACTGGGGTTGTTTAGCCTGGAGAAAAGGAGGCTGAGGAGAGACCTTATTGCTCTCTACAACTACCTTGCCCTGGTGGCAGGCGATAGAACCAGAGTAAACGGTTGCAGGCTGCACGAGTGGAAAAAGGCTGCCCAGGGCAGTGGTGGAGTCACCATCCTTGAAGGTATTTAAAGGATGACATGTGGATCTGGTGCTTAAAGACATGATTTAGTGGTGACCTAGCAGTGCTTGGCTGCAGGTTGGACTAGATGTTCTGAAACATCTCTTCCAACCAAAGAGATTCTTAGATTCTATGATGGTGTAATAAATAAAGCAAAAACTGCATACACAAACAAAGCCAAAGAAGGAATTTGTTCACCACTTCCTGTTGACAGGCAGGTGTTCAGTCATCTCCAAGGAAAGC
This sequence comes from Upupa epops, assembly GCA_013397515.1. Lineage (NCBI taxonomy): Eukaryota > Metazoa > Chordata > Aves > Bucerotiformes > Upupidae > Upupa > Upupa epops. The sequence goes on along the minus strand of VZRI01010542.1, from coordinate 61,361 downwards.
CAGGCTATATCATGTGTTCTTGGAAAGCTAAATGTTGTCACTTCAAATATCCTCCCCTTCCTTCTTTCCACAGCATTTTACGCTGACATGATGTTATATGATAGGGAATATCCCTTTGGTCAGTTGGGGCCAGCTATCCCTGCTGTGTCCCCTCCCAACTATTTGTGCACCCCCAGCCTAGTCACTGGTGGGGTGGGGTGAGGACCAGAAAGGGCCCTGACTCTGCACTTGCCACTGCTCAGTAATAGCTAAAACATCACTCCATATTGCTCTCTGTAACTACCTGAAGGGAAGTTGTAGACAGGTCAGGCTCTTCTCCCAGGCAACTAGTGACAGGATGAGAGGGCATGAAACTGCACTAGGGGAGGTTTAGGTTGGATATTAGTAAGTGCTTCCTCATGGAAAGGGTGATCAGACACAGGAATGGACTGCCCAGGTAGGTGGTGGAGTCCCCCTGTCTGGAGGTGTTTAAGAAAAGATTGGATGTGGCACTTATTGCCATGGTCTAGCTTATTGTGGTAATGTTAGGTTATAGGCTGCACTTGATGATCTTAGAGGTCTTTTGGAGCCTCAATGATTCTATGATCAGTGTATTATCAATGCTGTTTCTAGCATAAATTCAAAACTTAGTTCCATACTGGCTACTTTATAAAAAATGAACAATATCTCAGCCAAAATCCAGCCAGCTGGACTGGCACTGATGGTTTATGAGAAACTTCTTGTATACAGATTGACCCATAGAAGTTAGCTTTCATGCAAGGGTGCCTATGTGCATGTATGCATCACAATGACTGCAGTGTTCGCATGGTATCGGTTGTTTGTGAAGAACTTAGTCCACAGAATGTGGTAGTGCAGGGAACATTTCTTTTTCTAATGTTGGAGGCTGTGTTCTGCTTCCCTGCAGTGAGAGGTTTTTTTTTTTTCCTGATGAGAAACTTGTGCTCTTCATTTCAACTGAATCCAAGCAATTAAAAATATTTCCTCAGGGAGGCAAAGGATGAAAAGGAGAGGATCTGAAAATACTTCAAAAATTATTTCTAGGCCAGTTAATTTTCAAAAGGCGACGCCAGAGAACACTGTGTACTTTGCAAAATCAGGTAACAGCTATGGCAGGCACAGCCTGTGAAAAGAATGGTGTTTGGTGTTGCTTTGTCTTTAGTCATTACTGGCGTATGTGTGTGTCTGTGGAACTGTTACTGCACCGCATGTTGTCTTCTAGACATTTAGAGAAGTATAAGCACCACGTAAATGGAAAAATGTTGAGATGTAACTGGCAGTTGCTTCAATAAGCAAGTATTTTGCAGTGTTCCCTATATACTTCATTACTCTAATGCAAGATTTGTAAATGACTGATTTGATTAGCAGCATGCAAAGGTGTAGCGTATTCCTTCTGATGTACCTAGGATGCTAGAAAAAAGATTGCTCATGCTAGGTGCTAGCATAGTGAAGTTTCTGGCATGTATACAATCACACAAAAGTTTAGGTTGGGAGGGACCTTAAGAGATCATCTAGTTCCAATCCCCCTGCCATGGGCAGGGACACCTCTCACTAGAGTAGATTTCCCAGAGCTCATTCAAACTGGTCTTGAGGAGACAGCGTCCACAGCCTCCCTGGGCAATCTGTTCCAGTACCTCACCACCCTCATAGTGAGGAATTTCTAATTGAAATCTACCATTCTAGATTGAAACCATTCCTGCTTGTTCTGTCACTAGAGTCTCTCATAAAAAGTCCCTATCCAGTTTCCCTGTGGACTCGCTTCAGATACTGGAAGGCTGCTGTAAGATTCCCTCAGTCTTGTCCAGACAGAACAGTCCCAACTCCCTCAGCCTGTCTTCATGGTAGAGATTCTCCAGCTCTCTGATCATCCTAGTGACCCCAAGACATTAATTTCAATGGGAAAACTAGCAGTGTAAAAGTGCTGTTGTATAAGTCTTTACAGGGTTAGGTTTGGCTTTTACCCACCATTTATGAGTGCACTGGATGTGGGTTATTTTAAAAAAGAAGAAAATACAGGCACAGACTCAGAGATCATCACTGCTGCTGTGCAGCTTCCTTTTCTCTGTTTGTTTTGTTCTTCCACCATGTCAACTCTTAAATAGTATCAAGGCTATTCAAGTCTATACCTTCTTTTACTTGTTGTCCTATTGCATTGTTTTGTTCTGGTCTGTTGTTTTGCATGACTAATACAGAATACCTCCCACATGTTTTTCTGCATGTGCCTCTGAATACCCTAAATTAGATGTATTTAATGTAATTGTGAACTGTTAATAGAGAACTTTCTGCACACTTCAAGCACATTTTATTGAATTTTATGTGATATCCTAAAGAATTATAGATGCAACTGTAATGTGGCTTCAACAGTACACCCCATGTATTTTCATTTCTGCATCTTTTCTTCCATTCAGTGTCAGGATTCCATAAACTTAAACTAGGCAGCTGTCGTGTTCTTTCTTTCAGCTTTGCCAAAATCATTATGTCCATTCCACCTTCCTGTCAGATGTCAGCCTGATAAAGTGGCATATAATCAAATTTAATCCATGCAAGCAGAACTGTGGAAATATTTATATGTTCAGGTTATAGTTTTTTACAGAAACCAAAAATCTGTTTGAAAATATAGGGAGTTGTGGCCATATGACAGAGATCTTTGAAGCAAGGCAAATCCACCCCATGTTGGGCTATCTTTGTCCTGGATCTGAGCAAGTGCTGAATAAAAGTATTCAGAGATGTGCATGCGTTCCACCTTGCTGGAGCCTGTTTTTTTATCTGATTGTCCAGCACAGTTTGTTGGTTGTGTTTTAAGATGATCCTCTGATTGCTTGTGTCCTTGATGGATTCCTCTGGCACTGCTCAGACATGGCAGCAAGCAGCTGGCTGTGCAATTCCTCTTTTCTTTGAAGTGCTCCAGCAGTTACTTAGCTGGAAACACTTCCTCTCCTTCTTGTGGTAATTTCTTGCACCTTTGCTACCCCTCCCATTCTGAAAAATCTTTTTGTTATGTTTTCTAATTCAAGTGCTAAGTTCATTCTGTGAAGTCCTGAATGTCTTCTATGAAGAACCTGTGAAATGTGTGTGGTGTTGCTCAAGCAAATGGTGGAGAAAAGGTGTTGATGCAGAGCTCAACAGTGCAAATGGAAGACCTAGAGCCTAGAAGGAGTTTACGAGAGGGGCAAAAGTCATCAGTCTCTGCCAGGGCATGTGGTGAGCCAGCTCCCAATACTACAAAAGCAGAAACTCACTAGGAAGTGCCAGCAAATGCAAAAGCAAGCCACAAGAATTTTCATTTGCGTTGGTGTGCATCCCTCCCACCCACTGACTCTCTGTTTACTGAGAAGTGAACTTTCAGGGGTTTTAGCCACATGAAAGTAATCTAGAATAAGTATTTTTCAGTACTACTTTGGAGCTGTAAAACCTTCTGTAATAAATCAGTTCCACTTTTCCAGGAACTTCCCTGTGCTTTGCAAGTGTTAGAAGCTGCTGGAGGTTGAGAACTTGCTTTTGCAGGCCCTGCTCCACCCTTATGCAGAAAAGGGTGCTCAGATTTACCGCCAGGGAGAAGCTGTTGCTTCCTGAGCCTGGAACACCTTTGTTCAGGAGTCTATAGAGTCTGGGCTGCAGCACAGTCTGTGGCAGAGCTCCAGTGCTGGAGACAGCTGCCTTTTCCCAGATACCTGGGAAGGTCAGAATGTCCTGCATCTCCAAGAACACTCTTCTGGGTAAACAGCAGCACTGCATGTTCAACAGGATTCCTTGGTTTTTTTGCTAAGAGACAATTTCTTCCTCATGCAGAGACATTTGCCCCAAGCTCACCACTGTCTAATGGAGTATGAACTCAGCCATCACCCTGCACTACAGAGAGGCCAGTTACCTGAATTTCCCCTATGCACAAAACCTTATTGTCTTCCTCTTTCCCATTTTCTTGAAGCAGGACTGTTGCCCAGCACTAGACAAAGAGTCAATCTATCAGGACACCATCAACCCTCCTTGCATATAAAATGTGAAGCCTATAAATTTAAGGAAAACCCTGCCACTAGACCACAGATTTGGTTTGTTTTGCCACTTTCGTATAGTAGTTTTGCAGTTTCCCAAACTGGAGTGAGGCTCAATAGAACTAATTTGTACTCACTTTTGTGTTTTTTTTTTTTTTTTTAAAGTCTCAAATCATAGCAGCTAGTGCACAGAGGAGGTGTTACTTCTAGGTCTCAAACTCGGACCAGAAATGACAACTAGCAGCCATGAAGGCAAATGGGAAGCATAACAAGGATGAGTCCCCTGCTTAAAACCAGGAACTGGGTGCATGAGCAGAGGAGATGATGACTGGCATTTACTCTGGGAGGAGGGCAGTTGGATAGCAGAGCTGGTAGTACTGAGTTCAGCCATTAGTAGCAGACTGGTTGTTTCAACTGTAGGAGTGTAAGTGCTAAGGAATGGTCTGCCCTAAAAATTTGATGTAGGTTTGAAGGATGAAAATGCCAGTCCTACGCACTACAGTGGTGGTCTGGTGTCTCAGCCACAAGCTACCTTGTGACCAAAGCCACCTGATGTTCAGTGAAGGCTCATGTTTGGACGGTAGGAAAGTTGTTTTCTTCAGCTCTGCAGTGTGGAAGGAACAACAGTCTGAACCAGAACTGCTTCCCTGCCCACCAGGGAGGGCATTGTGGGGTTCCCAGCAGTGCTTCCTAACAGTGAGTGCCTGCTGCTATGTCTACATGGCTGGCACAGCTGAGGAGGAGGAGAGGCTCTTCCCCACCTTCCCAGCCTATTGAATTTAAAAGCTTTAGGGTGCCTGGCTTTCCTGTTCCCCATTTCCCTCTTCTCAGTGTTTTTTTTGTGTGCTTGCTGTTTAAATTCATTCTTAACCCCTTTTGCCCACATGGTCTGCTCACAAAGTTGAGTTGCTGTTTGTACTTGTAGGTAACACCCTTCCCTGAAAGCCTGGCATCTGTGCTTGCTGCAGTGGTCATTCATGCTTTGGGGAAATAAAGGATTTGCTTTTCACGTAAGAATAGTTTTGTTATTTCCATGTGTGAGTAGCCATTGGGGCAGGCATCCTTCCGGATCAGCCTAGGGATGGGGCTGGATAGTGAAACCCTCTGTTGCAAAAATGGGCTGGAATCAGGGACAATTCTTTATGTGCTAAGCAAAGCTAACTGCCTTGGAGAGAAGCAGGATTCCATTTTAGGGTGCACATGCAATGTGCCGCTGTTCTGCTACGGACAGTGGGCACTGACATATGGCGCACTTTACTCTGTTAAGTACTCTTGTTGCTTCCACACTTTTCTCGTAATCACACTCTTGTGGTAACTGAAGGCACAAGTGTTGAGTAAGAGAATCTAAAGTTTCTCAGGGCAGTGTCTAGGACTACAAGTGCTTAGAAGATCTCAGAAGGGATGTTGGCAGGAGCAGTCTATATTATGCCACAAGTTTGTGCTCAGTTTGTTACTGAGTAAATAGACAGTAAACATGCAAATTTTTGATAATGTTACTCTGTGCTTGTTTAGATAGTCCAGTTGTACTTTGGATTTTGCTCTCTATGGTAGCTGTCCTGTGAATCTCCTATGGCTCATTGCCATGTATTTATAGATTTGTATGAACACAAAATAGGTCTTTCTCATCTTTGTTTATTGCTGGTTCATATTTTTACTTCAGCCATGTTTTAGAGAACTTTCAGGCTTTTTAAAACTAGCCAGCTTCGATTTTCCCTTTATCTTTACAGAAGTCACTAGAGAAGTAAGAAAAAAAGCACAGAAGGGGAATTACAGGCAGCATTAAAAATGTTCCTTCAGAACAGAAAAGCAGATTTAACATGAATTAAACACCCTGCTCTGTTTCAGAGTTGCAAAAGCTCTTTTATTCACCAGAGGACTGTTAAAGCTAGTAATTTTTGGCATGGTACTGGTCAGGGAAGTGTGACAAAGTGCCGTGGAATGCACTGAGCTGGGATTCGGCTTGTAGTGGTATATGCTTTCCATGTACATGGTATTGAGGGAAGTGCTGGGGAGGGAGGTTGGAGAGCAGCAACAGAGGTCCCTTCAATGCTTGGGTCAGAAGACTGAATGCAAAGAGTTTGTACAATCTGAGATTCTGGTAGAACTTGACTCTGTTCTTTGAGCGCTAATGTACAGAATGCGGTGAGATGAGAAAGTTAGAAAGTGTAGTGCACTTGAGATTGCATGTCAACTGCATATCTAGACTGGGACTATGCCTCCAGCCCCACCACTTGGGCTGGAATTCTGTCCTCCTTGAAATCAGCAGTAAAATTCCTGTTGATATCATCAGGCTAAGAGCGTTTCTGCTTCTTTTGAGCAATGAGAGTTCTGTTCTGCCAGTATCCGTGCATGTTAAGTCCATTTACTTAGACTCAGGTTTTGGCACAGATTTTGGATTTAAGTAGTAATGAGTTCAAAACTAATTAATATTGGTAGCTTAGATTTTAGATTACATGGATGGTTAAGCCCAGCCTTTTGTGATAATGAGTTAAGACATTCCTATAATTTGCATACCTGGTGTTGCTTGCCTTCTCTGATGTATTGTGTTGGTGCCTGCAGAGTTTTCTAAGCATTCATATTTACATTATGAGAAAAGATGATGGTACCTTTCCTGTCAGAGTAAAATCTTTGGTGTATGACTGTTTGTTAAAAATTGGGAAAATCTTAGTGTGGCCTGGATTGTGTTACCAATGAAAATTGCTGGCAAGAGGCTTACTGTTCACCTTGGTTTTCACATTGGCATGGCTCTGCTATGGTGATAATCAAACACAAAGCCACTGTTATATTTGCATTGGGAGTAAAGCTGTGTGATGCAACATCATCGCAAAAAATGAGATCTTTACCCAGAAGGTGCCACAACCTGATTTGATGTTCTCTTGGTAAGGATGTAGGCAGGTTGCAGTACAGACAATATACAAGCATAATTATATGTACTGGGTTTTTTGTTTGCATAGATATCTTGTTCTTAACTGTCTGCTTATTTGATTTTCTTCAAGAGGAGAGCTTAAGGTTGTATTGAAAATGTAGGTAAATGGCCAGAGCCAGGTCCCAGCCCATACACTTCAGGTTAGGCAGCAGCACAAGTTGCTGTGGCAGTTACATAGTGGAGTGGGAGTGTTGTAATGTTCACTGAAAGCTCATTTGACATTTAGAGTATAGATTGTATTGAAAATGTAGGCTTTTGGTTTATTACAGGTTTGTGGGCTTGTACTCTTTTGTGTTAGCTTTGTCCTTTTGCAGAGATGAGCTGAAAGCTGAAAACTGGCTCCTCAAATGGATATACCAGGGTCTTTACAGTCATTCAAGTAATGGGCTGAATATGAAATTACTGTGGCTGTTACTGGATTTTTTTCATGGCAGTGCTTTGGAGAGTTCCAACAGGTCAGATACTGCACACTCTGGAACATAATTCTTACAGATTTCAGTTATGGAAAAAAGTGCCTGAATTCAGGTTTTTACATATAATTCTCTAAACTTAGTAACTAATTCTAAACTTGCTTATCATTGGCTTCTGTGGTCAGACATACTGGAAAGCTTGATTAAAGATAATCATCATATGGACAATTTTAAGAGCTGATGGATGTCTTGGAGAAAAGAAGCAGACAATGCTTGTTACAAGCAAGCGAACGTTGACTTTGGAAACAGATTGACTTCTTGAACACTACTGTTTAGGAAGCATTGCATCTGTAATTCTGCATTCTCCAAGGCAATGTGCTCACTGCCAAGAGTCCAAGTAAGGTAACATACAGAAGTGAAGAAAGAGAGGGTTTGTCTAGAGTTACAGAGATTACTGCAAGAGAAACTCTTGGAGCTTACCAGTATAGCATGAGCTTGATCCTCAAAATGCAGGGACCATCTCTGTATTGTTACCATGGAGGGTTAGCTTTGTTTTGGGCTTGGCATGCCCACACCATGGATCTTCTCATGAACCTGCAGTGTGGTATGATGCTGTGACGTGTTTAACAGCACTTGGCAACACACACAGAGGTTAGAAACCAGTAGGAGTACTGTCTGCACCCAGTTCTCATAGGGGAAATTTAGGAATTTGGAACTTCATTGCCTAACCAGATGTATATCCTTAGCCTTTGGCAGCTTTGTTGAACAAGTGCATAGAAACTGTATTTTTACTTCATCCAGAAACTGAGATGTTCAGCAGCACACTACATCACATTCTTGAGTCTTAGCCCTTCTGTGCCATGTAATGTTATGTTTGTTACTATTACTGTTGGTGTTATCAAAACATACTTCATTCTGCATCTGAAATACTTGAGCATAACTTTTGCCGGCATGATTTTGCTGTAGACTGAATTTTTAAGAATATGTTTTCTCAAAGTAAACAGGTGATTACTTGCCTCTTACTGGTTTCTTAATACTTTGCACCCTTAAAGATCTCAGAAAAAACTAACCTATCTTGAAGTAGTATTCATGAAACTGCTAATTTATAAAACCACTGATAATCAATAAAAATGACAAGAACAACAAAATATTTTATAAAGGAAAGCCTGGAAAATAATTGCCAGTTGTGCTCTCAGATTATGTGGGTTGAGAGCATTGGAAAAGAGTCTCCTAAAAGTTTGAGTAAAAGCTTGAAGGAGGGAGGTAAGGAATGTTGATCTATTGCCATGATTACGGGGAACTAGTAGGCAGAAGGGTCAAGCGAATGGTTTCTGTATCTGCTTGACCCTTCTCAAGCTTCATCCTCAGATTTCAACAGTGGAGGAAGGATGGGTACAATTGTGTCTGCTGTTCCCTGTAATCAAGCTCAAACTTCTTTAGAGTTCAAAATACTGTGTTTTCCTAAGAAATACAGTTGTTATGGAATAGGTCCAGTATCTTCTAGAGTCAGTTTTATGGGGTTTTTATTGGCTTGATACAGTGAGATTTTTTACTTCCTGTGGTTTAAAATTTCTTGTCTAACATGTGGATTTATAGCCCGTCATGTAAGACTGTTCCCCCGTGGCTATACCTTTTTAAGGTGATCAAATGCATTTCTGAAAATTGTCCTGTTGTTGCCTTGAAATGCTAGGTAATAACTACACAAGTAGGAGAAGGAGCGACTTGTTAAAAGTAATGTGATACCAGCACTCAAAATGCTGCAGTTGAAAGCCTTCTTAAGGCTTCACAGAAGAAAAAAACCCATCACAAACATATTGCATTCACCTGAGAAATTTGTGGGTTTGTGTGAAGGAAGAAGACTCCTGGGTTGGGGCTCCAAGAGAGCAGCTTTCAGTGATGCTGCCAGAGCTTCCCTGATTCCCTGCTCTGTCCTCCCTCCCTTCCCATAACCTGTGCCAGCCTGTGTCTGTGGAGCTGTGTGGTAACTGATGAGAGAATGAACCCAGGTTAAAAATAACTTTTTGAGGAGGGTGGGAGGGACATGAGCACAATTGGGGCGTACGGCACAGGGACACAGGAAGGAGCAGAGAAGTTGAGAGCAGTGGCAGCTGCCTTGGCTGTCAACCACCATCAGAGGAAATGCCGAGAGAAAGCTCAGCCTGCACTCACATGCTCTTCTCTTTCCAGCTGTGCTTTGGAGAAGGCCATCTGCTCAGTGCTTTCTCTTCTTACTCCTCCTCTCACCCAGGTCTTGCTGCTCCAGCTGAGCTGCTGCTGGAGTTAACCCTACCTCACTTGGGTCAAAAGGAGCTCAGTTAGCTTCAACAGTTAAAGCATACTCCTGTGCTGACGCAATTGCCTGGTGGGTGGTCAGGCTAGAGGGGAGCAGGTGATACCTCTGGAACTGAGGGCAGTGACAGGCAGCTGGGAACAAGGTGGAAGGAGTTTTCTACCAAGACTTGCAGCTGGAAGATAATCTATGACTACCAGATTATGAATCCTACAAGTAGTGCTATGTTGCTGCAGTTGATTTTATTGATTGCTAATATCAAACTTGTGACGAGGTACTGACATTGAAGGGGTGGCACTGAGAAGGATCATGCAAGAGGATTTCTTTTCCTACAGCAGCCTAAAATGCATACCCCAGTCTTTGCACAGAAATGGAATGGAGCAAGAAGGATGTGTTCTCAGTACTGTGTGTCTTGACTATTAAAGTGTGCCGTTTGGCTAGCAGCCAACAGGAATAATATGGAAGTGAACTCAGTAAAGATACTGCTAAAGAAAAACAAGATAATAAAAGGACAAATTGAGGGAGATATAGTGAAAACCTAGAAAGAATTGGTTTTATACTTTCAGAAGGTAATGTAGCAAATAATAATTCAGTAAAAGCAGAGCAAGGTGACTCTGTTCCTTTCAGTTGTTCTGATCACACAATCGAATATTTTCCCCCTACTGTTATATGTTGAAATGGATTTGGGTGTCTATTTACAAGGCTCCTCTAGGACACTGCTCAGTGTGTGTGCTACCAATTTATTATTTGCTTATTTATTTTAATTTTTTTTTCATTTTTAATGTATGTATTGATTTATTTGTACATGTTTCTACTCTCACTGAGCAGTCATGTGAAGTGTTACCACAAAGCAAAAGCAATCTTTCATTTTCTTCCTGCTTCTAGCCAGTTTTAGGGACCCCAGTACGCATTTCTCTGTCCCCTCTGGTCGCTCCCAAGCTGAGGAAGATACAGCTGCTCGCTTGGGAGAATTGTTTACCTCTCCGTGGAATCTTGTCCCGGTCAGCTATGTGCTAAGAATGTGAATAATTTTGCAGCGGCTGCTTTACATGTAAAAAGCCTGACCTTAAGATATTTTATCCAGCTGGGGGTTTTCTTTCTCTTTTCCTATTTTGCCTCTAGCACTTGTAGTTGTGAATTTTATCTTGCAACTGCACAAAGCTGCAGTGATGAGCAAGGTTTAGAACAAAGGGATATTTTTGCAGTCTTAAAAATTGGTGTTTACAATTCTTGCTTTTGGTCCTGTAGCTATACGTATGAATTTTATAGAGCTGACAAACCTAATTGTTGCATAGAGACTTCTCATGAGATCCCTAGTGCTGCAGAATTAGTATATATTGTATTACAATGTCAAGCATATTAATTTTAAAAGGTTAAAGGCTGATAGCTTTTATAATTTTTAGTAAGAATTTAAAAAAAGAAAGTGTTACAATTAATAATTAACATTTAAACAAATAAATAAATACCAAAACTCCAACAGATATTTAAAAAATAATGCTGTGTGTCTTAAGTTCTACATCTTCCTACTTTTTGAACAATAAATATGCTGACTTGTCCAGTGCACTTGCATTCTGCGCACGCGCGCGTGCATGTTATATGTCTGTACTGAAAAATATTAGGAATCTCATGATAAAATCCAGATGTTTCTTCAGTCACGTGAGATGTGCTCTGTTGGGCTGCAAGGCTGAGAGAGAAGTAGCCTTCATTTGTCTCACAGTGGAGCTGTATTTCTCAGATACATTTTTTTTCTCTTTTTGACTGTTCGTTACTGCTTGATGTCAGTTGTCCCATTGTGGTATAAATCCTCAAAGGAGAGAAGAGTTAGTGGTGATGCATTCCAGCCAGATATCTTGGAGGTTTTATAGTTCTATCAAAGTACTCCCCAAAGAAAAATTAAGTGAAACAAAACTCTCCTAAACTTCTAAAGGCTAAATCAGGAACATGCTTGAACTGTGTTTAGAAAGTTATGTTAGTATTTGACCTTGAATATAAATGTGCAACTTAATTTTACTTCTTTTACTTGAATTTTTCTTGTCTTGGAGAAGATTTCAAAGCTGAACAAAGATTCAAGTAGTTTAAAACTGAAAAAATCCAGCCGTATAAAGTTGCAAGAAAAGGAGGAGGAGTATCACTCTTTAGATGTTAGAATCTCATAAAATATAATAAAACCTGTAATGCCCTAAGTAGACAGTGCTCAATACAAATGACAGAGACCCAACGTGAATAGAGGCAAAATTGCATTTGAAGAGTTGGATATGGAGAAATGCAATAATCAGTACTAAAACATCACAGGTTTGCAGCGTATTGTGAGTTTCTGGGGTCAGCTGTCTTAGACAAAAAAGTGCAGTCTTCCAGTCTTTTGACACAATCCTTTGCTGTGTTTGGGGCTTTATTCCTGCACAACAAACCTCATAATTCATCTTGCTGAGTCTGAATACCCAGTCTGCAAGCCCCTTTATCCAATTTGGCTAATAAGTAACTTGGGAATTCAGTGAATATTTGTAAAAATCCTCTTTCATATGTACCTCGGTGTGCATGTATCTTCATGGTAGAAGGAAGAGCAATGGGAAGCACTTATCTTAGTGTCTGTGGCCACTGAAAAGAAATGCTTTGATACACAAATAGCATTATTGTAAATGTAATGCCAGCCAAACACATTTTTTCAGCTAACACGTAAGCAATAAAATTAGCAAACACGTCACTTGCTGCTAATGAAGAGGAATAAGCTCATCATGAAACCTTCACTGAACTGCTATTCTATCCAGCTTGATTCACTTGCTCTGATAGAGTAAGAAACTGCTGGCTCAAAAAAAAAGAAGCAGGTGGGCAGGATGTGTGCTCATAGGAAAGAGTTGTGCATGGCCTGCTGCTCTTACCGTGAATGTGCCCTGGTTGCTAGTGAGTGTAAAATTCTGAGACTGCAAAACATCCTACCTTAGAGAAAGAACCTGAAAGAACACAAATCCAAGAGCATTGTGGTTTAAGTGGGTAAGGAGAATACTTAAAAGAGTTAATGTAGTGCTTTTTAAATGGTAACTGGCTTTTGCACATCAATGTGTAGCTTTCACTGGAACTGCCACCTTAATATATTCAGTAATTTAAGATGCATTCTGCCAAGAGTGGGTTGATTATTTGGTTTGGTTTGTTAAGGTTGCACACCTTGAGTGTATGGACATTCACTTGAGCATCCTGAGGTACAGAGTAACAACGCCGGTTTTTATTCATGACTGGATCTCATGCATGAGGGTGCTGGTGCGCAATTGGAAATAAAGCTCCACTGGAGTGCCTTTCTTAAAACAACTGTGCTGTTCTGCAGCGTGGTGCACCCTGCCCTCAAGACTGGGACCAGTTCTGCCTCAGTTTTGAAGATGCCTTCAGTGCAAAGCACTATGTGGTCAACACGTGTTGAGAAGTTGTGAGGTTTCAGTGGAATCAATAATTTCCTGAAGGCAACTTTCTAAGACTTTTATCCCTAGAAACTTACTGGTTCTTTGCTGCATGCTGCAATGTTTATTAATACTTTAATACTTGCATTGGTATTGCTGTCAGCACTATTGGCCAAATTTACTTGTTTTATTGGGCTGAGTCAGACGAGGGCAGAAGCGGAGGAAGGAGGAATTAATCTGGCTGAAGACTGCCTGTTCTCTTGGATCAGAAAAACTATCTGATTGCACTGCTGAAACACATAGCCTCGCCTGCTCTCCTGATGGTTTCAATATATCTTACAGAAAAGTGATGGGGAAATGTTTTGTGTTTTTCTTGTCTTTCCAAGCTGAATTCTGTCTTGAAATTTAATTTCTGGATCCATTACTGCTTCCTGGATGCAATTCATACCAATCCACAGAAAGATTTCAAACAAAATGGTAACAAGTATTTAAAGGATCTTGTCCCATGTGTGTCTTCCTCATAGTTATAAAAGCTGTAACGCCTGATACTGTCTGCTAGTGGTCTTTGGTAAGCCCTGCTGCTGGAAGGATTTGCTGCTCTTTGCATCAGCTCAGCTGCATTAATGTTAGGATGAAGGAAAGTAGAATATGGGGAAGATGGGAGGTCTTGCATTCAGGACCTGACTCAAAATTCAGAGGCTCGGTAACAATCTTTGGATTGGCTTGGACTTCTCCACTGTGTAGAAAGGATTTGATTTGAGTAGCAAATGGGTGACTCTTGTTCTTTGTGTTACAGTTGTATCTAAGCCTCAGAGCTTGCCCTGTGTTGGGCTTGGCTTGAAAACGGTGTGTTTGGTTATACATCTAGTTACAAAAATGTTAGCAGGAACACGTTAAAGGTGTTTCAGTGAACGTTACAGAGATGCTGCTTCTTCTTGCTTTGGGACAATTCATTTACTTACAGTTGTGTTTATTTTCTAATAAAGTTAGTCTCTCCTGTTTCTTTCAGAGTTAAAAATTACTGTAGGATGTTAGGTTACCTTTGTAATATTTAAAGTATAGATGAATAGTGCCTTGGCTTGACTTGTGGGAACAGGAGAAACTCTTAAAAATTCCCTGGTTAATGCAAGGCATATGGTGGAGGCACTGTTTGATGGAGTACAGGTCACCACAGTGGCTGCCAGACAGTGCACTGGAGCTGAGGCTGAACCTGCTATGACCATGTGCAGAGAGTGGGAAGTTCTTTGTTCCTGTAACCAAAGTCAGGAGGTTTGGGGCGAGTAAAATAACACTTTCTGAAAGATTTCTGAATTAGTGCTCCTGGTTTGAGTTCCCTCTGCTCCAGTATGGGAGAAAGATTAGGAAAGATTCATACAACTTTCTGTCTGTTGATAGACCCTCTCCATGGGTCATTAGGTTATGCCGAACTCTAAATAGTTCAAATAACTGTGCAATGAACAGATCTAAAGAGTAATGAGGAACAGTTACAGCTGTATATACAACTGTTTGTTCTGTTTTAAATTAGAAACCCTTTTTAGAATACGATTCTTCTCTTATGTTTGTGTAGGACTCGGAGTAATGCATAGAAAGGATTTGGTTTTCCAGGATGGAGGGTTTCTGTACTCGGGGAGATAATGCTGCTGTCTGTTACTGTAGGCCAAGTCTGATTGCTAAATCAGGAGCCCATGCTCCTGCATAATTTGGCAGAAAGAGTGGATACCTTTAGAAAGGGGTTTTGGTGCCTCTGAGGAGGCAGCCTGTGTTGGATGCTAAATGTCAGTCTCTCCACAAAACATCTAGGAAATAAAGTTTCTACCATTAGCTTTTCAGCCACAATGTGCATTTTCGAAGTCTGAGGGGACAGAGAGAACAGCCTCTCTGTGCCTGTTTCTCTAGTTTGTTAATGTGTAATGTGGCTCTCTGTCCCTTCCTTTCTTGCCTGTGTCCTGTGTGAGCCAGAGCAGCTCAGTTCTTGCTTTCTACCTGCTTGGAAGATAGGAAAACAAAAGTAGTATTTGTGATGGCTTTTGACGATTTCACTCCCTTTCCATTATTGGTATTAATGCTGTTACTTTCTCTTTCCTTGCCTTTTGTAGTTCTTTTCATGACACTTGAGCTTCATGCAGGGTGCATGTTTGTTTCTTTGGGCAGGACCTTTTGCAGCTTCCTGCAGGCCTTCCCCTTTCTAGTTCCTTTCCACAGCTGCTGACATGCTTCCAGAAATGGTATAATATACATGCATATAAATATATATATAATATGAAATTACTAGACTGGTGACACAGCCAAGATCCCTACCTAATGGAAGGTGCTGAGTCTGTTCTAATACTCTGCTTTCTAAGGGCTCACAGGTTTACTTGAAATCAGATTAAATTCAACAACCTCACATATGCAGACACGCAAACAGCATAGCTGCCTGTGTTTCTGTATGTACACAGACCCTCAGCAACAGGAGTTGTCTGAATGTTCTGACTGGATTTGAAAATAGGCATCGCAGTGCACGTGTGTTTGTTCTTTAAACAGATTGCATCTCTTGAATGGTCCATCTGAGCTTCTTGAAGTGTTTACATACGTGCTCTTTGTCTGGAGATGGCTTGTCATAAATGCTCCCTTCATTTTACGAGTATTTCTTTGGATATATGTTGAGCAGCCATGCTTGGCTTTTTTCCCCAAACTTCCCTGAAGTTTGCATCTCTTCTTTTTTTTTGTGCAAAGAGCCGTATTTGAACAACTTGGAGTGTAGTGGTAAAAGGCAGGCGTTCTCAGTGAAACATCCATGGCCAAACACAGCATGCCTGATAAGGAGCTGTGGTGGAGGAATACTGTATGGTAGAAAGGGCCCTGAGAGTTCTAATTGACAGGTGGCTGAATATGAGCCAGCAGAGTATCCAGATGGCCAAGAAAGCCAGTGGCATCCTGGTCTGTATTAGAAACAGTATGATCAGCAGGAACAGAGAGGTGATCGTCCCCTTGTGACTTGGCACCAGTGAGGCCACACCTTGAGTACTGTGTTCAGTTTTGGGCACCTCAATACATGAGAGATACCGAGGTGCTGAAGTGAGTGCACAGGAGGGCAACGAATCTGGCAAATGGCCTGGAGAATAAACCTTACAAAAAGCAATTGAAAGAGCTGAGTCTGGTTAGTTTGAAGAAGAGGAGGCTGAGATCTCATTGCTTTTTACAATTACCTGAAAGGATGTTGCAGATGGGCTGGTGCTGGTCTCTTCTCACAGGTGATTACTGATAGAACAAGAGGGAAGGGATTCAAACTGCAGTAGGGTAGGTTCAGACTAGACATTAGGAAATTTTTTTTCACAGAGTACAGGCTGCCCATGTTGGTGGCTGAGTTACCATCCCTGGATGTGTTTAAAGATCATTTAGATGTGATATTGGGAGATACGGCTTAGAGGTAAAATTTGTAGAGTAGTGTGGACTTAATGATCCCAAGGGCCTTTTCCAGCCTGAATGATTTTTTGACTCTATTCTATTTTACTGCACAAGTTCAGTTAAAAGAACAAAAAAACCCCACCATGCTTTATGCTGCTATTGATACAAATTGCATGGTGTTAGAGAGTACTTTGATGTAACTGGTACCTTTTGAGACACCTGCTGAGGAGCTCTGTCATATTTCCCGTTACTGTTCTCAGTCTTTGTTCTCTCTTGCCCTTTCCAAGCTGGTGAAAGTGTTACAGTCATTGTTCTTAGTAAGTACCCTGCTGCTAAGTCTACCAGGTATTTTTTTCCTCTTGGAATAACTGAAATAGCTTTGATTAGTCATAAACTTAAGGAAAAGCAGGTGGGGAAAAAACAGTAGAAAAGCATTGTGGTGGCCCTTCTATTTTGTTTTTTTTTTCGTGATACTTGTGAAAGAAATTTGTATTAGCTCTAGGGATAGTAAAATACAAAGACTAACATGATACGTTTCAAATATTGGTCTCATTTGTCTGGTTCATTGGTTTGCTTTTTAATCATACAAAGTTGTTTTAAATCTAGAAAGATGCATTTTGAACACCTATAATCTTAATCATCAAAAGATTATTCACAGTCTCTAGTTACTTTTGGGTTATTTAGCCTCATTCCGTCTGTAGCTGTAGGAAATGTGCTGTGTGCTGTGGCTTGGAGGACTAAGGTAATCTTATTTCAGGGTTTGTTTGTATTGGTAGCTATGTGAAGGTTTTTCTCCTAGGACCCAGGAGAATGGACACTGTAGCCCTCAGACATGTTTTTGCCTGCTACTCAAAGTTGAATATTTTGAACTGGAATTAAATTAGCAAGCAGTTGTTGTACTGCCATAAACATGGTGTACAGTAGCAGGATCCCTGTTGCATTTTGCTGCACAAACACCAAACAGTACATACACCTGCCATCTGTAGGTGACTGTCTAAACAAAGGCCAAGAGTTAGGAAGCAAACGAACCGAGTAGAGGCATAGCAGTGGATGTCAAGTTAATTTTACTAGAGCATAGTATAATTTCTAAAATCTTCCCTCTGACTTTTGGGCATGTCTCCTTTGTGGACATGCTCCAATATCCTTTGGAAGTATTATATCTAAAAACCTTCTGGTTGAATATTTTCCTTACCAGCAATTCTGCATTCCTAATTTACAGTGAGGTCTTTTTATTCATATGTTGATATAATTTAACTTAGTGACCCTTACATATCACCTGTTCAAATTTTTTTTCTATCCACCGCAACTTTATGTACTGCAGAGTGTCTCTTCTGCATAGTTATTCCATTACTAAGTCTGGTATTAAAAGAAAAAGTTAAACAAAAGAAAGCAAGCGCTCTGACAATGTGGAGTGGGAATGCACAGTCAGTACACAGTAGGGCTGGAACATCCCACCAAAATAACGACTTTAGGGGCTGGAGTGCCTAATAAATCAATTCAGGATCACAAAGGGTATAAATGCTGCAAGCAAGGACTAAAAGTCAGCCCCTAACTCAGCTTCCTCTGCTGAAGTCAACAAAGGAGAGGAATGACTATAGTACTTTTCCAGCACTGTTTGCATGTAATAGGAATGGTGTGTGCAGCTCTTACTAAAACCATGTTCTGCATCTTTCTTGATACAGTGATGGGCTACAGCAGTAAAAGAGCATGAGCAGCCCGTTGTACAAGAGAAAATTAAAAGAATATGGTTTGTTTAGCCCAAAGGCCAAGCTGCACACCTTCGGGTGAAGTTCAGCAGTACAGCTGCTGAAGTTAAAAGACAATTGAAACTAAAGGCAGAAGGAATAATCCTGTGTCTTCAGGTTGCAATTAGGGGGAAGGTTTATCACTGCCAGAGCAGTGTAACTTTGGAGGAGCTTTGAAACAGGAGCAATGCAGGCAGAAAACTCGCAGCTAGCCATGGGGTACATCTCCATTAGTTTCTGAACCAGCTGCATGGTTTGTGAATGGCTGAAATGATCCTGCTGCAAATTAATCGGCTCACTTAGTAGGTTTCCTGCTCTGTTGATAGAATGAAACTGAAGAGTGCTGATGATTGTCAAGATAGCTTCTTAATAGCTAGAGTATTTTAATCAGGGTTTTAAGTAGGTGTGGTAATTTGTGGACAAAATTCAGCCCTTAGTGTTAGCAACCTGAAAACAGGCAAAGCAAAAAGCAGAATACAGAGTTGCATGCAGTGTCCAACTAGGGAGTAATTGCCAATAAAGAATATTAACAAAATAATTTTCTCCATTCTGTGGGGTTGCAGCTGTCCCGACAGGGTACAGTGTACACATAGTTTCCTGAATTTCTTAGGTTTTGCATGTTTTAAATCATGAATGAAAATTCTTGCAATGGTGAGCTATCACAGAAAGGTTTGCAATCAATTCTGGATCATCACGTCTGGCATGAGCTTTAGGTTTTTTCTCTTCCGCAGGGAACCTGTATCTGCTTCCTGCATCTGTTGCCCATCCTTCTTTGTGAATGGAAAGCAAGTAATTAATTTTTTGTTGTTGTTAGAAATTAATTACCCTTGCCAAATCTTGGAGGACCTATTGTCTCCTTCAGACACAATGTTCTTGGGAAAAAGTCTTACTTATTGTAACCTCTTGAGCAATCTTCACTTGGATGATAAATACATATTGGCAAGGAGAAGCTTTCTGAGTGAGAAATGTTGCTGGACAACCCTGTAGTACAGCAAGAACGCAATCGTCTGCCAGAGCTGGTGGAGTGCAGCCAGTCGGGAGGGTAACATGGGGAAAGCCTTTTACATTGTCTACAGAGCATAGAGCGAGATAAAGTCTCTATATGGACACATCCAAATAGCTGTTTACCATCAAACAAGGATTTTCCTTGTTGAGATGTGAGCTCATAGGTGGCCTTCTTTCTAGCAAAATCTAGAAGCCTCCTGGAAAGCAGCCTTTACTCATGCGAGGCTGGGGCAGTAACAGAGCATGTTGACCGTGCAGCTGTCTGGTTTGGATAACCCACTGTAGGAACTAGCTGGAAACACCTCCCTCCCCAGTGTGCTTCAGGAACCCACAAAGCTGAGGTTCTGCAGAACTGCCTCAGTGTGCTTTGTGCTTCACGACCTGACTTCAGTTTTGCATTAGATGTGCACAGAACCACAGCTGACCACTAAACCCTCATTTTACTATTGTAGCTGTAACATTAATTACAAAATGATTAGAGTTGATTGCAAAAGCACATTTTCCCTTTGTAGCTCTTCACCCTTAGTTGTCTGGTTTATTTTTTTCACCAACAGCTAGAGATGTCTGGGAGCAAAAAGGTGCACAAAAGCCCTGCATGGAAAGAAGTTTGAATCCTCCAAAGGGGATACACAGAATGCAAAGAATGAGTTGGGGCTGAGACCACTCTATTCCCCTGTGGTTTATGTGCATGCTGCCAGTGGCTTGTGTTTCTCCTCGTGGGCTGACAGCTGGCTGTGGGGTTACCAGAACGCAGCCAGTGGCCAGGGTTCTCAAACCATACTGTGGCTGACAGCGTTTGGCCTGGTGGAAAGGAAACGATTCTAAGCGGAGGGCCTGGTGCCATGTACCTTGCAGTTAATGGAAATCTTTGTTGACCTCAGTGGGAGCTGGATTTGATCCTGTGCCTGCTTGAATGTTTTGCTGTTGGATACAGCTCTGAGTAGGGTTGGGTTTTTTATGTCTCCTTTCTGGTTTTTCACCCCCTTCTCTTTCTGAAGCATACTTACCTTAGAGCAGTGTAATATCAAGACAACGCTATCTGAGTAAATGTAGCTGTGTGCTTTTATCCTCTCCTCTGCCCTCTTGTTTCCTCAGCCCTCCTACTGCAGTATCAATCTGCAAGGTTTTGGCATTAAATTCTCCTGGAGACATTCTGCTCTTTCTTACAGACACCTTCCGTCTCAATCTTCCGCTCTCCAACAAATGTAATAGCCAATACTGCTTAATCCATCTTCTGCCCTTCAGAACAGTCCTTACATTGGTTTTCAAGCCTAGCTCTGGCTCCTACAGGCCATCCCTTCACTGCATGATCCCATCCATACTCCCTCACTCAGCAGAGGTCATCGCTGTATTGCATATAGGAAGTGTTAGTCAGCAGCCACCTTAGGCACAACCTACACCCTCTGTGAGCCTCAGCTGTGCATTAGCTTGTATGCCCTATGCCTCATGAAAAGTTGCTGGAAAGAACAGAGCCCTTTTCAAGTTGCTGGAGAGGTGAGAGCTATGGACATGGAGTATGATGATGGGACAAGAAATGGAGGCCAAAGTGCCAGGGCTGCTTGTGGCTCTCCTATCTCCTGATGTATTGCATGCCTTCAGAGGGATTTGCCTCTTGGGTGAAGAACTGTGATTATATATGATCTAAGGAAAACTCTTTCCTTTTGTATGTGGAATGCTTACTTTTCATCAGTGGCTCTCCGTTTGTGTGGAGATTATGGGAGGCTTTTCTGAACCAGCATCAGAAACTGGGGCTAGTTGTTTTTCATCATGGCTGCAGGGGAAGGGACCATAGCAGAATCAGAGGTGGTGTTTTGAACCACACAAAACAAAATTACTTCAGTTTTTCTAGCAGTAACTGGCTGCAAACAGGGTGTGTAATGAGGAAGCGTTTTGGAGAGTGGGAACTGACCTCACAAAATATGGGAGGTGATGAGCTGGAGTGCAGGTATGCTGCTACCCTGAAGTCTTACAGAAGGGAGATTGTCAGTGACACATCTGCTGGTCCCATGCTCTTGATGGTCCTTGTTATTGTACAGTCCACAGTGAAACACTTCCTCACTCTTCCCCCATTTCCACTGCAGTTTAAATATGAGTCCCGGGAGACAGCAATGACACAGTATGTGGGAGACAATGGTGGTTATTTTCAGATATGATATCACTATGCTGATGATTAAAAAAATAACCTCTGGATTGTATACAGCCAACATAGCTAAGAGAAGGAGAAGAATATTACATGGGCTGTTTCATTCATCATTAAGATAACTGTTTACCCAGAATTTATTCTTTTGGTGCTGCATTGCAGATTAAACCTAAAATTCCCCAGAACCCAGGCCAGCCCAAATATGTATGTGGAGCACATATCGTTTAGGAAACTTTAAGACCTGTGATTTAAGGTTAGACGCATTTGGTCTAACCTTAAACCTTGGTAAATGGGCAGAGTGTGTTAGTAACCCTGTGGAACTGGGCTGTAAAGCACAGAGTCTCTGGAATAGGAGAACGCTGAGCGAGCACTAGGATGTGAATTTGCTAATAATTCAGAAATATATCCAGAAGAGGAAAAAAGAGGGAGAAAACATTGTGGAAAATTCTTTCCTTCGTACATAATAGTTTTCTGTTGATTTAAAATTGCCCTTAGTAATGTGTTGATGCCAATGAAATATTTCAGCTATAGGAAATGTGAAACCAACTAGTGCTTTTCTGTGAATTGAGTCATAAATTGTATGAAAAATATTCAGACTTGCTGTAGCTATTCCCCAGGCAGAACCTCTGAGTAATGGAGAAAATGCTGCCATTTTGAGGGGAGTAGGAGAGGACTGAGCTAAGTGCAGCAGAATGCCAAGTGCCAGCTTGTAGCTCTGTGCTAAGTGTGAATTAGTGTCATCTGAGATGATCCTCCCTTGCTAAGTAAACAATTAGCAACTGTGGTATATGTACTTGCAGTTCAGTCAAGTAAAGCTGCTCTTTGCTCCAGATGGTGCAGCAAAAGGACATACATGTGAGGATGCCTGATTGGTAGCCAGTGTGTAGAACTGACCTGTGGGGAGTGCAGTGCTAGTGCAAACCCAGCCATCACAGCTGCAGTTGGTAGACCAAGCCAAGAAAGCACGAACTCTGTCTGATTTGGTGCTCAGTGGGCAGGTTGCAGTGACAGAATTCCTCTTAAAAGTGGCAGGAAAGAGGCAAGATAGTAGCATACAGTAGGTAGCAGGCAAGTCCTTGATGGTGACATTCATTTCATCTAACTTAGGTCACCTGAGAGTCAGGAGTACAGTTCAAACTAGGTCTAATGTTATGTCACCAAAGGTCTGTTTATCTCCTGCTGTATCTATTTTATGAATTGCCTTTTGGATGTGATTACAGGAAAGCAACTACTCTGAGTAGGTATCTGACTTTGGTGGGTGAAAGTTAGCAAGTTGAGCTCAACATTGAGGCTCTGGATTTGAGTTTCTCCATCATTTGAGAAAAACCTGTGAAGCCTTGTGGGATCAACCAGAGGCTAAAGTAAATTTTGAAAGGTATTTTAAATACCTGAGCTGTAAGCAAAGGTGTAAACAAACTGCAGGAGGGTGACTTGCTAGCTGTGGAGGTAGGGATGCTAACCATGGTTGTACTCAAGCAGTTTAACTAGAGCATTCTTATTTGCTCCAGTTCTAGTTTTCAGGTTGTATGTCTGGCACCCATGAGAACTGCTCAGTGACAGATGTGTGTGCAATAAAATAGGAAAAAGGCTGACAACATGACATGCAGTTTGGTGTGCCTCATCATTTTCCACACAGTGAATGATGTCTCGGCTGCACTGAAAACAGCAGCCTTTCATCCCTATCAACTCTAATCAGGTAGAAATCAACCCTTACCTAGTTAGCTACTTGTGGCATCTGTGGAAGGGTGAAGGTTTTGCTGTGCATCTCAGACATAAAATCGTGGAACGGTTTGTTGTTAGGAGGAGGCCAAAGACCATTTAGTCTGACCTCCTCAGCCATGTTTGCTGAAAGCTCCATCCGAACTGGAGTTGAACACATCCAGTGATGGAGAATCCACAGCTTCCCTTGATTAAATTGGGTTAAATGGGACCTCCAAATGTCATCTAACCCAACCCCTCTACAGCAAGCAGGGACATCTCTATAACAGGTTGCTTAGAAACCCTTCACACCTCACCTTGAATGTCTCCCATGTTGGGACCTCCGCCACCTGTCTAGGGAACCTCTTTCTGTGATCCACCACCCTCAGATTAAAGAACTTTTTCTTCATGTTCAGCCTGTCCATGGTAACCTGTTTGACTACCCTCAGAGTGAGAAACCTCTTCCTAATTTCCAGTCTAAATCTTTTTGTTTGAGGCCATAAACCTCTTATCACCACAAGCCCTTGCAAGAAGTTCTTCACCAGCTTTCTTGTTCTCAAATACCAAAAGCTAAGTATTTCAGCCAGTGTCAAACTATGCTGCCTTCTCTGTACCAGACTCCAAGTTTATTTGAAGGAATCTGAAAGTACACTTTTCAATTTGATGCTTCTTCAATTGCCAGAGTCTGGGTACATGCTTGTTTGTAATTCACTACTTTTAATGCTTGAGTTGTATAAGGCATGCAGAAGTTTGTAAAATAGAAGTTTGTTTGGCTTCAGGCAGCAGTGATCTGATGAGAATTATAAAATGTTTCTATATAAATGTAAGAACGCTTACTGCTTTCTAGCTTGCAGTACAGTTTTGTGTCAGTGTAATTCAGTTCTTGTTCGCTTTATACAGGAGATGGCTATCCGAGCACTGAAGCAGACGGGTAGCAGAAGTATTGAAGCAGCTCTGGAGTATATCAGTAAGATGAGCTACTTGGATCCTAGAAATGAGCAGATAGTGCGTGTAATTAAACAGACCTCACCAGGTAAGCATCAACTTTTTTTAAAGAATTGTGTCCTCCTTCCTTGCAGTAAGATAGTTTTTATAGTTATTATAGATGTTGTTGGGGAGAGGTAGCAGATAGGCAGTGCTCTATTGTAGCCTTGTAAGAGACGGCAACATGAGCCTCCAGGGTGAGATAGGCTGGAAAACTGAATGGGAGTCACCTGCTTTGCAGGAGTTGTGTTTGTGCGCATTGGTACTTCACCATCGTAAAGAAAAAGCTGATTGTCCTTTGGTGCCAGTCAGCTAAATCATCTCAAGTTTACCATGAGGTGAAAACTTGTGTGTAGGTAATTGCTCTGGAGTTGTGAGATAGCTCATTTCCCAGGGATTCATTCATGTTAACAGCCTTGTAATGCAGAAGGCTTTTCCACTTATCCTAGCTACTTTGCTTCAGCTCTGTTTCATGGAAATTAGCAAACTGGAGGATTGGGCCCTGGATATGCCTCATCAGCAAACATCACACCACAGCTGACAAAAGGTCTTGCAAGAGTTGTTTCCATTCAAATATTAGCACTTAAAACACTGCAGAATGCTTTTGAGTTGGGATCAGGATGCACTCTGGTTTGGATAGAGTGTGGTACTTCTTTTGGTTTCATAAATTGGCCACACAGACAAATAACCAGCCAACACAGCAGTGTTATGTGCTGCAGAAGGGTTAGTAGACAAAAGATTGAGCAGATGGGATGGTTGTTGTCAGGGGCCCGTTTCATTGTACAGGGAACTTTTTTTTGTCAGTGGCAATGCTCAGACTTAACAGGTCATGTCTGTGTTGGACTAGTTAAAGCTAACAAATCATGGAATCACAGAAGGCATTGGGTTGAAAAGGACCTTTCAAAAGTTAGGTAGTCCAACCCCCCTGCAGTGAGCAAGGATACAGGTTGCTAAGACATGATCTTGAATGTCTCCAGGGACAGGGCCTCCACCACCTACCTGGACAACCTGATTGCAGTAGCACAACTCTCCAAGTGTGGTCATAAATGGAGTTTACTGAGTGCAGGTGATTACCACATGACAACTTTTGTCTTCTTGGCCACTTGCACCTTGCTTCTTGCTTCTTGCTCACATTGAAGTTCTTTCTTGGGAAGGGTGTTAAATTTGATGTAGTTGATAGAGCGTGTGCAGAGTTGAGGAAAGAAGAGGAAGAAAAAGCCCATTCCGTTTACAAAGAGAAATTCCTGTACAGGAGGGAGCTTACTTAATTCCTGTGGGACCCTGAGAGTAACCATGTATAGGGAAGCCTGAATCAGGGAAGGAACTCATTTTCTAGGTGGTCACTCTCGGGAATGGAACTTCAGATGTGGTAGGTAAAGGTGATGGTTCATTCCTTTTAAGGAGCAGCTCAGCTGCTCTTTCTGTCAGTCTTAGACTTAATGTTTTATTATTTGGGTAAATTCTGGAAAACAATATAAAACCATTCCTGAGTATTAACCCTGCATGATGACCACCTGACAGGCAAAGTAGTTCTGGGTTGGAAAAGCCTTTTTGAGTTAGCATTTTAATGACTGAGTTGTCTTTCATTTGCACATGATTTTACTTTCTTAACATTCCAGTGCATGCAGCTGGTCTCCATACTTAACCTAGCCTGGAGAAGAGAAGGCTCGGGGAGGGGGGGCATTACCAAACTCTGTAACTACCTAAAAGGAAGTTGTAGACAGGTGGGGATTGGGCTCTTCTCCCAGGCAACTAGTGATAGGACAAGAGGGCAAAGCCTGAAGCTGCAAGGGAGGGTTGGGTTGGGTTGGGTGTTAAGAAGCACTTCCTCATGGAAAGGTTATTTAGACATTGGAATGGACTGCACAGAGAGGTGGTGGAGTTCCCATCCCCAGGACTGACTGGACATAGCACTTACCGCCATAGCTTATTGTGGTGATGTTAGGCTGGGCTTTTGTCAATGTCAGAGGTCTTTTCCAGCCTCAGTCGTTCTGTGATTCTGCAATTCTGTGGTTTGCTTTCAGGGTACACAGAGTGCACCTGATGTTCGCCTGCCTGAGCTTCCACAAAATCAAACTGATGTGTTTGGTAGGATGCTGTCTGTGCTAGAATAGGATGGGTTTCCTCTACTTCATTAGGAAGCATGTAATGCTACTGGGGAACTTTTCATTTGCAGCTCGAGAATTCTGACCTTCTGGTTTTCAGTTCTGTATATTGGTGTATAAAAACATTGCAAAATACTCTTATTTGTCCTGCTTTAAGTTCAGTAGTAAGGTTAACAAGGCTTCCAGCATACTGCAAGACTTGAAACTTAATTACTGTACAACAGAATGATGTATAAAACCAGATGCTGTCATGAATATAGTTGGTTAATCTTAAGAATGCACTTGATCTAAAACACAAGAGGTAGTAATAACAATTACTGTGTTGGAATGGGGGGGGGGGGGAAATCGTATGCAGC
>VZRI01010542.1:0-34934 GCA_013397515.1 Upupa epops | reverse complement strand
GTAAATCATATGCAGCTACACATTTGGTATCCTCACAAATCCAAATATTCCTCTGTCAGTCCTGAACATTACCTGTACACAAATCTAGGCGGACATCTTGTCTCTTTTGACATCAGCAAGATTCCTTGCATGGCTGAAGTATGTCACAGAATCATAGAACGGCTTAGGTTGGAAGGGACCTCAGAGGTGATCTAGTTCCAAACCGCCTGCCATAGACCAAGTTGCCCAGGACCTCATCCAACCTGGTCAGGAGCACTTCCAGGCAGGGAGTGAGTATCCACAGCCTCCCTGGGCAACCTGTTCCAGTGTCTCACCACCCGCATAGTGAGGAATTTCTTCCTAAGATCCAATCTAAGTCTACTTTTTAGTTTGAAACCATTCCCACTTGTTCCATCACTACAGTTGTTTGTTAAAAGTCCCTCTCCAGCTTCCCTGTAGGCCTGTTTCAGGCATTGGAAGGCTTGTATAAGGTTTCTCTGGAGCCTTCTCTAGGCTGAAGAGCCCAAATTCCCTCAGCCTCTCTTCATAAGAGAGGTGCTCCAGCCTTCTAATCATTCTCATGGCCCTTCACTCAAAAGAGAACTGTTACTGCTGCTACTTTCCCCCTCTGGTAGGGGAAAACAAAGTCAGTTTGTCTCTGAGGCTCAATGTGAATCTTACCGACAGAGATGACAGAAAGCTCCTAGGGCTGCCTTCTACCTCCAAGCCAGAGTAGGTGCTTCTTGGGATACTTTGAATTGCCACAGCTTTTTCATTGCATCTCTCTGATGCCCAAGAGATGGTCTCTTTGGGAGCGCTGTTGTAAGTAGAGCCTCAGTAAGCTTTGCCTCAGGCTACCATAGGAAAAAGAGCTGCTGGTTGTAACTTTCACTTAAAAGAATACCGTCTGATCCATTTTAAAACATTGCATTGTTTAGAAAGGTGCCATTTAGTATGTGGAGAGATGGTGCACAGACCTGTCTTAACAACGTGCAGGTCCTTGTGTGTGTCTGTATAGAGCAGGGCTGGTGTGGCAAGGCAAGGCAGCACAGGTGTGCTGCAGCTGGCCCAGCTGGGACATGTTCTCATGCAGATAATGGGAAAGGCTTGAAATCCAGTGTCAGGTCTGTTAACTCAATGTGGCTATTCTTGCAGAACTTAAGAAGTCAAGACTCTCAAAGTAAATTGTTTAGGTATAAATATGGGCCAAGTCCTGTGATTTGTGAAAGCTAGAGAACCAGAAGGGGGAAAAAATGTAGGGATAGCACAGTGTCCCCTTGTCCTTTCAAACAGCCAGTGCGTTATGCACCTGCACTTTGTCCTCAGATCAAAGAACTGATGAAAGGTGCCATTGACACTTCCAGTGTAGGAATGCCACTATCTTGTCTTTGCACATTTTTCTAGCTAAGATTAACATGTTGACACTCTGAAAGATTTGCCTTCCACACAGATGGATAGTGAGTAATATGAAGGGATACTCTGTGCCCAGCATATTGAAAAGAATACAGGACAAGCTGTGTGATGGTGGTGTTGTAAATGAAGAAGAGGGTAATAAGGATTTTTGAGAATGATAGAATACAGAGATATTGACAAATCCCCAGCAAGACCAGTGAGCTCATGATACACAAGGTGTGGACTATGTAATGACTTAGTAGCTTGTAGCAATTTTGATTTGAAATTGTATTGACTATCATTCCAGGAGCTTTTTTTGTCCCATTGATTACTTAACCCCCTGCTCTGTAGCTTCCTCCTGTCTGTGAGCAACGACTGGTGATACTGGTTCAGCTTTAAAAAACAGGCTGTATCATCATCTGATTATTTCATAGTTAAAGAATGTATGCTTCTATTTTCATGATTTGATAGGACTCCCTGATGATACCTGGCATCAGCAGTGTTGTGGGCCAGTAGCTCGTTATCAGCAGTAATGCTTGGCATCTATAACTTTAAATGTTCTGAGTGCTTAATTTAGATTTTGGAAGGTGTTTTTATAGCACATATTCCCTGCACAGTGTGCCTGCATGTGTGTGTGTCTGCATGGATGGATGGATGGATGGATGAGTAATGCAAAGTAGTGAGTTCACCTGAATTGCTTTGTAACTTTCTTCTCTGTTCTTTTCATAAAGGAAAGGGTATTGTGCCAAATAACGTAAACCGCAGGCCAAGCTTCGAAGGATCAAATGAATCTTTTCCGTCCTACCATCAGATCAGTAATGCAGCCTATGAAGGGACAGGCTTTGGAGTAGAAGGTGCAAATATGCTTACTGAAGTTCCAAGGCCATACATGGACTACTTAATCTCTACGTCGCAGTCTGCCGCTATGAATGCTCCTGTACAGCGACCCTCTGGAGTTGGCAATCACAGCACGCCTACAGGCCATCAGCAGAAAACATATCCTGCAAATATTGAGTCTTCTGTGATTAATTATCCAGTGGCTAACCACAGCAGTCAAGCCTTGCAGCTGCAGGCATCCCATGGCTCCAACAGCCAGCATTACAGTAGGCAGCACATGATGGTGCAGGGGGAACCGATGGGGTATGGTGTTCAGAGGAGTCCATCCTTCCAAAACAAGATGCAGCAGGAGGGAGGATACACAAATCTCCCAAATAAAGGGGCAGTTGTTCAGAATAATTCTGGTCATGCATTTCAGCAGGCACCAGCAAGCCTGTATATATCACATTCTCATCACAAACAGACAAGTCCTTCTTCTCATCAAATGCATGTGATATCCAGAGGTCCAGCCTTTGCTAATGATTTTTCAGACAGTCCACCACAAAATCTATTAACTCCATCCAGAAATAGCCTAAACATGGACCTCTATGACATGAGTAATCCTCAAGTTCAGCAATGGCAGGCAGCAACACCATCACGCAGAGATTCTTTACAAAATCCAGGAATAGAAACATCTCCACGGCAACACGTATCCTTCAGACCTGATGCCACAGTGCCAAGCAGAACAAACTCCTTTAATAACCACCAGCAACAACCACAAGTGACAGTATCTATGAGACAGGTTCCTCCAGGAAAACCTGATCCTTCAATTGCATCTCCAAATACAATCACAGCAGTCACATCTGCTCATATTCTCCAGCCAGTGAAGAGCATGCGAGTGATGCGACCTGAACCTCAGACTGCAGTTGGACCTTCCCATCCTGGCTGGTTACCTGCACAGACACAGGCTGTGGATGGCTTAGAGATCATTGAGCAGCATGTTCCACCTGTTGGAGCAGCAAATGCCTACCAACTAGATGTGGATTATGGTAACCAGGAACTGCGATGTCCACCACCCCCATACCCCAAGCATTTATTACTTCCTGGAACCTCTGAACAGTTTGATATTAACTGCCTGTGCATGGGTGTAGAGCAGACGCTCCGTGTAGTCCCCAATTCAACGTGCGGTAAGGCTGAGGAGAACAGTGAGCGGAGCGATAAAAGCAGCAAGAACACTAAAGCTGAAAAACCAAACAAAGATAAAAAGCAGATTCAGACATCTCCAGTGCCCGTGCGAAAGAATGGCAAAGATGAGGAAAAGCGAGAATCCCGAATAAAGAGCTACTCACCTTTTGCCTTCAAGTTCTACATGGAGCAACATGTAGAAAATGTCATAAAGACCTACCAGCAGAAAATTAACAGAAGATTACAACTGGAGCAAGAAATGGCTAAAGTAATTCTCCTTGTTTTGTTTTGGTGTCAAATTGATTACTACTCTTTTTAATCTCACAAAAAAAAAAAAAATACAGCAAAGGCTCCAGTGGAAGTAGCACCACTTTTTTTCACTGAGAAGTGTAGATGCAGGTCTGGGAGTCTGTTTGAAAAACCTGAGATGTGAAATAATATATCTGCATACCAGAAAAGTAAAAGAAAGCAGCTTTTCCCACTCCTCCCACCCCCAGTAGGAAAGCATTAAGTTTGGTTAGGCAAGAAATCAGAAGCCAGGTTTGAGGCTGAGATAACTCTGGCAGTACTTTGGCAGCTATTTCAGGTCTCTGAAAAACGTTTTCCCTTTGCTCCAGTTCTTGCTTCTTGTTCCACTCATTTGCCAGAGCAATGGTTCAACTTGGCACTATGTCCACTGTGCCGTATTTTCCGAGGAATAAGTAATACTTGCCTGGAAGTTGTCTGTTGAACACATGTAAATAATAAGATTGTGCAAATAATCATATCTTGGTCAGCCAGAACTGATCTTGGGGCCCTTGCTGAAACTTCTTTTAGAAGCAGGTCTCAGACAGACATAGTTGGAGTGAGAGCTTGTTTCATACCTAATTGTAGCTCCCAAACCTGAGCTGAGTCACTGAAAGGGCTGCTTAGAACAAAGCTGCCAAGTTTTGATGGTTGCTCTGTCAGTTTTGGTTTTAATTTTTTAATGTTTAAGAGCTTTTTCCCAGGCATGACTAGAGCATGACTAGAATATGACTAGTCTGCTTTTGTATTTAGGATACATTCTAAGGAAAGCTATTATTAACACATAATGGATAATAATTAACTACCTGACCTTCCCTAGCACAGGCAATTTCCAGGGTCAATTAATTTGATGCTTACATTGCTCCAGAAAACTCAGTGGTTTGCTTGTTGAGGTTAAAATTAAGTAAATATGTTTCTAAAATTTCCTGGAAGGGTGGCATTTTAGTGACAGTAAATAGTTTGTCCTCACTGCAAGTACAGATTTTGTTGCATTGTTTGGGTTTAGTGAATACTTTCCTGAGATATGGTTAGAGAATGATCTCTGGAGAAGTAAAACAGCAGTTAATTGCATTAGTTCTTCTCTTGTGACTCTTCAGCTCTCCCTTGCTTTGTAACTCAGAGATAATTCAATGATAAACAAAAACAACTCCTTCGCCTAGCAACCTCACCACTGCCTGGAATAATACACTCAGGAGATGTTTGCTATCTGAAGATCACATTATTTTAGAATTAACCAAGAACACAACACAGCAGTTACTTAAAACAGTAAACACCTGTGCTAGGGATTGATGTATTTGCCTTAAATTTCAAAAACAGTATCATTTGTTTTGATTTGGCTGTTGCTTTCAGTCTGAAAATTCATCCTGCCTATTCTGCAAGTTTCTGCAGACGTTCTCCATCCTTTATTCACACAGATTTCATTTTTAGACCGTTGGGAATCTCACTGCATAGTCTGGCTGCCCACATTCATCTTTAAAGACCTAGATTACAGATGTGAAGTTACATCAGTCTTAAACAGAAGCCCAGTGAGCATGTGCTTGGGTTTCTCATCTGCTCATCAGCCAGCTTCAGCTCTTTCCACCCTCGTCCTCAGGCACTCATCTTCCTTCCAGAGTGGTTCAGTTTCTGCCACTTAATTCAGGAGTTTGGCAGTGAGATGTGCTGCAGAGGATGAGTTGTCAGAGGTTCCTGGGGATCAGCCTAGAGGCTTCTGCTGGTGGAGGCCACCAGTGACTCTCAGCAGAGCTGACACTGTATAGGTTCTGTCTTGAAAGGTGGGAAAAGTCATAGAACAATAGAATCATTAAGATTGGATGAAACCTCCAAGATCATTAAATCCAATTTTCAACCCAGTACCACCATGCCACTAAAGCATGTTTCTGAGTGCCAGATCTACATGTTTTTTTTTGAAGATATTCAGTGGTGGTGAATCCACCACCTCATTGTACAGCCTGTTCCAATACTTGACCACTCTTTCAGTGAAGAAATGTTTCCTGATGCTCAGTCTAAACTTCCCTGGTGTGTGTGCTGCTTCTCTCTTTTTCAAGAGGTCTCTATGCAGCCAGTGTGAAGTGTTACAGTTAATTTAGAGGCTCTCTGGGGACAGGAGGGAGATAAGCCAGCACTTTACAGCTTAGGTGTAGAAGGGAAATATTGCATGTGGAGGGGAAACAGTACGAGCATCTGGGCTGCAGCAGCTGAGGGGAGGCCAGACCTAAGGGTTTTATAGACATATTGTGGAAGGGAAAAAGAGGAGTACGTAAAACAGATGGTCAGGAGATCTCCAGACCTTTAGAGGGGGGGGAATCTATATGGCACAGAAAGAGAAAGTTTCTGAAAATGGAGATTTTTCAAGGAACTTGGGAATGTGTAGGTCAAAACCAGCTTCTTAATTACAGCACAAAACACAACAGTTAAACAACATTCAAGGTGGGTGCCCTAGAGAACCGTTCACGAACAAAGTGGACTGTTGCGTCTAGGTTTAAATTTCAGCTTAATTGAAGCTGTACTGGAGAGCACATACATGTGTGCACTGGCAGAGGGCACATTTGTAAGGCATAAACCAAGTGCCATGATCAGCTTCGTTTTGTTATATCCACCTCTTTGACAAGATTTCTCATACATATCTGTACCGCCAAAGGGGAAAGGCAGACCACTCTCAGCTCTGGCACATTCAGGCACCATGTTACAGTCCAGTGAACTTGCCAGTGTTTGAGAGTCCCTCAGAAGACAGACTAAGAATCTTACTCATGGGTACGGCTTTGCTGGTTCTTGGTTAGTTTTCCTGAGAATTGAATTTTGGGAATGCTTGTTTATTGTTCTCTTGCTGTGAATGTAACAGTACTAGCTCTTCTGGTTTGCTTTCCTTTATCAAGGCTGGCCTTTGTGAAGCAGAACAGGAACAAATGAGGAAAATCCTCTACCAGAAGGAGTCCAACTACAACAGACTTAAAAGGGCCAAAATGGACAAATCTATGTTTGTGAAAATCAAGACTCTGGGTATTGGTGCGTTTGGCGAGGTATGCCTGGCCTGCAAAGTAGACACCCATGCCCTGTATGCCATGAAGACTCTGCGCAAGAAAGATGTGTTAAACCGGAACCAGGTGGCTCATGTCAAAGCGGAGAGGGACATACTGGCTGAGGCAGACAATGAATGGGTGGTTAAACTCTACTATTCCTTCCAAGATAAAGACAACTTGTACTTTGTGATGGACTATATCCCTGGTGGGGATATGATGAGTCTGCTGATTCGGATGGAGGTCTTTCCAGAGCGTCTGGCTAGATTTTATATTGCAGAGCTCACTTTGGCCATTGAGAGTGTGCACAAAATGGGCTTTATTCACCGAGACATCAAGCCTGACAACATTCTGATAGACCTTGATGGCCATATCAAACTAACTGACTTTGGACTGTGTACTGGGTTCAGATGGACTCACAATTCCAAGTACTATCAGAAAGGTAAAGTTCTTAGATTTTGTTGGTGCTGGTATTGTATTATTTTGAAACAAACGCCTACCTCTTGGCAGAAATGCCAGCTCAGAAAACAGAGGTGGTGTGTACATGAACAAACCGTGAATGACAGTATGATGCGTCTGTCTCTCTCAGGCTCAACCAGTTAGTTTGTTTCCACTCTTTGTGTCCAGTACTGTTCAGATCTCTAGCAGAAATGTACCTGACCACTGCAGCAGCAAGTTTTCAGTTGTTCAGAGGGTCTCTTCTGATGTTCAAATAATTTACTCACAGGTTTAAAGTAGTCCATGCAGCTCCAGCGTGTGCCATTGAGGAGTACTGGTGTCTGTTGGCAAAAACAGTGATAAACAACTGGTGTAGCTAAACTAACCATACTTCTCTGTTCTGTATCTCTCATATGGGAGCTTCCTTCTGCAGAGACAGAAGCATTTTGCTGGCTATGGAAAAACATTTAAGGGAGGGAGGGCACAAGAAAATTCCGTGGGTTTAAAGTTTAAATGCTATTCTTCAGTAGAAATAGAAAATGGCACAACTGAATGTAGATCAATGCTTTCCTCTCTTTGTTGTGGTTTGTGAATGTAAATGTAAACTTTCTCTCCCATTTGAAAGGGAGCCATATCAGACAAGACAGCATGGAGCCCAGTGATCTTTGGGATGACGTGTCCAATTGTAGATGTGGAGATAGGCTGAAGACATTAGAACAAAGAGCTAAGAAGCAGCATCAGAGATGTCTAGCCCACTCATTAGTTGGAACCCCTAATTATATTGCTCCCGAAGTCCTGCTTCGTAAAGGTAAATAAGATGTTTTTTTCTCCTGTTGAAGTGAACATCAATGCTTTGACCTTATTTTTTGCCTTAAACAAGCTTGTTGCTTTGGAATAATGTCATTCTGAAAACCACAGATACTTAGCTCTAAGGAGAACAGATTTCTCTACATGCTCCACTGTTAAGCATCACGTTGCTAACATCAATGGTGATCATATTTTGAGTGTCTGTGTATATCTACGCTCTGAGGCCTTTGAATGAGACTACTGTTAAGTGTGTCAGATGATGGTGGCAATGATAGCTTTCAATTATAAAATAGGCTCTCTGTACTCATGGCATACCACTATGACTGCTAGCAAATTTACATAGGCCAGGGAACAGCCAGATGATGGTTCTGAATCACTGACACAGATGGTTGAATTGACCTGGTGGAAACATGTCC
This sequence comes from Upupa epops, assembly GCA_013397515.1. Taxonomy (NCBI): domain Eukaryota; kingdom Metazoa; phylum Chordata; class Aves; order Bucerotiformes; family Upupidae; genus Upupa; species Upupa epops. The sequence continues at coordinate 26,599 of VZRI01010542.1, read as the reverse complement.
TCCTGATTCCCAACCAGCATTTTGGAGCAAACAAAACAAAAATCTTCGGCAGTTCACACTGGATGCCCTGCATTCACAAGCTTGGTTTGAGGGGTTTTGGTGAGGAGTGCTTGGTGGCTGTCCATGCAGAACAGACATCGTCACTGTAGTAAAGAGATTAGGTGCTCAAAGTTGTCTGCAGGCTAGGTCTTTTTCAAGTTGAGAGATTTTATACTGGACCTTACATCACCTAATGCTATGAGTCCCCATTAAAATCAGTGTTTAGATCCTCCATTCCTGTTTGGAGATGTCATACTGTCACAGCAGTTGAACGATTGAAATTGTTCCTCTGCTTGAGCCTTGCATAGGAAGTCACCTTTAGCTTTCTTGTGTCTCTGCAGTCAGGCTTTGTCTTTCAGCCGCTTTTCAAACTCATGATGCCGCCTCCACTGAACCTAGGGGAAACCAGTCACTGACCCTTTTTGTTATTCTTTGAGGTCCAGTTGGTACTGTGGAATGATGCAGCTGTGGGACAGAGCACAAAAAACATTCATTCTTCCAAGTTACGTGATCTCAACACTCACTTTTGTTGAAAATTAGTTTTATTTGTCAGGACATCAGCAGTAAAATTTAGGTCAGCAAGCAGAAGTGACTTTATGATGGAAGTGGATTTGGACTCCTTTATTTTTAGGTCACAGATTGTTTGTCTGATAAGAGACTGAAATCTGCATTGTATGTTTTGATAATTGCAAGTAGCTCTATGCATGTTCTCCTTGGCTGGTAGAGGACAACCTTCTGATTTGCCTTTTCAGGATACACTCAGCTCTGTGACTGGTGGAGTGTCGGTGTGATCCTCTTTGAGATGTTAGTGGGACAGCCTCCATTTCTGGCTCCTACACCCACAGAAACCCAGCTGAAGGTAAGTTGGAGCAAAATCCCAATCTGTGGTAGCAAAATTTTGACCTTTTCCCTTTCCTTGCCCTCCATGTACAGATCTATCCATTCTGTTGTACTAGAGAAAAGGGTAGTGATTACAGAAGCCTGATGTTCAGTAGTTACATGCAGGCATAAATCCTTTCCCAAGCAAGCTAGATACTGAATATCAGACTAGCACTGACTTGTCCAATCGCATAGATAACTAGTTTTATGAGTCGTCTTAGCGCAGTTCTGATTTCTTAAGCACAAGTTCATACATCTTAGAGTGCTATCAGATTGGAGAAAACTGATACACCAGTGATAACGGCAGCTGGCAGTGTGTTTCAGAGTTGAGCAGAGAGTAGGTTCTTACTAAAAATGATGTGTGTCTCATGATCGCTTTTCCTGCTTTACATTGTGGAGATGGAATTAAGTCCTTGAAGTCATTCCATGAAGTTTGTGTAATTTGAATATGTTCTCAAATCTGACTGTGGAAACATTCTGGAAGGAATTTTCCTTTTTACAAAATGGAATTGGTCCTTTAAAAAGACTTCGGCTATGCAGCAGTGTTCCTGGATTCATTAATCATTAACATCATTGTTAGTGCACTCAGACATTGAGTTCTTGAACCTCCAAATAAATACACACTGTGAGTTGACTAGTTATTTGTGTACTTCTGTGCCGGTACCTTTGACAATCAGAAGGATTCTGCTTCCTAGATTAGAAGTTATTTAATACTTGTCTTACCTTCAGGTGATAAATTGGGAAAGTACACTGCACATTCCCTCCCAGATCAAGCTAAGCCCTGAAGCGACTGATCTCATCACAAAGCTTTGCTGTGCTGCTGAGGACAGGCTTGGAAGAAACGGAGCAGATGACATTAAAGCCCATTCTTTCTTTCATTCTATGGACTTCTCTACCGATATCCGCAGGCAGCCGGCGCCCTATGTTCCAAAGATCAGCCACCCGATGGACACTTCAAATTTTGATCCAGTTGAAGAAGAAAGTCCTTGGAACGATGCTAGTGGTGACAGCACCAGGACATGGGATCCACTAGCCTCTTCCAATAGCAAACACACAGAACATGCATTTTACGAGTTTACTTTCCGAAGGTTCTTCGATGACAATGGGTATCCGTTCAGGTATCCCAAACCTTCTGGAATGGAAGTTGGCCAGTCTGAGAAATCTATTGTAGAAGACAAAGGTGTGGTGGATCAGACTGGAGCTTGTCAACCTGTATATGTGTAAATTATTGTATAGAGTATTCCAGGTAAGACTAATCTCAAAGCCGGTAGGGCCTTTAACTGATCCTTTAGGAGCTGATCCTGCAGCACCTGTTCAGGTGCCTGTTCAGCTGAGGCTGGAGGCATCCTGGGGATTCAGGAGCTTGCAGGGTCAGGTCCTAAAAATGGCACTCGTGAAAGTTCAGGTCAGTTTTACTGTAAATAACTTTGTTGACAATTACACTTGAAATCCTGGTCTTCACTAATATCTGCAAGGCCAGCAGCCTATAATTTCTAGGCCTATTTTTATTAGAGGTCAGCATCCCCTACTCAGATTAACATTTACAGACTTCTGCAACTGTCAGCGTTATTTTTTAAATAAAAAAAGAGCACTTATATTTTGTTTATAGCAGGGTTTTTTTCCTACTAAATTATAGGGATTAACTTTGACAAATCATGCTGCTGTTCTTCTTTTCTACATTTTTATTTTATCCATAGCACTTATTTCACATTTAGGAAGATGCATAAAGCTGAAGAACATGTGATGAAAGGTCTCTGTGCAATAATGTAAGAAAGAAAAGGAAAAAAAAAAAAAGAAGAAAAATAAAAAAAGAAAACTGCTCTCTAATTTTCTAAATTTACTGATGCCATTGTATTCGCACCGTGATTTTGTTTTTACTACACGTATTTTCCACATTTCAAAATTGTGACATAACCTTAAAGCTGCTTTATTTCTGCTTATTGGAGTGTAATAGAAAGTGTGAGCAAGTGACAATTTGGGTGTGCTTTCATTGTCTGGTGTGTAAAGAATGTTGCATGAGCAGTGTTTTTCTATTTGAAATGGCCTTTTCTTGCCATTCACAGGCAGGTCCTGTGGATCCATTTTTACTAAAGGTCTAAAATTAGACCGTTTTAACCCGCGTGTTGATAATGTATTGTGTGGATGGTTTCCTCTTATGATTGTATCCAATATTAATTTTGTAAAACAGATTGCAAAGGTTATAATAGTGATTTTGTGGTCTGATGCAATAGATCATTGTAGTAAACGCCTATCATCGGCACACACGTTTCCCCACAACGGATCAATAGCAGGACCATGTACTACAAAGCTGGTATGTGACAACAGCCTAGGTCAGGCTTATCCCCACAGCATGCAGCACAGTGTTGGCTGCTCAGTACTGGCAGTGACGCAGAGCACCAGTACTAGCAGGTGTAGCTCAGCATCTTCACCACAGAATGTCTAACACCATACTGCTGTAGCACACCAAGGACCTAAGAGCCATGAGGGTGATGCTGAGTGTGTGCAGTTCCACAGACATCTACGGAACCTGGAGGGAGTGGCTTTTCCAAACGTCAGATCCCTACGTGTGACTCACCGTGTATCAGTTTAGGATCCTGATGTTTTAGGCACTGACATCCGAAAGCATTGGCGTTGTTCGTAGGTCATTCTGTCCTGATGTCTATAGGTAAAAATGTTGCTGTGATGGAGCACAGAAGTCCTTAATTTCTGTCAAATTGTAGGCATACTTGGAAATATCACTCTTAACTATGTTAAAATATGCATTTTTCTTATATGTGTAAGTGAGGATTATTCAAGGTGATATCAGAATACTAAAGATAATTAAGCCATACTTATTTGCATTTATATTATATATAAGTAAGTAAACACACACACACACAAATCCTTAATTCAGATTAGTGTAACAGTCCTATTTAAAGTGATTGACATAATAACATTTGAGGAAAACACTCCTTTAATATGTTTTTGCTTTATTTTATTTTTAAATCTGGAGCTTCATTATTTTTTTCCGTATATTATTCCACATATTATTCCTTAATGTTTTAGCATATCCTATTCTATCCATTGTTTAGATACCTAAGCAACATCGTATAAATTCATCAGCCTAAACTAAACAAAAATGATTGTGTATTTGTTTACATTTGTATGAAAGGAATGTTCTGAGGTATGCAGTGCTTGTGTTGTGACAGTTCATGTAAGATTCAGTATTACTGCTTTTTTATATAGTAATGCCATTTTTTGTTATTTACATCTATCTGACATTCTTTCATGTGGTAGGTTCTTTCTCAGGAACTCAATTTAACTGTTATTTATTGATATATCATTGCCTTTGAAAGCTTCTACTGGCACAATTTATTAAAAATCTGAATCAAACTCGACAATGTGTGGTGTTCTCTCAAAAAGGATCGTTTCTGCTTGCGTTAAGGCAGACTTTGCAGTGATTCAATTTTGTAACATCAGTGCTGGGTCTGAGCTGCAAACGTGACAGCCCAATCTCACTTCTCCTGCAGCATTTGATCTTGATCTCTGGGTCCTAAGAGAATTTCTTCTATCCTCATGGCCCTTGAGGATAAGGGGCAGGATTCCTAGCTTCAGTGTGACCAGGTCAATAGATGGCATGAAATTCAACAGAGTTGCTTTCTCTGCAGTTGTGGCTCTGCCAAGGCAACCACAACCCATGTGCCTGCCCCCTCTGGCTGTTCCTTTTGATGTTTTTCTCAAATGTAAATAATTCACCTGTGAACACACAGTCGTTGCCACTGAGCAACTGGCCCAGAAGGAAACAGATGCTTCCACAATGAACGTCTCATTTCATATCCATGCTGCAGGGAACAGAAGCCAACTCCCATTTCACCTGAAGAAGAACTGACTCGGAGCTTATCAGATGCAGTCTGGGGGGGGCTCACATCCTTTGCAGGTGTTTCACAGGTAAACTGAAGCTTGGAGTAAACTTTATGAAATGTCATGGACAAGTAAATAAGACACCGTGTATTAGGACTGGCTCTAAGCATTCTTGGTTCTGCCGAACTTTGTTTATTAATTCTGAAGTAGTGTTCTTGGGGAAGGCTGCAGGTGACATCTGACAGGTAACCCTAGCTTTACTAAGGTTGAACCTGCTGCTGATGTCAGTGGGACAGGGATGTTATTCCTGGGTTTCAGCAAGACCCATCGGTGCAGGAACAACTTGTAATTACCTCAAAAATTGTAAGCAGTTGCTGGATAGAAACTTCATAAGGCAGCTGTCCAGAACAAAGGAGCCTCTGCAACCTTTCCTAGCTGTGCCCTTCAGTGTGGCCACGTTTGCCAAGAAGCAGCAGCACCTCTTGATAAGCAAATTACTTGTAAGTAGAGGTTATACAGGTACCCAGCTTGAATAACATGAAAGCTACCTGAGGGAGAGGAGCACTTGACTTTTAAATAGAAACAGAAGAATGAGGTTATCAATGCAGGAAGCAAGTGATAGCCTGGAACTTGATGGAAAATCAGACTCCTGAGATAACTCTGTCCTTTTCCTGTAAATTTTGGGGTACAAAATGACCGCTTTGAAAGCTTTCCTAGAGAAGCTGCAGTGAGAGGGGGTATTTAGAACCCACAGCTTGGTTCCACCTCAAAAGGCAGAAATGTTTGCAGAAAATGGCAACCGTTACTGAAGTTATTATCGGAATTTAAAATATTAAATCTTTTCCACATGCAACAATCTCAGGAATGGATACTGTACAAATAGCAACCGTTAAAGCTACAACACCAAAAAAGTGGTTTTCCTGGTGAAGACATCGCTGCAGCAAGAACATGGAAGTTGTGCCCTCCTCTGGTTTTGTTCTGAGCAGTGAATGAGCAGCCAGCAGCACTTGATAAAAACAAAGACCTGGACTCACCAAAGCAAAGTGAGGATCTGGTCCCTAAGGTTGTGGTCATGTTCTGCAGGTGCCCTGCAGAACAAACAGGAGCCTGGTGACCTGGACATGTAAAATTTAAATAGACTGGTGGAGACCCTGACTTGTCAGCCCTTGAAGTTTGGAAGGTGCCTTTACCTGGGTTCCTTTGTTTGGTATGTAAAGAAAATGGAGCTTCAGGCAGCAGCCCTTATGTGATCTCAAGGATTTCTCGAAAGTCAAGGCTAAAAAACAGGGTGTAAGACATGCATCATCTCCTGCTCTTGGTCCAGGGATCCTCATGATTCCTCTGGTAAGGGGGAATTGAATGCACAAGTGCACGTGAGTGAGGGGAGGTAGTTGTTCGTGTTAGATCATGAGTAAGAGCCAGGAAAAAGACTTCAAAGATGGTATAGCCTGACTGCAGCGTGGAGTCATCACCCCATGGGGGTGAGTGCATTGAGGAGAATATACTGGCTTTCTGCGAGCACATAACATCCTCCTCTGAGCATTCTACTGGCCAGGAGGGAGCCTGCACATGTGATTGTGTAGTGTGCCAGACCCACAGCTTTGGGTCACAGCATACAGGGATGAAACAAGTTGCATTGCTGTCCAGCTCCCAAACCACCTCCATCCCTGGGCTGCTTTGAAGTGAAGCAGAACGGTGTCTCACTGCAGTGCTGCTGGTTTGCCCAGCTGTTGCCACAAAGGAGCTCATGAAGTGCCATGGAGTGCTTAACCACAGATGGTGAGATTTTCCCCTAAACATCTGACTGTGCTTGTGAAGCTGCATCAGCTGTCCCATAAATACACTCGCCGTAAGTCACAGCTTTTCTCTTTTGCCTGCTTCTGTGCTGTTGGATGGCTGTGCAGGAGTTGTTTCCTTTTCTTTTTCCAGTGCAGCAGTTGGCCACACAATTCAGTTTCTCTGTGAAGGGAGTACTGGCAGCTTTCTATGGCCAGAGGGGAAACTGGGTGAGAGAGAAGGATCTGTGGGTCACCCAGTAATGTGGCAAGTCTGATGGGATCTCTTTAGTAGTGCAAAGTCTGAAAATGAAATCATTACTCCTGAGGGCAGTATCTCAGTGTCTCATGGTAGCCTCGTGGTCTGATGAGCTGTTGTGTCTGTTTGATAATTGCTTTCCACAGCGCTGGTCATTGTTGGCCTTAATAGCAACAGTAAATTTGGCTCCAAAACTGCCCGTGGCTTTCGCTGCTGACAATTTCAGAGTAGTTAATTTCACTAAAAAGGTAACTGAGCGTGCTGAGTAATGCAGCCAGCAAAAAGGTAGAACAGGAACACACAGTCACACGTGTCTAACTTTGCTACTGGGACCTCATCACACGGGTAGGGGTTCATTACCTCCTTCTTATGAAAGAATCAGTTGTCCAATACCTTACAGGTATGTCCAGCAGCTATTGATGGTGTTTGGGTTTAGCTCAACGTTGGGAGATTGATTAAAGCAATCTTAGATTTGTTTTCTAGACGTGAAATCTAACAGGTAAGAAAGATATGGGGTAACAGCTTCAAATGCATCTCTGTGGAGCGTGCTTTAACCTGCTATTATGCCTTTGCTTCAACAGAAGGAGGGGTTTTTTTTAATGGTGCTGCTCTACAGATGGAAGTGCCAGGCAAATAGCAGAGCACTGGTAGGGATGATGGTGATATCTGCTGCAACCCTTGCAGGTCACCAACCCTTCTGAATCCAGGCTCTCAAATGTGCTTTGTCCAGGCTGTGCAGCAGGACTGTACCAGTGACACAGCTCCGTGTTCTGCCCCCCAGATACTTAATACAAGAAGTATTGTTTTAAAAAAAGAATCTCCCAGAAGAAAGCAATCTTTCCATTCCCAGGGATTCTGTGGGGACAGGCCATTTCCCTCAGGAGTGTCTATTTCTGCTGAAGACCAATTCACTGGGCAGAAAGAGGCCAACTGAGATCCATTGGGTTGGGGTTTTTTTCCCTAAATAAAGTGCTTCTCAAAGGAAAATACTGCTTTGGCAAAATGGGAATATTGGGGGGAATGATTTACTGGGCCATTTACAATCACCCTCACCAAATGATTAAAGTATTTTATTTCTAAAACAGTCAGAACAAAGAAATGTAATAAAAAGGCCAAGGATTTATATATAACACATTCTATTCAAAATTATCAAACCAAAATTGAACTGCTGTGGCGAGGCCATGATTCCAGAACAGATTTTGGAAATACAATTTCTTGGAAATTTCCAACTGGTTGCTCCAGTTTAGGCCCAAAGGATGTTTTCTGTAACATTCAATTTCCCACATCCCGGGACCTGCCAATTCAAACCAGCACTAAAAATAACAGAAGAGGTCAAACAAATCCAAATAAAATCTGCAATTAAAATTCATCTGCCAGTCTCCTCTCATTTGTACCTCTGACACCAGCAGTCTTCTCGCTTTGCTTTATAGATTTAACATAAACACAGCCTCGGTGTGGGCTATGCCTGCTCTGACAGAAGTAGATCAGAGACCAATCACTGCTGCTGAAGCCAACTGGTACCAACGGGGCTTGTGTCCACACTGATTGGGACTAGCGTCTCATGCCCCAGGGAAGTTATCAAGCGACCACCAGCTGGGAGAGAACAACACAAGGGCCGTGAGTAGCTGAGTAATGTGGATGGTTACAGCCTAGGAGGGTCACAGCTAGGCTGTAACAGACCACAGGAGGTCTGTCATCTTGCTGTTACAGATGGGTATGGGGGACGCGCATGGCTCATGGAGTGCCTGGCAGCTGTCAAGCTAAGCACCACATATGACAGCCTCAGGAAGCAGCATTCCAGGGCATCACCATCTGTCTCATCCCCACAGACTGCTGCAGTTTGACAGAAGGGCCTCCTGGTGTTCCTTGACTGAAAACAAAGACCACATAGTGATGGCAATAAAGAGCAATCCCTGCTACACCTAGCTCCCTAGTCAGAGCAAATTCCATGCTCCTAATAGGATCACACTTGGCCCTGATAATTAATATAGTCATGACCTTGGAGCCTTATTACTCCAAGAGTAAAATGAAAAACCTCAAGGAGGTTGGAGGTGATGAACTGGAGGCAGTCTGCTAGGTAGTATGATTGCAGTGCCTCTGTCTGCAGTGCTTTACTCTTGAGTTTGGTGTCTATTAAACTGAGCCTCCTTCTAAGTCTCCTTCACAGGGTGAGAAACTTGGTGGCAAGCTGCAAAGCTGTAATTGCTTGGTGTGAAGATTGCTTGGAGGGATTTGTAACAGCTGGTTTGGCAATCAGATGATTCAATAAGTGGTTTTGCCAAAGCACAAAATATTGCTTCAAGCACATTCCTGCTTCGGTTCCTGCTCTACCTCACCTTGAGGTGACCTTACTTTGCCCTAAGCAGCTTGGTCTGAATTTCATGTGGAAGGTTGGACTGGAGACCTACAGAGCACCATCCGACCTGGAGGAGTCTGTGGCTCTGGGCCAAGGATTTCCAGGATTTTCCACCTGCTGGTGACTCCTCTGGCCAGTGAGTGTCTCAGCAGTAGAGAAAGGGATCAGTAAGGTGGAGAACAGTTTGTCTGGAAGGAAAATCCACTTTCCTAGCAGCTGAGAAGCAGCAGGGGAAAAAAGCATGCCTGTACCCAGTAAGAAGAGAACAGTGATGATTAGCAAGTCTTGGAGTAACTTTGTGGTCCCACGCTGAGGAAGAGCCGTGGTGCTCAGCAGCCCAAGACCAGCAACAGCATCAGGGGAGGAATCAGGGAGGGAAATTTCCAAACCAAATAGCAGCTCTCTGTTTTCCCCACTCCTTTTTAATACAGTTCTATTCACTTTGCAGCTAAATGACTGTCTTAAATGAAGTGATTAACATCCTCACTCTTACATGGAGCTTCCTCATCCCTTCATTATGAATCTAAATGTTCCTTTGCATTTTCTGAGTGTCAACATACATAATCAGGCTTGGCTTCCTTTTAAGAAATATCAATAAAATAACAGCTTCTGCTGGCAGGCTCTGGCAGGGTTCCCAGTTATTGAGCTACTTGAAACAACATTTGTCATGGCTAAGACCCATTTTTCAGTGTAACACGAAATAGGCCATAGAAGTTTAACTGCTGCCCTCTTTTGGGTAGGAAAATTACTGCTCGGCTCTGTTGGAAGACGCTCTACAGATGGGACAAGAGTGCTGGGAGAACAGTGATCCTAGATGGAATGGCTCTGCACGCACCATAATGCCCTGCAACACTGCAGATTCCACATGCTGTTTGTACCTTCCTTTACAATTAACTGTGAAGGATTTTTACAACCAATGATGGTTTCTGTGTCTCCCTGTTCTTTTTCTACAGCTCCTGTGGGCTCTAAACAACTCCGTGATGCAGGACGCTGTGGAACACAAACTCATATTGTCGGCATAATTTTTAATTGCTCCAGAGTATCAGGAGAAGAGCACAGGTTCAGCTGGTCTCCACAGCCTGATTTTCAGATGGCTCCTCTTGCACTGGGAAGCCCAGAGTTAATAAGTCCTGATATTAACAGGAACATACTGTACTTGGATTAAGACTCTTTCCCCTAGTGTCTGTATTTATTTTTGAAGCGAATAACAGCAGTTAAGTGGTCACAAGGGGGACAGCAGAGTCTGTCACAGCAGATACTGGTAAATGTCCCGAGACAAAAGGAGTAGAAATGCAGAGGCAGAGAAGGATGTTTAAAGCCCAGCAAAAAGACATTAGAGAACACCTGTGCCTTCACAAATCAGCTTCCAGTTTATTTTTAAATCCTGGGATATGAGTCACACGTGAAATATTTCCCTTCGAGTCCCTGTTCGGGGTAGCTGTAGCTGATCAGCGCCTGTGAGAAGCAGCAAGAGGAGATCAGAGTGCAATTTTTTTGGAAAACCCCTGTCCCTGATGGCCTGTTTTCCTTCCTCATCACACTGCTGCCAGGGACAGGGGACAGCGAAATGAGGGGAGAAGCAGCTGCAGAAAATGTGCTGTCATGTTGTGCCTCCAGGCTGCCTTTGGTTCTGGCTTCACTTTTATCACTGAGGTTAAGCAGAGGAGATGCCAGGGCTTGCCAGCAAGACTATTTTCCCTTCTCCACCATGGCTCTCCCCTGAATCTTGAGCAACAGGTTGACAGATGGATGTCTTGTTCTGTCTCTGAAAGGAGCTGAAGCCCAGATCCCAGCCTGATTTCTTAGTTGCCTCTTGTCTCATTTAGACAGCTCTGGCAACTCGCAGGTTGTGGCACAGACACCACAGAAGCACCCCCTAGCTCCAAATCCCATTCCATCCCTGAATTCACAGGACAAAGATGTTCAAACACCAGACTTTGCTGCACTCTCTGTGAACTGCTGAGGGTTTTCCTTCAAGCCGGTGCCAGACTGGCACAAAATAAGATTCTCACCTGACCATCAGAGCCCTTTTTGTTAGACGTGTTCTAGGCATCTCTAAAGTGGACTGGGCACTTGTGTCTTGGTGAAGTTTATGGTGCAGAGCAACATTTTCTTCTGCACCTGAAGAAAGACACTACTGCATAACCTGTACAGGGCTTTATGGGTTCTTTGAGATGTGCATGAACTAATCTTTCGAAGGAGTGTCATTAACTGGAAATAGAGTAGGTGCCTCCATACCTTAAAATTGCTATTTATACAAAATAAACCATCTGTAGCACGCAAAATTGAGAGTTTCCATTGCGTGACAGCCAGTGCTCTGATGAGAGGGACTGTCCCAGGAGGGGCAATAGAAACTTCTGGATCCAGGAGAGACAGAGATCCAACAACGTCAGGCAAAAACACCAGCAGGCTGCATGGATCAACAGGAACTCCTGGACAAAGCTAGCACAAGAAGGAAGCCTGCAGAGGTGGAAGTGAGGGCAGATGGCCTGGGAGGAATATGGAGGAGTTGTCCCTGCAGTCAGGGATTGGGTTAGGGCAGCCAAAGCCCAGGTAAAATTAAATCTGTCCAGGGACATCAAGGAAAAACAAGAAAAGCTTCTATAGGTGTATTTGTGAAAAAGGGAAAAGTAGGGAAAGCGTGGGCTCCCTCTCGAAGGAATCAGAAGACGCGGTAAGCCGGGATATGGAGGAGTCGCTCAATTTTCTTTTTTACCTCAGTCTTCACTAGAAAGCTCTCAGGCCACGCTGTCCGTGTCACAGAGGTCAAAGGTTGGGATCAGAAGAAGGAAGTACCATCCATAGGGCGTCAGATCAGGTTTGTGAATATATAAAGAGCCTGGAGGTTCAGAAGTTCATGGGACCTGACAGAAATAGTGGATGAAGTTGCTAGGCCATTATCCATCATCACCTGGAAAATAAGGATGTGACTGGTGACAGCCAACACAGCTTCACTAAGGCATCAGACCACACCTGACAAACCTGGCAGCCTTCTACAACAGGGTGGATAAGGGTAGAGAAACTGATGTCATCCACCTGGTCTTCTGCAAGGCATTGGACACTGTTCTGCCCGACATCCTTGACTCTAAACCAGAGACACACGGGTTTGAAGATGGACTGCTTGGTGGATGAGGAATTGGCTGGATGGTCCCATTCAAAGAATTGTGATGATTGGCTCTACGTCCAAGTGGGGATCCATTATGCGTGGTCCTCAGGGGTTTGTTTTAGGTCCAGTGTTGTTTAACATCCTTGTTGGTGATGTGGACAGTGGCACTGAGTTCATCCTCAGCAAGTCTGCTAATGACACCAAGCTGTGTGGTGTGGCTGACAAGCTGGAGGGAAGGGAGGCCATCCAGAGACCTTGACAGGGCCTGTGCAAATGGCATGAGTTCAGTAAGTCCAAGTGCAAGGTTGTCCATCTGGGTTGGGGCAATCCCAAGCACAAATACATGCTGGGTGGTGAAGGGATTGAGAGCAGTCCCAAGGAGAAGGACACATGGCAGCAGGGTTGGCACTAGATGATCTTCTCCAAGGTCGCTTCTAACTGAAATCATTCTATGAGCCTGTCCACCTCTAGCTATGAGCCCACTGACTACACTCAGCTTTGATTTAATTCACAAGTGTGAAATCTGGGCTTTGGCTATCATCAGCCCATAAACAGGAGCAGATCCCTGGCCACAAGTACCAAGCAGGTGACAGAGGTGTCAGTTTTTTTCTTCTCTTTCTGACTTGGTTGTTTCAGGTGTCTCCCTCAGCCAAGAACTGCATTTATTATGAGCTGCTGGTAAGATCCCCAGCTTGCCCTAAAAATTATTTACGGGGCCTGTCTATGTAATTTAAGGCTGTAGAGAATAAGTGACATCAAAAGTTCAGGCATTGATGACCCTTTTGTTGATCTGGTCTTTGCAATCTTTAAGGCTGAGGTCTGGATGTCTTCAGGAAGCACTGAGGTTAATGAGAGCTGAGAGCATCCCATGATCTCACTAGATTAAGCGCTAACTTTAATAGCTGCTGATCTAAATGTTCCCACTCCAGCAGCCGAGGAGAGGAAAAATGCTCTGGAAATTTAATTTAATCTCTCAAAGTCTGGTGTCCCATGCGGGCCTCACTGCTGCTGCTGTTATCATCTTCCCACACAGCACCTCAGCCACTGCCTGTGAGGGACCTGTTGATACAGTGCTAAAATATCCTACACCTGACAGCTTTAAACACTGGCCAGTCTTCACCTGACTACAGCCAAGCTAAGTGTGTAAAGAGTTTATATTCATGCTATTTATCACCCCATGAAGTGAGGAGAGAAGAGTCAGCATTTAGACACTGTGGAGCCCAAGTGTAATCATGTCCCAGAGGGCCAACACACTGGAAAAGCAGGTTATAGAGTAGATCACAAGTGTGATTGCTAGACTTTGTGAGGAGCTGAAGCACAGTCAGCAGCAGTCAGATGTGTGCAAGCTGTGGTTGGTAGGGGCCATCTTGTGGTAGGGTGCTCATACAGTCATCCTAAAACAATCACAGAATCATGAAGTTAGAAAGGACCTCCAAGTCCAACCTTCAACACGACACTTCCATGACTACTAGACCATGTTCCACAGTGCCACATCTATAACTCCATAAGGAGATGCTGTTTGGTTAAAAGCCTCCCCTGACCATTCTGTGTCCCTGGTAGTGTTTTAGGGAGTCATGAATGGAGGTGACTGTGTCATGACTGTTTCCAGTAAATGCAGCCTGGGTAAGGATCTGCAAACACAGCTGTGGAACACTCAAGCCCAAGGAAGAGGCTGAGATGGACCACAAGATAAAATGGATTTTATATTTTTCAGGTAGATTTTAGAATCTTCTCAGGTTTTAGATGTCTGGTGTTCTGGCCGTTAGCTGTTAATGGCCCCAGCTACTCTGAGTGGCAGAGAAACCATGTGGGGTGGGGGTTCCCCCACCTCCCCCACAATCCAAAACAGAATAGATAGTATTTTGTGAACAAAAGGGAAGAAAAGGTGATACCAAAACCTGTTTTTTCTAATCTACAACAAACTGTAAATTCAAGATGTTACTCAACCATGACATCAAGAGCTGTCACTGGTAGAAGCAGACACTGCCTGAACAAATAGGCTGTTAACTTTAGAAAGTGCAGTTACTTAGAAGAGATACGGCTAAAAGTCAAAATTAGCTCTACTCCAACTGAACCCAGGACAACAAGGGAAAGGACAAGTTTTAGGCAGTATTTCTGCACAGGACAACTTCAGAAAAGTCGGACTTCTGCATTTTTCTGTGCCACCCGCAAAACCCACCCCCTCTGGCCTCTTGAGTCTGAAAGAAGCAATCCTCCAAGTAGATTATCAATAACACTGAGGCTAAAATTAAACTCTTTATCTCAATAGTCCGAGTTTACTGATGTTCACTTTCAAATGACATGTTATGTAGAATCACTGAAAAATGTGCTGGCAGATGCTACAGCTAAGAATAACAGGAAGCAATCAGGTGATCTGCACAGGGAAAACTTATGCTTATGTAGATGAGTAATCCAATACAATATATTCTTAAATAAAACTCCTAAGTGGGAATATTTTCCTGGTAGCAAATTACATTTACAAATGATGTGTAGAGGCTGATTCTAAATTAGAGTTGCTACCTTCATTCCTCGAAAGCAGGATCCTTACCTGCTATTTCTGATAATATAGCACAATTACTCTCAACATTTAAATATCACATTGGTTGTTTGCTCACCATTTTCTTTTTATTGAGGATTAAGCTGACTTTACACCTGGTAGCTTTTTTAATATTAAATAATCAACCATGCTTCTGAATGAGGGCAATGTTCTCCAAATCCCTAAACCAAATTCAATCCAACCCCTGGGGAAGAGGAATTATTCTGTCAATCTCATGGTATTTGAGAAGCAAATTTTCAAAAAGTGCAACATACAAAATCTATGTCCAATTATAAGATTGATATTTTTCTTTCCTCAATAGGTAACATTTTGGGGTTTGAATTAGGCAACTTAATTAGGCTAGAGGGCTACCAAAGCTGTGATTTGACATTCAGCATCTGTATGACCTGAACATATGCTTGGTGCTTGCTCTCTTTCCTTGCTGCATTGACTTTTTCAGCTCTATGGCATCTTCTTCCCAGAAGAGGTGTCTGTGTGAAAAAAGGATGTTCCAGACTGGAAAATTAACCTTGCTGAAAAATCAGGCTACAGAAATGCTTGGGTTTTCTCTTGTTTTTGTCTTTTGGAAAGATTCCCCCAGCGTGAGTCACTGTGCAGCCTCATATAGACTTGTGCCAGAACAGTGCAGGAGACAGCAGGGAGGAAGCCACAGTGGGATCGCAACACTGTTTGTTGGTGTCATGTATGTGAGGATTACACAGCTAATGAAGCTGTGCCTGGCAGTGCTGCTGTCCCCACTACCCCTGCCATATCCTCTTCGTTGTGTTGGTGCAGTTGTGCAACTGGGCAGCAATGCTAAAACAGAGCACATAGGCCAAAAGCTAACCCACAGGGAACTGGGGGTGGCTGGAAGGATGGGGTCAGAACAAGCAGAGTGGGGACTGCCTGAAAATGTCCCTCTTGCTGAAAAAACTGTGATAGTAATGACACTAGCTCTGCTACTAGTCATTGCAGGAAATTTCATGGCTACAGTCTGGCCTTTCATAAGTCTCCATATTACTGTTTTTCTTTTTGAACAGATCACACATTGATTTCAGGTCATCACCTTTCACCTCTGATCCTAACCCTGTGCACAGGCTTCAGTGGGAATTACTCCTAGACTTGGTCCTGAGGTTCCATGCATATGAGACCAGCAGCTCACCAAGAAAAAAGACTGTTTCACAGATTAAACCTTACAGTTCTCTTTATTCACGAAGTGTTTGCAAGCAAACTGCACTTTTAACAGACTGTATGCAGTTTGTTCAGGTCTTTTTGCAGCAAATTTCACCTCTCTACTACAAATATTCCCTGGAGAATTTAACACGTAAGGCTGATTATCTAAGTGAATTGATGCCTAGTGTGATACTTCAATTTCTGACTGGCTAAGGAAATGGTTATATATTTGCTTTTCTGATCAATACAAATGCACTTACAAAAGAAAATTACTCTGTGATTAAATACATCAAAGCCTTTTTACTGAAGAAATAAATGCAACTTCATCTGCATTTATCTGAATAACCATGTGAATGTAAGTTCGCTGACACTATACATGGGCAACTAACAGCAAAATCATAGTTGAAATAATTTTTAGTATGTATTCCTTTAATACTGTGGTAACTGGGAGAGAAGACAGTTGTGACACAGGAAAGCTATGACAGCCTCGAGGAGGTAAAGCACATTTTGATGTTGCACTGCCTGATAAAGTTTTCATAGCCACAGCACTCAAACATGCCTGTCACAGGCTGGCTGCAAGTCCAGGACAAATTTGAATTAGCAAAAGTGCTAATGAGCTGAAACAAGAGCAGAGAGGGCTCACTTGCCACTTAGTAGTCATGGGCAAAAAGGGACAGGCCCTATTTGGGAACAATAAAAGATATTTAATTCAAACAACATAGAAATCCCAACACCAAAACATACAGAGCGCCGTCACATGGTTCTTACGTGTCTGAGCCCAGCTCTGTTATCTCCTTTCTCTTAGGGGAAAAAACAGTGAGCAATTCTTTCCCTGTGGTAATGTGGTGTCCTCTCTCCACAGGAGGTAAGTCCACCATGAGCTCTCCCTGGCTAACTTGGGGCTTTCCCACAGGCTGTGGGTTCCCAGCACCTGAATGCTCCAATTTGGCTCCTTTCCTCAGAGCCAATGGTTCCTTTAACGGTAAGTCCCTACTCCTTGTTCTTAGGGACAGTCTCCTCCCTGGCACATCATTCTCCTTAGGCTACAGATGGGACTCTGTTCCTCCTTACATTTCACCATGGTTTTGTAGGGACTGTTCTGTCTTTGTCCCTTTCAATTCTGGGGCAACAAAGGAAAACCTAAGGTAGCAAATAGCTTAAAAGTTCTGTTCCCTAGTTCAGGTACCCAGAGGCAGAGTGGCAGTAAAAGAATTTGCTGACCAGTTACTTCAGCTAAGGTCACAGAGCTGGCCACCAAGGTACCCATTTGCCATCCTGCCAGACCTCAAACCAAAGAAAGCAAAACAAGATCAAGTCTCTCGATTGGTGATACAGGGGATGGCTGGGGGCTCTCTCAGAAAGCCCCCACCAGGAATGGCTGGGTAAATAAACAGGAGTTGGATACAAGAACAAGATGAAGATATAACTTTGAAAAGAATGCTTATTCTAAAAGTTTTAATACAGCAGCTTGAGACCTCAAATTCCATCCTGTAAGATGGAGAAAAATGGAATTTATTTTCTGAATTTCACAAAATTTACTAGTATTAGGAACTTTTCTGTAGTTGTCTATATGAATTGTCCTATGTAGAGCTGATTTCAGCATTAAGACAATTTGCAGAAAGTTCCTAAGGGGCTGATGATGAAAATCAGAGATAGTACTTCTCCCACACAGTCTGCATTGCAAAGGGGCATGTTGAGGGATGGACAGCCTATAAATAGACTCAATTTTAATACTTTTACAAATGGCTTGAGAACAAAAAGTAGAGCACATTAATGAAATCTACTAATAGTATTCAGGCACATTCCATAAGAGTTTATTAAAACTACTGTTAACAGGAAATATAAATTAATTAGTTGCATAGAATAATCAAAAAGTCATGAAGTGTTTTATTCTAAGACTTCTGAGATTAAATTACAGAATCACAGAATAATTCTGGTTGGAAAGGATCTCCTACATCACCGAGTCCAACCATACCCACACCCACATACATCTAAATACCTGGTGGATGGAAAGACACAAAATAACCCCCTCCATGCTGCCACTCTAGCGTGTCACGAAGCAGGACATCTACATGGTTCTTAAATACTTCCTGGGATGGTGATTCAACCACGTCCCTGGGAAGGCCGTTCCAGTGCCTCACCACTCTTTCTGTAAAGAATTTCTTCCTAATATCCAATCTAAACCTCCTCTGCCTCAACTTCAGACCATTGCCCCTGCTTCTGTCATCATTCACCAAGGAGAAGAGGCCAACACTCACCTCTCTACAACCTCTCCCTTCAGGTAGTTGTAGAGGGCAATGAGCCTCCTCTTCTCCAAACTAAACCTGCCCAGCTCCCTCAGCCTCTCCTTCTACAACTTGTTTTCTAAACCCCTCATGAGCTTGGTAGCTCTCCTCTGGACTCATTCCAGCATCTCAACGTCTTTTCTATAATGAGGGACCATAACTGAACACAGTACTCAAGATGAGGCCTCACAGGGGCTGAGTACAACACTGTACAATTCCTGCTGTGATGTATGTATGTATATCGGGTGATGGTGGGTTGACTAAGCCACTAACATGATACAGAGTGAAAGTAGTGGAGGCAATATTACCATTTTGGTCTTATGCATTTCCAATAGAGCTACAGAAAAAGTAATATCCTTGTAAAAGATAGTCTAGAGTATCACCATTTCTGGTGGTGATTTTTTGAGACAGATCAATTCCTGCTAGAACAGAAGAAGCACTATTTATGGGAAGGAACATATCTATGGGAAGAAAACTCTTCTAATTATACATGAACTCACAAAATCAAGAATAATGGCAACAAATTCCTAAATATACCTAAAATAAATGTGAGGAGGAAAATCTAATTGAGATTAATAATATCTATCCCTGTGCCAGCAAGCTAGCAGCAAATAGAGTGAAAGTAAATAATCTCGAAGGATTTAGAGCCCTGAAAAGTCAAACTCTGTAATAGCTGTTCAATAATAGCTGTGAGGACAAGAAACGCACTTTAGAATCTGTTATGCATGGCTGCACATGGTTCTGCAATGCAAAGGGCTTAAAAGTCAAACTATAAGGCCCTTCTGGTTTATTATGTTCTTCTCATAGGTGACATACAACTTTTTTTCCTGGTTCATTTCAATAGGCTGTCGTAGATCTGGTCATGCCAACTGTCCAGATGGACAATACTGTTCTCTGATAAGGCTAGCAGATGTTTGGTCTATCTGGTATATTTTGAGCTGCTGAAGGATCTTTCTAATGTGTAAACACACCAGGAAAACAAGTTATTTAAAAAAAAATAAAGCAGTGAAATCCACCTCAGGCTAATACAAGAGTTCATTTCTAACAGTGCAGTGTACAGAAGCCAGTAAGGTGGTGCAAAACAGAGGCAAGAATTTCATTAGTTCAAAACCACAGTGAGAGTAGTTATCCACTTAGAAACGTGGCAGGTAAGAGTAATGCCCACAGCTCACTTTCACCCAACTCAAGGAAGGGGAGGAAGAATACTTTGAAAATTCTAGTTTATGCTGGAGCTGCCAAAGGTGAAAAATCTCCTCACCCTTAAGATAAATATGGATAAGCACTGTGCTTTTTCATTTGGCTTTCAGGGAACCCGTACTCATGCTGACTCAAGCTGAAGCAGCAGATTGGTTCTATGTAATGCCTATTCAGGATGTGTACACCCAGCTATTAGAGAAACTGACTGGCAGAGCAATTGGTTTCTACTACTTTGCCTCTTCTGTGCATTGAACAGAAATACAGAGAAATTAAATTATGTGTCCTGTTGCATATTTATGCTGTCACTTTTGGACCTTTCCTTATTGCAACTGATTTCTTTATATGACATATGCCTACTGCAATTGTGCAGAGCACCAGTCAGCTGATATATTAGCTTACTGTCCCCTGATGGCCTTTCAAATAGGAAATGGATAGATGATGAACCAACTTGAGAGTACTCCATGGAATTTCTCCATTCAGGAGAAAAGATTTCAGGCAAAATTGCTCAGCTTGTGTCAGAGCTAGTTAAGGGAAAATATATAAACTATTCCCAAATACTACAAGTAAATCAAGTGCATGCATGCATGTGTTTTAAGCAAAGGCTTCCTTGGAGCCGCCTTCTGGAAGCTAGTACATGTTTCACCTGCCAGCTTCTCCAAACTTCTCTTTTGTACCTATATAACACACAAGGAGAATCAGAAATCCAGGTTACGCCCATGAATTCCCCTTAGTGCTAAGATGTTAAGTCTAGCCTGAGGGTATTGCTGAAGACTTCCACTTAGGTCCTCCCTTTTTAAGTAGGACCAGTGAGAACTTCGCTCATTTGTAAGCAACAAAGAGAAAGGAAAAGTCATGTCCTAAGCAAATGATCTTGAGAATAAACTATTAGGAGTAGGAAGCCCTTTGCAGGCATCTTTAGAGAAGGGCCAGAACAATTTTAGAAGAGAGACTAAATCATCAGTACTGCAGCCTACACTAATCAAAAGAATGGTTTAATCTTGAGTGAATGACACTTAAATGAAACAAGTGTCTAGAGACAGTAGCCTAAAATACACTGGTGCTGCAATGATCCCTTTTGAGCTGGCAGTTTGCCTTCACAACAGTCTTAAGATGAAAAAGGCAGTAAGCTGGCAATTGGAATTGGTATTTTGTGTGCTTGAACAAAGACATCCACTGCATGAAGATTTTTAAGTGTTTGTTACAGACAAGATGAAACAGGCTATCTTAAGCTGTGATCCTATCATTAAGTGTACTGGTAAAGTGTTCCAAAATGCCACAGAAGACTATGGTAGAGGCAGCACAAAGGCTGAGTGAAGGAAAGCATATGTGTTTTCCAAATACTTAGCGTTAATACTGATAAACTTCCAAGTGGGAATCATAAGCTACATATTCTGGTCAACCAGTCATAAATCCTAAAGATAACTTTGAAGGTCAAAATAGCTAAACTTAGTGACTGTTACTTTCAGCTCAGCCTTTCTCAGTACACTGAAGTGCTAACTGACATGGTGGTTGTGAAACAAGCTGAGCCAGGAAGAAAAGCAACATAAGCAGACATAAAAACAAATACAGTAGGTTTCCTGTAAAACAATACACTCACTCAATTCCTTTAAACAATACTTAAGCTCTTACTACTACATCCTCAAATAAAGGAATATGTGTCACAAGATACCAAAAGGCTAAATCTAGTAACACTGCCCTAGTACACTTCTTCTACTACTCTCATTTTGCTTCCTAGTGCAAATTGTTATGTATCCCAATTTCATACCTTGCTTGTGAAAAGCCAGGATAAGTGAAAGGTGTGTACCTCAATTCTTGGTCAGAATTTTAGTTTAATAAATACTGAGCAGGGCCCAGCCCTCTGCATGCCTGACATCCTTCTGAATTCTCCCTTCTACAGGCTGCTGTTGTGGCACCTCAACCACTGCTCTAAGTGTGCCATGGCTGTTCTCAGCCACTGCCACTGTTCAGTGCTCTGATGGTGTCGCAGCTATTGCACTCATACAGACACATGGTGCCCTGATTCTTTACAACCTCATTCTTATCCCCTGTGTATCTGATTGTGTACCACATGTTAATATGATTTGTATCTTCCAGTAAGACAAAATCATACAATGTGGCAGTTATTCACTTAAATACTGAGTATTGTACTTCCTCCCAGTTAACCTCACAACACATTCCATTCCTAGTCAAAATGAATTCTTAACAAAACTGGGAACTTGAAATTAATTGCTTGAATGATTGATCTAGCTTTGGAGCATTGCATACTGGTGCTTTGTAAAAAATAAACTGAAGAGCCAATGTCTGCTTCAGTGTGGACAATCTGATAGAATTCTTTTTCAGATATGAAGTAAGTACCTTTTTAATTACTCCCGCAGAGCTCTTGTCTCTACTTGCAATTGCTGACCTTTAGTGCTGTGATAAATAGACATCAGAAATCAAGTCAAGAACTGAAAAACCAGTCAGACAGCAAGAATATGAAGCCCAGTTTAAGCCCCTTGCCAGAGCCTCACAAGAACAGTCAGGCAAAGACAGATGCTCTCCCAGAATCTGCTTAATCATTTTCATTCATCCTGCATTTCCTCAACAACGAAGGTAATGTTCCTACTATAGACAAGCTGCTTCTCTCACGGACCTATGATTTAGAACTGGATCATAATTCATTAATAAATGAAAAAGACTTAGAGGAGTAGTAGGAAAAGTACCATTCTCTGTATCCTAGAGGAGAGCAGAACTAAATGGATGGCAACGGCAGAGACTTCAGCCAGAAGGAAAAGCTGTGAGGAGCCTCTTTGGAAGATGAGACATGCAGTCCAGTCATACATGGGAGCTCTGAGGAAAAGGGTTGACAGATGAACTGTCATTGAGAAGGGAAGTCCGCAGGCTACATTTGCTTTATTGAATCATGTATGTAGAAGCCTTCTTGGTTTATAAATTCAAATGTGGTCAAAACCAAACTGATTATCAGGTATGGCAAGAGACATTTTCTAACAAAAATTCTGTTCTTTTGTAAACTTTAAATCCATTTAAAATCTTTCAACTTTATTTTTTCGTATCTTTGTTCTCAGAAACATCTGCCACTTCAGCACAAGTGTACCTACTCTCTCAGCTTGTAACAGATACCTTATTTCCTGTAACACAGAACCTATATTCCCAAAAGTTTAACCTGTGCTTAACTGGCAATGGAGAGCTGGGTTCATAATAGGAAGTACAGCCCAACATCACTGGATGGTGCTACCAGACTTCCTTACAATAATTTTGGTAGAAGCTTTTCCTCTGCAGAAGAACAGTGACTTGTGTGCTTATGTAACTTGACTGAGGCCATTTGTATAGAACACTAGACAGGCTCTCTAAAAGAATTAAACAAATTTTTTTTGAGGTGACCTTGTCAAATAGTTCATGCTAGTGGGAAACCTCTTGTGTCCCTGGGGATGAGCAACACAGGCTACCACAGCTGGAATAGTTACTAATGGAACCACTACACTGAGCTGATTTCTGCTAGGCATTGATGAAAAGTCAGCAATAAATCACAAAGTATTGCAGAAATATATTGCAGAATTCATTTGCAACTTATTTGCTGAATGTATTGCAGGATTTGTTGCTGATACCCACACAGTGAAGGTAGATGTTAGGAAAAAGGTGCCTGGGAAAAGAAGCACTGGACGTCCTGTTCAGAGAAATGAGGTCTACTGAAAAAAATATGTGCAAGCTATATGAGGTCTCTTCCACACATTTGGGAAGCAAAGAACATCAGGAAATAAATCAAGATGCATGTCTTGATAGGAGAGGATGGCTTCAAAATCTTTCATCCAATGATGAAAGGTTAATTCCTCCCAAGCTTATCACTTGCAAGTTTGCAGTTATCATTGCACTTTCATACTGGTGATACACTTTACTGACTTTGATTTCCTTAACTCATCTTAGTGCTCAGTTGTTTACCTTAGAATTTGTCAGATGCTCTTGAGTCCATCGGATTATTCCCAGTGTTACTGTGTGTGTGCATAAAACTATCTATTTTAAAATAAAGCAGGACAAAACCCCTAACTCATTACTGTTTTACTGCCAACTTTTGGCTCTTTTTGCTGAATGTTTTAATCTTTAGCCAACACCAGCACTAGCTGGATGTTTTCAGCTGTGGAAGTAAGTGAGCTAGTGAAGCACTGCTACAGTAGGAATCACAGGCTCCACTACCCACAACACTCTTTCTGGCTGTGAGTCCAAAAGCTTTGAACTATTTTAAGAGCATTAACACCACAAAAGAGGGAAGCGTTAAGGGAGAATGTGCTGCATCGTTTTTAGCCAACAGCAGAAATAGCTTCAGCATTCACTCTGACAAGATAAATGAACAATCAGCTTTTCTAAGACTAGCCAAGAGAACATTAAGATTGCTATATAGCTGAGAAAAAATGTGCCTACTTGAACATGTTCATTTTTACTGCAGATTACTCCACTCAGTCCTGAAATGAGGGAAGGAGGGCAAGATGCACCTGGTGATGATAAGGCAAAAAGAAGGATTTTGTCTGCATATCTTGGATAAGTTAATAAAAAAGACTGGATCTAGTGAACACACTATTTTTGAAGTACAAACAAGCACAATTTCAGGGGAAGAAGGGAGCTGACAGATGAAACCTGCGGTGTCATACCTTAATCTGGGATGGAATAACCATCACAGCAGTGCAGACTGACTGAAAGAGGAATCTGGAGTTTCTGGTGGGCCATGTCACAGACAACAGGGCCATTCCATGAGGGTGGATATGCTGGGAACCAAGGCTTACCACATGTCAAGCAGGACAGTACCCTCACCAACCAAGGTTGCAGTTCCATAGGATTTAGGTAGGGTTGGATGTGTGACAGGTCTTATGAGTCCAAGACAAGGTGAGATAGTGAGTCTTGTCCAGAGTACAGCCAGAAAGTCCAACCAGAAAGACCAGAAGACAGAGCCAGGCACAAGGTCCATGTGAGAAAGTGTCAGCAACTAGGCTATATATTACACAGGTCCCTCTAGAAGGCCAAGTGGTAGGCAAAGACAACAGGAGACAGGACTTGTCTCAGGCAAACCTGCAATATTGTACATCACAAGTGATGGTGTCAGGGCAGTTCAGGACAAGCCATGCACTTCAATTGGCCCTGACAGATACCAAGCTAAACCTAAGCAAGAGCAACTCCACAGCAGTGAGCAAGGCTCCCTTTATAAAAAGACATACGAGGTTGTTTTTACAGGCATTAAGCCAGTAGGCCAAGAAAATTATTATAACTCATTACTCAACATTTGTTAGATCATGCCTGGAAAAGCACATCACACTTTGGTCTCCCCAGTATGAGAAAGAAGCTGACAAATTGCAGTGAGTGCAATTTAGGTTAATGAAGATGGTGAGGGGTAGGAGCACATGCCTGTGAGGAGAGGCTGAGAGATCTGTGCTCATTCAGAAGGCTTCAAGGTGAACCCAAACAGCTTCCTGTCAGGACCTGAGATGATCATGAAAAGGAAGCAAAACTCTACTGAGGTGCACAGCAGCAGGATAAGAGGCAATAGTTACATGGAGATGTGCGTGTCTAATTTAAGGGAAAAACACTGTGACAACAACCAAGTACTGGAAGGAGCATGAATACACACCTTATTAACATGTGGCTTAGAGACTGGTGCCATCAGAGGAATTTGAAGTTTTTTGATCATTGGGAGGTTTTCAGGGCACTGGGCCTGCTAGCACCTACCTGATGGAATGCAAGTCTCTCAAAGGGGGAAAAGGGTTCTCACTCATGAGTTGGCCAGGCTCATTGAGAGGGCTTTCAACTAGGCTCAGGTGGGGATAGTGCTGAACTCACTGGAGACAGGCCTGGGCAATGCGTTATTGGGGGTGAGGTTGGAGGCTCAGCTGAGCAGCATCAGCACTGGTGTGTGCAACATGGGGAATAAATGGAGGAGATTTGGGACTTCTATAAATGAGACCTATGGAGAGGAGCAAAGAGCTTCTGAAGCCATAGGAACAGAAAGGGAAGAGCAGAAGAAATATCAAAAGGGAATTTCAAACATGTCCTCAGAAGCCCAACTCAGATGCCTTCATGCCACCACACAGAGAAATAAGTAAGAAGAGTTAGAGATGTGTGCATGTCTGCAGGGCTATGACCTCACTGGCATCACAGACACATGGTGGGATGACTCTTATGACTGGAGTGCTGGAATGAAGGGGTAGAAGATCTTTAGGAAAGACAGACAGGAATGACGTGTAGGAGTTGTTGCCTCATATGTCAAAGAAAAGATGGAGTGCATGGAATTCCACCAGGGATGGGTAAGGAAATAACTGGGAGCTTATGGGTCATGATAAAAGAGAGGGCAGTAGACATTGCAGCGGAGGTGTGCTACAGGAAGACCAAGTGGATGAGGTCTTTTATAGACAGATAAGAGTGGCCTCACATTCACAATCTCTGGTCCTCATGGGAGAACTTCAACCATCCTGTCTTCTTTTGAAAGGACAGCACAGCAAAGTATAAGCAATCAGGGAGATTCCTCTTGTGCATTGATGAAAACTTCCTCTTCCAAGTGGTAGAGGAAGCAACAAGGAGAGGTGCTATGCTGGATCTTGTCCTTGCTAATAAAAAAAAAGGACTGTTGGGGAAAGTGAAACTCAAGGGCAGTCTTGGCTGCAGTGATCACAAGATGGTGGAATTCGAGACCCTTAGGGCAGTGAGATGGGATCCCCACCAAATCTGCTACTCTTGACTTCAGGAGTGTGGACTTTCACCTCTGCCCGGACCTTCTTGGTAGTCTGGAATGGGACAAAGTCCTGAAGGGACCAGGAGTCCAAGAAAGCTGGTTCATTCTCAAACACCACATCTTCCACACGTAGCAGCACTGCATCCCTACAGAAAGAAAGTCAGGCAAAAATGTCAGGAATCCAACAGGGATCATCGAGAAACTCCTGTACACACTTGGACATAAGAAGAAAGGACAGAGAGAGGACAGGTGGCCTGGGAGGAATATAGATGAACTGTCCCCACAGCCAGGGATTGGGTTAGGGANCACAGCCAGGGATTGGGTTAGGGAAGCCAAAGGCTTTGCTAAGGGCAGATCATGCTGAACAAATCTGGCGGCCATCTACAACAGGGTTACATCATTTCTGGGTAACAGTAGAATACCTGATGTCATCCACTTGGACTTG
>VZRI01010541.1:47801-80666 GCA_013397515.1 Upupa epops | reverse complement strand
AGGTTTACTTGGTTGGTTTTATTTTTCACAGGATGATCTTTAAGGTGTTTTCCAGCCTCATCATTACTGTGGTACTTGGGCTGGATGTTATGGGAGCTGCCAAAAAACTATAGGAACCATGAACACTGAGTGCATGCGACAGGTATTGGGGCTGCGTCTGCAGAGATCACAAGCTTAAGAGTTGCCCCTGCTCCAGACTTGAAGATTGTTTTTTTAACCCTACTCAGTACCACTTGTTCTTGAAATAGATAAAGGCAAATAGAAGTAGCTTTAGTTCAGTCATGGAGAGATGATCAGCAGCAGAGAGAAAATCCACCTGACTGGATGCATTACTATGCTGTATGTGCTCCTCCTCAGTGGAACTGAATATACCTGCAGAATTTAATTTTCAAGAACAACTGTTCTGTTAGAGAAACTGAACAAGCAACCTTATTTCTGGGGACCAGAGATAGCCTAAGGTGCAATAGGCTACTAGGAGCTCAAAAGAAAACACACAGGCCAGAAAACAAAACAGCTTGAAACCTAATAACTGATGTTTGCTTCTTTTCCCCACCATGTTTTGGGGATTTGTGTTTTAGAAATTGTAATCATAGGGATCTATATTTCAAGTATTTTATGGTTGCTACCAGTCAGCTCCTTTGTCCTGATGTTCTAACAATAACATAAATAACTTAAATAACGTATGTTTAACCTCCTTCCAAAAGCAAAACACAGGCTGGATAGTGCACTCCCTCTCAAAGAGCTTTATGAGCACAATACAAGGACAGTTTTACAGACCCTGTTCTTGTGCTGGATGACTTGCTACTGCTACTGCTGCAAAAGAAGGGTCTTTTATTGAAATCCCATCAGAAAAGTAAACATTTGAAATAAAGCTAATCAAGAGTACAGTTGTTGAGGCAAAGACAGTTGTCTATCAGCAATTGGCAGATAAACTCTTCTTAAGAGTGAGGCTCCACCTCTTGGATTTAACCACTGTAGTCTAAATCCCTTCTATGTAATGAGAGGGTTCCCTGCTGTATCAAATTTACAGTGCTGTTGGCTGCTGGAAACTATTCATTTGCCAAATAAATCTTAGGAGAACAAACCTGGGTTCCAAGTCCCAGGACCATCAAAATATGCTACTGGGGATTTCCCCAAGAGAGAAGTGAGCCAATCACCTCCCATTGAAAGCCATTAACAAATGGTACCTCTGCCATGAATTCACTGCCATTTACTGCCTTATTTTATCTCCCCAGACATGGTTTGCAGTATCCTCTAACCCAAGTCAGCCTTCCAAGGAACACAAACTGACATATAGAACAGATGGGCTGTGAGGCTCAGTACCATTCAGTGATCCTATGCTCAGGCGAGTGATCATCAGTGGAGGTTCTCACAGTTTGTTACCGGACACCACTGTTTTTAGCCATGTTAACCTAGTCATTGGGATGGAGTGCACCTTCCGCATGTTCATGTAAGCCACTAAGTTTGTGAAAAGGGTTGATATGCCTGAAGGCTAGGCTTGTTCAGCTACCTCTTGACTGACAAGTGAAGTCAACTGACAGAAATGTCATGAAATTCAAAGTTCAGAGCAAATTCTTGTATCTGAAGCAACAAACTCCATGTGCACTGCAGATTATCTAAATGGAAAGCTGCTTTGCAGAGAAGGAGGTGGGGATTAGGTGGACAGAAATTGAGTGTGAACCAGCAGTGCACCAAGGAAGGTCACCTGTTGCACTGAACTTGCAAGAACCTAGCCAGCAGGTCAGGGGAAGCAATAATTACACTGTACACCCATAGGAAGGTTACCTCTGATGCACTGCAGTCAAGAAAGATGTGAATGTGCTGTAGCCATAATCCATAAGGGTTGGAGCACAGGGCAAACAGAATAGCATTTGTTCAGCCTGGAAAAGAGAGCTGAGCTTAGATTCATCTAATTGCTTTCTCCAACTACCCCATGGATGGCTGGGATGATGAAGAAAAAAAGGCAGATAGCCTTACTTTGTGCAGGGATTGCTCTAGATGACTCACTATTTTTCTTTCCAACCTCAATGGTTCCACTAGTCTTTGAAACCATGCCAGTAGAATTGTTTGCAGAACACAACATTTGCAGTAACTGACTCAGAGAGAATATGCAAAGCTCAGTTTTACCATAAGCTCAAAGTAAAAACTATCACAGGGTTGCTTCTCAT
This sequence comes from Upupa epops, assembly GCA_013397515.1. Taxonomy (NCBI): domain Eukaryota; kingdom Metazoa; phylum Chordata; class Aves; order Bucerotiformes; family Upupidae; genus Upupa; species Upupa epops. Next base: position 78,498 of record VZRI01010541.1, on the reverse strand, counting down.
CTACCAAGTCCTTTCCCTTGCCTCTGGGTGACTTGCCAACACAAATACCTGTTTCATAGGGCTAGAATGCAACAAATAGTCAACCGGTATCTGTAATTAATCTTGAGGGTGTTTTGATTTTTCAGAGGATTAATACCCCCTTAATAAAAACCAAAAAGCCGGAACAATCCAACTTTCCTTGAAATCAAGGAAAACCTAAAGCAGATGAGAGAGGGTAGAGAACAGTTGCAAACCAAACAAATACTCCATGGTTCAGCTCAACTCCAAGTAAGTTCAGCACTGAGAACCTGAGTAAGCAAAGACAGTGTGTTACATTTGGCAGTCTGCATAGCTTCATCTTTGCAGTATCATTTCTCATCTATGCAGTCTACTAATAAAAAAATCAAGACTGTTCAGATTCTAATAAAAATAAACTGCCAACTTATTTTAGATGTAAACCGTGGCTGAGATGAAAATATCAAGTGTTTGAAAAAGTTCTTTGTCTGCATACCTTAGTTCGGTCAACCCAATGCCAACAAATTATGCTTCAGTCTATAGTTTTGTGGAGTGCACGTGAAAACTATTAGGCCCATTTCCCAACCTGCTTTGTCAGAATGACACAATTTCATCTCAGCAAGAGGAAGATGCAATCCACCATGCCTAGGAAATAGCAAGACCAGAACTTCCAATAAGCATTAGGCAATCTTTCTCTTCATAAGGCCTTTTTCACAAACTGCATTCAACCAGGTCTTGAAACACCATGGTCCCTCACAAAAGTTTTAGAGCAGCTGAAATTTGCAGTATACAGTATCTTACTGTCTCTCAGCATGAGAGCCTCCCTCTTCCTCAAGACATATGTTTGAAGCACTCGCTCTGTATTTCCTTGCTCGGAAATAATTTGGCATTGATCAAGAAATAATTCTTTTCTTCACCTTCAGATTTTCAGGCATTGCCTGTTTCTTTCTGGCAGATGAACAAAGGTGACCGAATGTCTTATTAATAGGATAGAAGTGCTCTGGGAAATCTATTCCTTCGATATAAGGAAAAAGAGGGGGAGAAAGGAGGGTAGAACAAGAGAATGAGCACTTTATAACCTGGATGAGACTGGGATCATTGTACAGACTCTTTACACCATGACTCCTGGAGGTGTTGACAGGCACAGATTATTTTGCCTGGAATGGAGGATGTGGGAGGGAAGGCTTAGTTACAGCCCATGTTAGTGCATGCAACCTACTTCAGATTGAAAAACCTCTCTGTTGTCACTTTTGGGGTGGGTCTGAGAGAAATCCTTGTCACCAGATATTCAGTTTATCCTTTCTCTCATGCTTTTCAATATCTATCAGCAATATAATAACATCTGGCTTGCACAGATGTACGAGAAGGCAAGTTTGTCCTCACTGTGCCCCAGCCAATGTAAGGCCACCTATAGCATTTCTCAAACATCTTGTTGTAATTTTGTTTAGTATTTTGGTACTCTGACAGACACAAGTTTCAGCTTGTTAATCAAACTGCATCACACCCCATCAATACTGATCTTGGCACACAGCTACTTTTGTCTAGCAGACTTGAACTCCATCTCCTGAGCCCACATATAAACCCCTTGTCCCCCAAACCTCAGGAGACAGATAGGGTTATGGTCATGGTGAAAGCTGTGGAGATAACATCCTCTGAGGAAGAGCACTGGGAGCTTTCAATTGTTAGTACTAAACAGTACCTTCATATAATAATAATACTGCAAAATGTAAGGATGAGAGATGTCTTAGCTGAGTAAGATTGCTTTCCCCCTGGTTCTTGGTCACACCTACAATGGAAAATAAGAAGCAGGGGGAGAAAATACAGCTTTCTTTTACCTCTAGAAGTCAGGACAGAAAAATACTCCCAAAAATGTCCCTGTTCCTTCTAGGTACCTACAGTTGACTGAAAACTGAGTTTGGAAGAGGAACTGGGAGGCACCACCACCACAAGTATTTTACACCTAACACTGAATGATACTCAAGGCCAGAGAAGAGAGTGCTAAAGCCCCATCCATCCCTCCCCAACAGTATTTGTTTCTGCATGTCACTACTAGACCAGCACCTGTAATCAGATGTGTGGTACACATCGATGAGAATAGCACTTACTTTGATCTTCAGAAGAGTTTTACTTGGATTATGAGTCTACCAGTAGCACATAGTCAAGTTGCAGCCACACATAGTTCAGACTTAATCGATTTTGATTACAGGTACACAGCCAGCAAGTGTTCTTTATTGCTATATCCAAGTATTTACAGAGACAAATTACCTTAGCTTTTCCAGGAGACATTCATTCCTGGCAGGTGTAACAGGGTGAGTTTCTTGAGATATCAAGAGCCATCACAGCTAATAAACTACCTGCGCTGCCTTGTTCCCTCAAGATGAACTTTCAAATACTCCAGATCCCGTGTTGACCCCAATAGCGGCATGCTAAGCATACAGCATCTCTGCACATGCTTTGGCTCTAAGCCACAAAACGTCAGGAAAATATCTCCAACCACAACACTGTAGTAACATTTAGAACTAAGGAGAGGAAAGGATGTTTTTCTCTTTTCACTCACACCAAGCTGAAAACAGAAAGGCAGAGACATTAACAAAAACTGCCCCCTGGCAGCCTGTACATGAAAAGAAGTGCAGTACCTAACAGAGAGAACTTTGAGAAGTACTGCAGAAGTAATTAATTACTTTGCACCAGTATTTAGCAGACCATCTGGTGTCTGACCCATATGGAAGTGCTGGCAGGGCAGTCCAGAACACCTGCTGCCATTTAGGCCAAAAGCATCAAAACAAAGTTGACTATTTGGCTTTTGCCAGCCTACAGCTAACGCTATGAAATGCAGTTAATTTTAATAACAGTTTGATGAGTTCCTCATTCACTAGAAGGAGATGACATTCTGTTTGAGACGCGTGCAGTGAAGTTGTGATATCCAAGTATGGGGAGGAAGTGAGCTCCTCTGGCCATGCCTTGCAGTCTGCTCCCTCCATCTCACCACTTCTTTCTCTAGCTTTCTGCTGCTAGTCTGGACTTCTCTTTCCTGTGGGCAACAACAAACTAAATGCAAGGATCTTGCCAGAAAAATAGGATTTCCAAAAATATTCAAATTCAAAAAAATCCAGACAGATTTTTAAGATTTAAATACCTTCTATAAAAAGAGAAGACCAGGTTTTTCAGAGGAGTTCAACATGCTGTTTAACATACCCAGATACCTCCAAAACCCCCTCTGGCCTCCATGAGAGCACTGAGCACCTGGGACTGGCCACAGTTGGTTCTGGATATCTGCTCTTAAAAGCAGCAATAGCTTGTGCTGTTGTGAGTAATTTAGGTTTGGAAGCAAGAGTCTTTATTTATATGAACTTCTTGCTAATAGAGAATTACTTCTACTTTGCTACAGATTTCAGCACTGACATTAGGTAGTTTTCGTGACAAATTCAGGCCCAAAGTGATTCCAGTCAAATGGGTTTTGAAAGGCTCCAGTGCCTTTTATAATACTGGATCATGGTTTACAAACCAGCTTTTACATGTTTGTTGTTACCCAGCACTACAAACTGTTGTTTTATCAGATGCAGCTGACTGAAAAATGAAAAAACACTCCCTTTCCTCCCACTCTAGAAGCATTTAAAATGCTGTGTTTCCAGGAACCTGGCTGGGAGGAGGGAGTTGGCAGAGTAGATTGTACAGTATAAAATACAGAGGGACAGATGTTCAGCTGATTGCTTTAACAGATACCACAGTGACACGAGGATGACAGGTCTATTAGATTTCAGGAGGTGATGTGTCACTTGAGCAGTAGGCTACTCCACATCTTCATAAAAAGCACTTTTTATGGGGTGAGACAAGAGAAATCCAGATAAAAGTGACATAAGAATGCTAGTCAGCCATAATCATTAACTTGATTAAAGATTTGCTGGAAGTCACATTAAATAGGAGCTCAAATCTGCAAATCAGCTCTGTGGCATTCCCAGCTGGCAGCAGCAGACCCTTGCTCCTGGCTGGCCATTGCTCCCTGGGTGCATCCTCACATGGTGCTTGCTCCCAGATGAAGATGGTACTATTTTCAGAGGTAGAGGACTGCCCATTGTCCAGAGCATTGCTGGATGGACATTGAGAGAAGTTCCAGACTCGAATTAGTAACATCACAACAGCATGGTATCACTAGTGAGGGAATCCAAGCTGGAAGTCTGTATGACCCACAAGACAGGAGGAGCCTCATCTCCAATGAGGTCTGTTCCTCCATACTATTAGTTTTAGCTATCCCAGGCTTTGCTCTTCGCCTGTGACCCTCCTCTTCCACTTCAGCTTGTATTTCCTTTTTAAATGACTTTTTCAGCTCTGAAATCCCAGGTGTTTCTCTTCCTTCAGCTGACACTCAGGTTGTGCATCAGGCAACCATCATGACTTGGCAAAGGTTTACTGGGTCACTGGAGGAAGACCCTCAGATCCAGATTTTTGTTATTAGAGTTGTCAGTCGTAGAAGTCTTTAGAGACTGCAAGAACATGAAAATTAAATCTACAGACTGAATTATCCTGATTTCTCCTCACTTCGCCCTGAAGTGCACATACAGTCTTGTCATCTCGTTATTTTTATCATTGTTAGTGACAGTCCTCAACAAAATAGTGGACAAACCTGTCAGATTTCTTATTCCTGCTGCAAGCTGAATACAAACTATGAACTTCCCAAATTGCAGTCCTCCACATTGTTGTTCAAAATGCTTATGTAGCATGCAAAAACAAAACAGGGTTGGGGTTTGGTTGATTTTATATTTTTTAAATAAACAGAAAGTGATAGGGGTTGATTTCCACCAAGACAATACAAGAGAAGCTAATGTTATCCAGTGATACTTCATGGAGATCCCTAAAAATATGTAGACTAGTGACCTGGAGCACACAAGGGGATTGTGCCACAGGCAGTAAAGTACCCAGTGTTGTTCTGATGTCAACAAGTGAGGCAACTGGACAGACAGCTGCACCCTACCTGGCAAACAAGCCAATCTGGAGAAGGTGAAATTAATACAGTGACTCTGAGCTGTAGATCTCAGTTCTTCCTCAGTCAAATTTGGTGATTAGGAACCAAAACACTCAAAAGAGGCCTTGGAAATCCAGGGCAAAGAGTCAACAGCTACAGAAAATGCAATGTTGTTCATTCAAAAGGCAAAGTTCATGCCTACCAAGTCTAGAATGTCTAACCAACTAAGATAAAATCCAAACCCATAAAAACCTTTGTTTCACATTAATGAGTTTTCTTCAGCAATCTCCTTTTTGCTAATATTAGCATAGTACTCTATTGAAACAGGCAGAGAAATTTAGACACTTTTTTTTCTGGAGAAAGAGAAAAAATAACTGTAACTACCTGCACGTGAGTGCTGCATGAAACACACCAGAGGATGTGGAACCAGAACTCTGCTAAGAATGGCTACACAAGGGTACAGGCAGGTTCAGTACCTCCACTGTAGACATACACAGCCTAAAGACAAAACAAGAAACTGGTGCTGTTTGAAATGGCTAATCAACAGCCTGGAGTTTCAGGTATGATAAGTAAGTTGCTGACATGATTTTTGTTATATTAATTTAAAAGCTAAATTAAGACTAATTTAAAACCTAAGTCCTGCATTCTAAATGATCTAAGCAGATAGAATCCTCCATCCTTGCTGGAAAAATTTGCTTCAAGCTGGCCAACCTTAAATAATGTAAATAACTGGGGAAAAAGCTGCTGTGTTGCAAGGCCAGGTTTCCTGGGGAGGTAATAATAAAGGACAAAGCTGGAGGATGAATTCAGAAAAATATGTGGGGTGAGGACTTCTTGGATCACCCATCTTCTGTTTAAAGTCAAAGTATGTTTTGTTTGTCTGGACAAAAAAATCAATATGAAGTGGGTCTTCATAATTCAGAGCATCAAATCTGAGCACCCCACCATTTCTTGGCAGTGGCCAAGAAAAGCCTCATTAAAAATATAACTGGTTTCATCTTATTTTCACTGTCTGGTACTTTCACTGTTCTTAGGTAGGACAAACATCTTACACTGATAAATCATTAAGTCAAGTCCAACACCAAATGCTGTTTTGCCTCTACAACTTAACAATCAGTGCAGCATCTGTATCTGTACCAGGTAGTCATGAAGAGTTGAAACAGAAATATGTGAAAGAATTGGGTCTGAGAAGCAAGAGCAGTTCCACAAGACACTTACTGTACAACCTTGTCCAACAGAAACCAGCTTCTGATACACAGTGAGGTTTAGGACTCAACCCCACACTGAAAGTGACCCTGAGAGTAGATTTGCCAAGGAAAATTTTGTGTATAGCTCCCCCAGAATCATCCCTTGACTAACTTGTGAGTTGAAACAGCTTCTCAGCCTCTCCCAGCCTCTTCCAACGTTAACTGAACTCTGGTCCTGAAAGGTCTAAGCTTTCCAGCAAGCAATGTACACATAAGTGTCCATCTATTCTAAGGAAATAACTGTAACCCATAAGAAAAATAGGTGATAGATCAATTCTGGCAAGTATGGGACATCCAAACTCACAGTCTGGTTACATATGTTCACTGTTGTGGACCTGTGGTAAGTAGGCAGCTGACAGCAGGCCTTGGCTGAATTTCTCACTCTTGACCCTCTGTGATTAGAGATTTGTTTTCAGGTTTCTTACATCTTAGATCAGCACACAGTATCAAGACTAATAAAGCAGTAAAGATTTCTGCATAACAACCAAGCTGTTAGCCAGGTCTTGTCTATCTCCTGGCGTATGTCCAGCACTCCCATTTATTTGTTTTAATTGTAACTTCTATATAACTTTTTTACCACTCTAAAGTTTCACTAACAGTTAAGTACCCTGCCCCACTGGTGCTGGCTTCTTCAAGAACCCAAGAGCATAAGTCTAGGAAATGCTCTGGAAAAATGTCAGGGTCGTTTTAGTGACAAGTTTCTTTTCCAGACTGGATTGCAGGAGAAAGGTAGTCCCAAGGGGAAAAAAAATGAACATACGCAGTAAGTAAATTCTTGATGTTGGCAAGGATACAGCTATGGCCAATAGCCCAAAGTCAAGCCAGTGGGAAAAAAATTTCTCATACAGTTTAAAAGTTGAACTTAAAGCTTTCTCCTGGATAGATGTCCAAACCTCATTAATTATTCCATGAAGCAAGTAGCTAGAAAAAGAACCAAGAAGCCATGTAAGCCATGTTAGACTGAAAATCCTGAAAACTCCGCAGATCTCTGTATTAAAAATACAGCCTTAAAAGATGTCTCCCCACTATTATGCAGAGATTCACACAGCATGAGGCATCAGCAATGAGTTATGAAAAGGGATGTGTAATTGTGCTGTCTGCATACTTCTATTCCCATAAAACCCTTCTCCAACATGCAGCAAATGACACTGGGGTTATTTTGGGAGGTCACAGAAGCAGCCCTATGCATACCTTTTGCTAAAGGGTAAAATGATTGGTGAGCAAAAGACCCTGCTATTGATAAAGTGCAGAGCTAGAGATATTTAAAATAAGACATTTCCTTCAAAAAAACCCAACCCTCAAAACCCCAAAGCACTCCACAAAACCCAGACAAATCCCCAAATCTCTGTCATCTGAAAGGCAGAGAAAGAGTTTGTGTTCCTCCCCATACTGAGTGCTGGTTCAGCCAGGGAGCCTGACCAATGGTGAGGGGTCAGAGCCTGAATCCCTTATACTTCCCATCAAGGAGCAGTGGCCCCACTTCGAATGGAAACACTTAGATTATTAGTGAAAAGTCAATGTACCCACAGGAAATAGAAACTTGAGTAAAAGAAAAGAATGGCTTTCCTTAATAAAAAGCTGGGCTGTTCTAGTGAAACAATTTAAACTGGGTTTTTTACCAGCCACAGCAGAGCATCATTTCTGCCTGTATTCCACGTGTAGTTTGACTCTGTCTCCACAAGGGAAAACCAGAAACAAACACCCCAAACCCACCCAAACCCTCCTCACACGAATTTTTTCCCAAGGCTTGATATCTCAAGCAAAGTTTTCTGTAACAAAGAAGGGAGAACAGCAAGACATAGCAAGAGCAACTGAGATTTGGCTCTCAGACATTCATAAATCAAAACCACACAACAGATACAATATTGTCTCACAGCAGAAATAAATATCCAACTTACTACAGGAATGACCCAATGGGCAATTTCTCTAGGAATAAATTTCAACCAGAATTCATTTAGTTTTGCAACAGATGCTTTGAATTTAAAATCTGCTAGTTCTCAAAAGCCTGAGACAACAGCTGACTGTGAGCCATATTTTCCTATCACGTTCATTCATATATCAATTTATAAGCTGATGAATGAAGTTAAGAATAGAATTGATGTTGTCTTTAGGATTTACAAACCATTTGGAAGAGTTCAGCTTGCCCTGACTTTATTTTGTTCTCATCACCAAGACACATGCATTAACTACTATTACAGAATCTCTGAGCAGTTTCTAGGGATCATAACACAGCTATTAAAAAACTCCTGTAGTTATTTGACACCAATCTATCTTTCTAGCTCTTGATAGACACCACATAGGCAGCCATCAAAAAGAGCTGAACATTTGATGAAATTTGTACCAGATGATCCGTGAGCAGCAGAGAGACTACAGAGCTCCAGTGTTTGCACAGGGTTTAGCTTGGGGTGGAGGGGTACAAGCTGGAGGTGTCTTCAATGTACCACCATGAGACTAACTTAGTTATTTCCTACAGTATTTGAAGTGCAAACAAATCTAAAGCCTCTCAGATAAACACTCTATATAATCCTAGGCAGAAAACACCATGGGAGTTAATGCATACATAGAATACAATTGTAAAACTCCCTTCCTATTTCTCTGCTTCAGTTCCATATGAAGATCACCCTGTTCTCTGCTCTTTGAGTTATCTATCAGAGGGAAATGTTTCTCTGAATGCCACCAGCTGCTTTATGTCCTAATTAGGGAATAGGGTTGTTATTGGTACTTGCAGAAAAATACATCTTACCGATAACTACAGAGTAAATATTTATGCCTATTAGTTACAGCTAAAGAGAAATAGTTCAGAAACATCTTTAATCAGTTGATTCTCTACCTGCTAGCAGCATAACTACTTTGAGTGTCATGAATGCTAAATAGAAAAATCGATGATGAGAGCAAGGGAACCTTTGTACTTGCTCTCTCCCCAGTGACAAGGACAGACCCTAGCATAACTTTTACTATGTTCCACAATTATTTTCCGAATCACTGATGAGTTGAAATTAAAATGCTGTCAGTAAAATCTGGATGGCTGCTGTCTCTAGTACCTCATGTGCATCCGTTCTACCCCACAAATGAGTTTGCTTCAGTTTTGCTGCTCTGTCAGTACAACTTGTTAGCAAATCTCTCTGCTGCAAATTTCACACAAACAACATGTTTGAAGCAAACTGATGAGAGACAATGTTTACATCTGTAAAATATATTCTTGAAACCAAACTCCAGATGCCCCAGCCACTTATCTGAGGTTGGCTTATGTGTGCTAGAGATTGAACAGACTTTGGGACCACTGCAGTGCTTAAATAAGGTGACTCACAGGCAATCTTTCTGAAAATACTAGCAGCATGAACTTAGTCATTTATATCTGAGAAAAACACTCAATTACACCCTTAGTTTTAAGCATGTGGTGAAATCTGATTTAGAGACACATGAGATAAAGAAAACCTAATGAGAAATGGTCTGCTCGTAAGTGGAAAGTTGTTTAAATCTCTTGATACACAAAGTTGTTAGGTAAAAACATGGTCTTCTAATCTTACCCTATTTCTCATTAAAAAAAAGAAAGATTAAAAGTTCAACGAAAATTTGATGGCATAAATGGAATATTCAAATGATGAGCGAAAACACATACTTACAAGATTTCTGAAAGTAGAAATTATGAGCAGGAATACATAAGGTACTCACATGCTCAGGACATATTTGTCTCAACACCACCACAACCACTTTTTGATTGACTAAAAATACAGAAAAATAAATAAAATAATGGGAATGAGTTTTGTTTAAGGGGGATAACTTGCTCTTACTACTCAGCCACAGTACAGCTCAGTAAAATGAGCCTGCACACTATAATGGTTACAGAAAACAATATGCCTTAGCAACAACACTTGAGTTGATACTTGTGTGCTGATGTCCACTTCAGTGCCTATGTTCTGCTAAAGCTTCTGCAATAATGTTATTCATTATGTACTGGTTCCCAAAACAGTGAAAAACTGAGTGAGAAGCTGGTCTCAAAATTACTATCCAGGAAGAGCAGCTTGGTAGCAAATTAATTTGCAGTTGCTTGAACCAGAGAGAAATCTTCCAGGTCTGATCAGAATTGAGTGAGAATAAGTAACTAGTGAGATCAGATATGCTGTCCACCATAGTCACCATGGGCCTGTCCCTAAGCTTGACTCTGAGAACAAATGGATCTTCTTGGAAGACCAGTATGTTAAAAGACAAATATTTTTATCCAAAACTATTATGTTGTTATTGGCAGCTTCCTTATACATGAGAGTTGTGACATTCCCAGCTGGGACAAGGCTAAGCACTGGCAGGACCAAAGTGCAAAGGGAACCACCAAAGCAGCTGGTTCACCTTGAACTGTGGTACCTACACCAAATCAGACAACTGCTCTTCAAGTATCACAGCCAAATCAGTACATCTGCTGGCCCCATTCAGCCAGATTGCAGGAACTTGACCTAGTGAGAACCGGTTGGTATTGGGAATGTGCTGGCTCCCGAGGTCACCAAACATTGGGATAGTGCACAAAAATGCTTTGAATGGGTGTCTATTTTCTTTCAGATATTACATGAAATCCTCTCTTTTTTCCCAGTCTTTCCAAATTGTGATTCCATCGCACCGCTGGGAAAGCGACCAAACAGTTTGTGAAACAAACAAGAAAAGGTGGAGCCTTACAACCACTATTGAAGAACCACCACCCAAATCTTTTTCCAAGTATATTCCCCTCCTGCCACGTCAAAAACAGGGCTTTCAAGTAACACCTCAGACAGACAAGCCTTTGTTTTTCTTGGAAGCTTTCACTCAGAAACCTAGACTAATAGATTTGGGCCATGAAACTGTCCAAGTTTTTGCATTCTGAGAATAAAGGATTTCCAACCAACTCACAGTGAGCAGATATCTACTATCTGTCATCACTTTCCTGCTCTGCTGAACAATTGGAAAGGATTACCTCTTTCTTTCTCCCAAAGAACTGGTTGTGTCAGGTATTAGAAGATACCAGACAAGTTTGTGCCAGATATCTTCAGCGTGTACAACCTCACATATTCTGTACAGACAAGAGGTGAGTTCTGCATGAGGCCATGGCACAGTCATAAGATAGAATCCCTCTCCAAGCTCCTCCCCTGTGCCTCCTGGCTCTGCTTTTCTCCTATTACAGTACCACAGTAATGATGAGGCTGGAAAACACCTTAAAGATCATCCAGTCCAACCTAAAACTAACCAAGTAATCCTAAACATCTGACATCTAGATCATGCTACTCAACACTTCATCCAGCCTAACCTTGAACTCCTCCAGAAATGTCAACTCAACCACCTCTGTGGGCAGCCCGTTCCAAAATCTGATCACTCTTTCAGTAAAAAATATTTTCCTAATGTCAAGTCTAAACCTCCCCTGATGGAGCTTAAGACTGTGACCCCTTGTCCTGCCTCCACTGTCAAGGGAAAAAAGACTGACCCCCGCCTGACCACAACCACCTTTTAGGTAGTTATAGACAGTAATAAGGTCACCCCTGAGCCTCCTCTTTTCCAGGTTACACAGACCCAGCTCCATCAGCCTCTCCTCACAGGGCTGACCTTCCAGCCCCTTTAGTTGCANCTCTCCAAGATCTCCATTCCCAGCATATAGTTCTGCCTGCGGTTGTTATAACCAAAATGAAGAACTCGACACTTGGACTTGTTAAAACCCATCCTTATTAGAGTCTGCCCATCTCTATTGCTATATTCCCTTCCCCTGCTCATCAAAGCAGCAATATTGCAACACTGAACACTAACATCAAACCTCTCCACCTCTATTTGGTGACTTCTTCAGCCAAGCATCAGACTCAGGTTTTCCACATATCTAAACTAATTTGGTTCCAACAGTGCATCAGGAATGCTGAACCAGAGATATTCAGCAGACAGAGGTAAACAGTCATCCAACCCTGGTATTCTGCACAGCCTGGGAGCCATCTTTCACAAGAGTTATTATTCATGTGTCAGTCTTATCCATAAGAAATGCATGACTGATATTTCCTATTCTAATTTAAGTCAGTTTTCATTAAGCCCTTTGTTTCTGCCATCCAAAGCAGCAAGCTTTGAACAGAGTATTATAAATGAACACTTTACCTTCACCCCTGACAGAGTAGATTGCTGATAGCTTCATTTAAAAAAAAACAAAACACTAAATCAGGAAACAATGCTATTAGAAAGTCCTACATCACTGTAATTTGAAGTCTTTTTCTATATAGATCAAGAAAGCAAAGAGGCTGTATAATAACCCAGATGACTGTCTAAGCAAGAAATACAGTTCTTATTTTCATCTGTGTGATGAGTACTCAAACCATAATGATGCAAGGAAATAATTTCTTTCATTACGGTGTGACAGAGCATAATAGAATAAAACAGCTATTGTTGGTTGGGATTAGGATCAGATGGAGGCCTCAGAAGGAAAACCCCAAGACGTAGCTGGACAAACACCAGGCACAAATACATGCAGAAATTCCATGAAGCACTTTATTAGTGGGGCCAGTCGCTGAATGGCAGCTGATAAGGTTTTCAATAACATGGACACTGATAGTTGTATAATGCTTTGTAATCTAAACATAATTAAAAGTGTTAACAATTTTGTAGCCTTTATCTGAACACATTTTTCCCACATGCTTTAGGTGACCGGGTCATAATCCAAAGACAAGCCATTCTCTTGTTTTACACTATTAGTCTAGCAAGTGGCAATTTTTTTGTGTGTGTGCACAAAGGTCATTGCACCCCGGGCAACATCTCTTGTTGGTATCTTCCACTAATGCAGGACACACCAAAACAAACACATATGGATTACATTTTGTCTATTAACTCCGCATTTCTCTTCCTTTCCTTGGATGCCAAAAAACAATTAAAGAGCATTTGTGTGCGAGCGCTGGTAATGCATCCATATAATTTGGCAATTATCTTGTCAGCTACCTTTATTAGACTCTCAGTATCACAAACTGCTTTCAAGTATGTGCTACATGGCTTTGCTGTATGCTTACTACATCAACTTCTGCAATTGCAAGCTCAGAGATAAGCTTTAATGGTAAACAAGTTTTGGTGAAGTTCAGGATATATTAAACATTTTTGTTGTTGTTGTTTAAAGTTAAGGAGCTAAATCTTTACTAGGAGGTTAAGTGGGATTGTTTTGGCTTTGCTTTTTCAAGACAAGTTCAGTTCTCTTCTGAACACATGTGTAAATAAACCAATTTTGAAAAATGCACAGAGTCCCAAATCTCCTCTTTAGGCACAACAGATATTTTTTTTAGTGGATTTTAAAATGTAGCCCAAAGGGACATCATCCTGGTCTGACTCTGTGGGAGCCTGAATTTAAAAGCAGCTTCACAGTATCACAGTAATGATGAGGCTGGAAAAGACCTTAAAGATCATCCAGTCCAACCTAAAACCAACCAAGTAACCCTAAACATCTGACATCTAGATCATGCCACGCAGCACTTCATCCAGCCTAACCTTAAACACCTCCAGAGATGGTGACCCAACCACCTCCGTGGGCAGCCCGTTCCAAAACCGAATCACTCTTTCAGTAAAAAACCTCTTCCTAATGTCAAGTCTAAATCTCCCCTGATGGAGCTTAAGACTGTGACCCCTTGTCCTGTCTCCAGTGTCCAGGGAGAAAAGACCAAAAAGCACCCCAAAGCACATGGAAATGGTAGAAGACCCAAGCCGTTGACAGGGATTGGTATAGGGATTCCTAAACTAGGAGATCTCTCATTAGTAAGAGCTCCAAAACTGGAGACACATGAGAGTAGAAAAGTGAAATCTAATGAAGAACAGAATTACTTAATACATTATAACTGAACGAGTGTAATGTAATAAACATGACCTCAAAATGCCTTTTTTCCCTTCCCCCCTTACTCCATGAATGTGAAAAGTTACCATAACAGCTTACAAAGTGCTTGGCTGTTTTCTTCCTTTCATTGTAGCTACATATTTTAAGGAAAATGTATCTTCCTCTAGTTTCCAATCCTTACTGACACACTGAGATAGACCATAACAACAGCAAAGCCAAGCCCTTGCTGTCATGCTGAGAGGCACACAGAGCCTATGAGCCATTAAAGCCCACTTCAATGCTGCTCTGAGCATCCAGATACTTGGAGGGCAATTACTAGCTCACTTTAATTTGCAAAAATTTCTCATGAGCCGGGATAATTGAATGCACAATAAAACTATCTGAATTGTCTGAGCATTACATTCACACTGTAATATGTACTTTAGAAATGTGAATACTTTATAGGCTGTATACTTCTCCATCCTCTTCATAAAAGCATGCAACATTTTCCTACTTTTGCAGCTGTTTTGGGTTTGCTTTCTAATTGCAGGTAAGACTGAAATTACTAACTTTCCCTATGGAAAGGTTTCCTTCCTGTATTACATACAGCTACATAGTCTGGATGGAAGAAAAGAGACAGATGTGTCAAGGATAAGAAATGCTTCTGGGAACTGTGCACAAAGAGAGGAAATTTCAATGTATCGGTGAGTGTCTGTTCCACCGCAGTACAACAAACAAATGTGGGCATATTCTGTCTGATTTCACAATGAGGCACAATAACAGCACTCCATTTGCAAGGCCTGATTTCACAATGCAGGCAAAATCAGCCATTGCAGAGGCTAATATCCTTCTCGCTCAACTGTGTCTCCATCAGCTCTTTGCCTTTGTCACAGTTTAGCACTGGGCCGATTGTTTCGCTTAACTGTACAGAAACTAGACACTTGCCTTCCTCAAACGTGGAAGGAAAAAGAATAAACACAATTACAATTGGTAGGTTGTCCTCTAGTCAAGTGAACTTTGCTGCTTGAATTGAAGCCTTTCAGCCAATGTTAATTATCTTCGTGGCATGCACTGAGCTGCTCCATTCTCTTGCCACCACCACCACGTATGGCCTTGATCTCAGGTCAAAACAACTCCACAGATGGGGTTACTATTACCTGCTACTGGAGTCACCCATACAGCTTTTCCCACAAGGTATTTTTCATGAACAACAGGAACTCTATCTCCTCTTATTACTTGCNATGCACTGAGCTGCTCCATTCTCATGCCACCACCACCACGTATGGCCTTGATCTCAGGTCAAAACAACTCCACAGATGGGGTTACTATTACCTGCTACTGGAGTCACCCATACAGCTTTTCCCACAAGGTATTTTTCATGAACAACAGGAACTCTATCTCCTCTTATTACTTGCAATATGTTTGACTGGGTGGGGCCAGTTTGATTAGTAGAGTCTCTACTGTTTTCAAGCCAAGTGGCTTGCACTAAATGTTGATCCCATTTTTGAGGAATCAGCCCCCCAGGGCCCTCAATATGGTTTTTAATAAACTGTTATAGTGCTCTATTTTTCCCAATGCAGATGCATGGTAAGGGATGTGATACATCCACTCAATGCCGTTTACTTCAGCCCAGTTCTTTTTGTTGTTGTTTTGAAAATGAGTTCCATTGTCTGACNTGTTGTTGTTTTGAAAATTAGTTCCATTGTCTGACTCAATCCATTCTGGAGTGCCACATGACCAGGAGATTCACTTCTCGAGGCCTACAATGGTGTTTCAGGCAGTTGCACAGCGGGCTGGGTATCTCTAACCATCAGGTGGTTGCCTCTACCATGGTCAGTACATACCGCTTACCTTGGAGAGGCCAAAGAAGGGTGATATAATCAATCTGCCTGGCTTCCCCATACTTATAATATGGAGAGAGATGGTCAAAACATAAGGGTTTAATTTGTTTGGCTTGCTTCATATGAGTGCATATATCACAATCGTGGATAACCTGTGCTACAGCACCCATGGTTAAATCCACTCCTCTATATTGGTCTCATCAGTAGGTAGCATCCCTATCCTGATGACTAAAAGTATCATGGGCTCATTGGGCTAGGAAAAACTCATTTTTATGCTCCCAGTCGGGTTTGGTCTTGAAGACTTCAGCTGCTCTGTCTGCTTGATGGTTCTGTTGTTGTTCAGTGACCCAGCACTTGGGTACACGGGCGTCTATATGCCATACCCTAACTTTCAATTTTTCTAAGCAGGAGACAATACTTTGCCACAGGTCAGTGGCCCAAACTGACTTTTACACAACCAGTTGTTCTGCTCCCACTCTTGGAGCCATCCCCAGAACACATTAGCTACCATCCATGAGTCGATATAGAGGCAAAGCAATGGCCACTTCTGCTCTGCAATATCCAAGGCCATTTGGATGGCTTTTACCTCTGCAAATTGACTTGATCTTCCTCCCTTGGTTGCCTCTGCAACTCTTCTGGTGGGTGTCCAGACTGCAGCTCTCCATCTCCGTCAGTTTCCTACCAAACAGCAGGATCCATCTGTAAGTAAGACATGTGGTTTGTCTTCATCTGCAAGTCCACTGTAAAGTGGGGCTTCTTAAGCTCATGTCATCTCTTCAGGTAGAATCTTGGAGTTCACCCCTTCTGGCCAGTTGGTAATTATTTCCACTGTGCCAGGGCGATTGATATCACCAATATGAGCTCTCAGAGTTATCAGAGCAACCGACTTACTCCAGGTGGTGTGATGTGTAGACAGTCTTTCCCTTGAACATCAAACTTAAGACAGGTAGTCAAGGTGCAAGGAGGAGCTGTGCTTCAGTACCAACCACTTCTGAAGCATCTTTGACTCCTTCATATGTAGCGAGGATTTCTTTATCTGTGGGGGGTGTAGTTGGCCACTGACCCTCAGTATCCCCTGCTCCAAAAACAGAGTCCAACCTTGTGTCACCCCGATGCCCTTTGCCAAAGGCTCCAGGCCAGACCATCATCTCCAGCTGATATGTACGGCATGTTCTTGATTTCTGGTCCGGTTCAGACAGGCCCCAGGGCCATTGCATGAGCTATCTTGCATTTAAGCTATTCAAATATTATTTGCTGCTCAGAGCCCCACTGAAAACCCACCTTCTTCCAGGTTACCTCATAGAGAGGATTCACAATCTGACTACAACCTGGAATACGCATAGGTCCGAACCCCACCACTCATAAAAATGCTTGTTTTCCTCCCTTGTTGGTTGGTTGCACCATAGATGTTATCAGCTATGTCCAAGCAGATATGACGGCCACCATCATGCCACCAAACACCCAGAAATTTGATTTCTCTGGCAGGTCCCTTTACTTTGCTCCTCTTAATGGCAAAGCCAGCATCCAGCAAGATACTGATCACCTTCTTGCCTTTTTCAAAGGCTTCTCCTGATGAATTACCTCCCATTATAATATTGTCGATGTATTGCAGGTGTTCTGGGGCTCTGCCTTCTTCCAGTGCAGTTTGGATTAGTCCATAGCAAATAGTCGGACTACATTCCCACTCCTGGGCAATCGATTCCAGATATATTGAATACCCCTCCAGGTGAAGGCAAACTGTGGCCTGCACTTTGCTGCAATGGGGATGGAGAAGAATGCATTAATAATATCAATCATGGTGTACCATTTTACTTCTTGAGATTCCAGCTGATATTGTAAGTCCAGCATACCTGGCACAGCCATGCTAAGTGGTGGCACAACCTCATTTACACCCTGATAGTCCACTGTTAAACTCCATTCCCCACTAGGCTTTCTTACAGGCCAAATTGGACTGTTGAAGGTGGAACGTGTTCTACTAGTAATACCTTAACTTTCTAATCTATGAAACAGTCATTGTACGGGGAGCAGGGAGTGTGTTGATATGGTATTGCTGACAATGTACCACTTGAGAAGCAACTGGTACTTCCTGCTGATTCACTTTCATGAGGCCCACGACAGAGGGATCAGGTAGACAGCTGTTCACACCTCTCATTCTCTACAGCTGCTACACCAAAAGCCCATTTGTACCCTTTTGGGTCTTTGAAGTGTCCTCCATGCAGAAAATCTCTGCCCAAGATGCATGGGGTATTGGGACCAGGATGTTTCCTTCATTTCTCATGTTAGCTTTTAATACAGTTAAATTCTGGGAGCCTCCTGTAATTCCACAGATGGCAATGGATTCCAATCCTCTGAAGTTTGAAGGTATTAAGGTGCACCCTGCACTGGTGTCAACCAATGCTTTACGTTTGCTCGCTTTGGAGGTGCCAGGCCATCAGATCCATATATCTCAATAGACATGATTGTCCCTTTCCTCCACCTGGCTAGAAGCAGGACCTCCCTATTGCTCAGATCCACTCTCCTTCTCACCCTGGGGAGAAGGGTCTCTGCTATGCAGACTGTTTTCAGAGCTCCCCCAGGACAACAGAGCAACAGTTTTTCTTGTTTTGTGTTTCTCGGCACCCATTAGCATTTAGTATGCCTTCGCCAGAGAGCTGAAGTAGGCTTGCCATGCCATTAACTCATATCCTCCTGAAAGTCTCTTAGAAGTTACCAGTAAATATGAGATTTATCTTGATGGACTTGGATCACTCTTTTTGGAGGTGATTTGTTTCTAGAATCTGTTGTTTCAGTCCTTTCTGTGGGACCGACAGTAATTCTGGCACTGGACTCTTAACTTCTCCAATTTCTTCTCCATGATCTCTTGTAATTTGTTAAATTTGTTTTCTAGTTTCTCTGCTCAACTCTGTTGGTGGCTAACCTGACCTGGTCTGTAACTCACAGCCACAATCCAAGCTGGCCAAGTGGTCACATCATCAAATTGCTGCATTCTATCCACACCGTCAGCCACAGTTGGGGGCCATCATTTTCCATTATTGTAGCCCACTCTGTTATCATCTGAGTGTATTCGGATGGAGAAGTTTGTGCTAGTTGTTTCAGTACTGGTCTCCAACAGGGGAAGTCATCGAGGTTTTCATTACTATCATCAGGTGCATTGTGGTTGTGGATCGCTTCCCAGCAAGCCAACTCTTAGACATTTGATACCCTCCATTATATTGGTCCATGGGTGGGGAAGCCACGTTATGTCATCTCTACTAGAGTATCACTGTCTTATGGTACCAAGAAGCAGCTTCCATAGGCTGCAGGATCCAGGTAGGTCCTCAATCTGTGCATCAATACCTAGGTCTCCAGACAGTGCTCCCCGTTGTCTGGCTTGTCATCTAGTCAAGTTCAGCTAAACATCTCCAATGTCCCAGCATCTTAATAGCCAAGTGATTAGGAGCTCTTTCTTCCCCCTGCTGAAGTCCTTTCTGATGTTCATCAAATCTCTGCTACGCCAGGAGCCAGGCCATTCCTCATCTTCTCCATCTGCATCATCAATGTTGAAAGCAGAAGGGGTGTGCCAACTTAACTTACACTCATTGTAGGGTTTAGGTTCCTCCTCTTCTTCAGTTTCATCAGTGGGAGGCCTGCAGTGTTCTTTTCCCTTCTTCTATTCTTGGAGTGATAGGAGACAGCTGACATTTCTTTTTCCTTTCCCTTTCCTCCTGCTATACATCTACCTGTTCCATTATTACCCTATCATCCAGAGGGACTTTGCCCCGCCCCTAGTCCCCCTCCTGAAACTGAAGCTAACTGCACTTGTTTGGAGGAGGACCCAAGTCTAATTATGCCCCACTTCTCATTACATATTATAAACATGTGCAAGTACATCACAAAGGTATGCACCTTTAAGTAATTTAAGTCTCCCCAACTATTTTCAGGGATGAGGTAGAGTCATCAGAGCTGTTAGGGTGAGTGTAGGTGTTAGTTGCATTAATGTTGTTACCTGTACTTGGATTTGTGTTAAGAGGGCAATTACAAAGGTCCAAGTCAGGCACAGCATAACACAAAAGAGGGATTGGCACTCTGAGTACGCTAAGCCTCTCCTGCCAAGCATCCGCATCCTGTCTCAGGCATACCTCCCACACTGCTATATTACCCACAGCCATAACCAGAAACCACAATGAAGTATGGCAGCACAGGATTAAGGAAGGGATCATCACATGACTTGTAGGATGCAGCAAAAAGAGAAGGTGATTAGATCAGTGTTCCAGTTGCAGATCATGAGCACCATTTTCCGAGTGGAAATGATTTTTCATTCCCCATACGGGTCACCAGTTTTTCTGTCACGGTTTAGCACTGGGCCAATTGCTTCACTTGACTGTACAGAAACTAGACTCTTGCCTTCCTCAAACCTGGAAGGAAGGGAGTAAACACAATGACAGAAACTGGAACTGCAAGTGTTAGAACGTTATTGCGAGATAAAGGGGGAAAAAAGGAAAAAGAAGGGAAAACAAAGAGAACAAGACCCCAACCACCCCCTTGAAATCGGCAACTGAACTCCTCCTATTTCCTGCCTTTTGTTAGGCCACAACCTGGACAAAAACCAATGGTGTCTAGGCTGCCTCTTAACCCAAAGGCCACTCCTGAAATAAAACTAACACCAGGAGGAAAAAGGATTAAAAAAAAGAAGAGCAGGAGAGCAAAGCAGCTACTTACTAGAGGGGGCAAAGAGAGCGGGGGAATGAGGAGAATCTGAGGAGCAGTAGCCCCAACAATTGCTATTCTACACAAATCCCTGAAGAAGCAGGGAGGGGAAAAGGGAAGCAGGGAGGGGAAAAGGGAAGCAGGGAGNAAAAGGAAAAAGAAGGGAAAACAAAGAGAACAAGACCCCAACCACCCCCTTGAAATCGGCAACTGAACTCCTCCTATTTCCTGCCTTTTGTTAGGCCACAACCTGGACAAAAACCAATGGTGTCTAGGCTGCCTCTTAACCCAAAGGCCACTCCTGAAATAAAACTAACACCNGGGAAGCAGGGAGGGGAAAAGGGAAGCAGGGAGGGGAAAAGGGAAGCAGGTGGTGAGACCTCCCTCCCCAAACTACCCAGAAAAAAACCCCTCACTACTGTTTCCCCAAGACAGCCTCTGGCTATGCACCCTTCCCTGGAGGCTACCACAGTTCACCCAGCCCCACTTCCTACTGTCTGAAGGAATTCCAGTGACTGAGGGAAGTGTAACTCCTTGTGTGCTGGAAGAGAATTTGATGCAGGAATACTACAGACAAATAACTTTTCACCCAATACATGACAGCCTTCATGAAGCTACAGACACCATACCCATTTTAGAGGTGCACTTTGAATAAAGCACCTGATCACAGGACCTCGAGTCTTCAGCAATCCTGGATCCTGGATCCGGTATCCAAAATGACAACAGGTGACCGGACTGGATGGGGCACACCAGCAATTTATAGACACCAGACATGTGGGAAAATGTTGGACTATCTCTATCCAGTGTAAAATTGTAAAGATGGCAGAAACTACAGTCACAACCCTTAGTATAACAGGAAACTACAGTTGCCAGTCCTTGAGACTAGGGATATATGACCACAGCTTTTTTAGCAACAGACCAGCTGTAAGAGTAATGAGGCTAAATCAGATGCCAGATCTCTCTGAATTCCAACCACTGGATTTTAATATAGTTCCTTCTCTAAACATGTACATCAGAGACATTTAAGATGGGAAAATTCATGGCAGAAAGACTCTGAAGTTACATAAACAGACAGACAACATATTTTCAAAGCTTTAGCTAAAAGTTCAAGACCAAGTTAAGAGCGGCTCATTTCAGATATGAAGAAACAGCATTGGTTGAATATCTAAAGGATATTCATGAGAACTTTGTAGCAATACCATGGAGTTTCCCAAACTACGAATGATTGATACTTTTATTTAGATGGGCTAAATCATCATGTGAATCTTACTAGTGATTCTATATGGATTGTCAGTGTGAAAGACTTAAATAGGAAAAATAAGAACTGTTTTCAAACTGGACAAACAGGTTCTTTCTCTCCCCTCCGACTTCCCTGATCCCTTTTCACCATTGTGAATGAAAATCAACTCTCCAGTCTTGGAGGTGGTGAATTTAATGGACCTGGCTCAAGATTACCTTCCTTGTCCATTGCACAGGATAAATTTGGCAATAGATATTTCCCCCTGGCCCTGCATTGGTCAAAAATTATTGTACTGCATTAAATGTTGCTAATCCCAAAGCCACCACTTCCTCTGTTTGTAAGGAGAGGATATAATTGTGAGCGAACTGTTAATCTCTTTCCTTGGAGTTACTAATTTGTGTAAACAACCATCATTGGTTGCACTGCAGCATCAACCCCTCTTAGAACACTCTGAAAATTGCAAGATTTTTCACAACTAGAGATGATCTCTGACAAGTTGCTCTCAGATTTTTATTAAGTTATAACATGATCTATATTACAACTAGTCCTGTCATTAGTAGTTATAAGTCTATTAATACAACACGTAAGCAGTTGCACTGTGGCTATGACCTAGTCTTCACAAGTTGATGTCACTTAGACCAGCTAAACAAAGTGGCCAAAATATTCTGCCCCAGAATAAGTTTTATCCTAGGACAGCTCTCCTGTCCTGCTGAAATAGTTCAGGTTGTGGACTCTGTTTTAGCAACACAACTGTTTGGAAATGGAATTAAGGGAGAGAGAAACCACAACTGTAGAGTGTCTGCTGGAGGTTAGTTCACACATGCTTCCCTGTATGTATCTGGCAGCCTTAGAGAGGCAACTACATAATCACAGTGGTATGTGATCCGTATGGTATGTTCAGACCAGACACAATTACACCACCAGGAAGCGAATGATCAGCGCTCATTTGCAAAAAGCCCCATTAAGAGGGGACAGTCCTATACCTGCCCAATGATTTATAAGCTACAATTGCAATTACCTCTTTGAAAGAGAGTGGCCTCTTACCAAATGCCTGTACAATGCCCAGGCATCATTTTACCCTCTTCTTGGAAGTCAGTAAAAACAAATGAAGTTGATTATTTCATTCTAGCAATAAAGACCTTGAACAGAGGTCACATTAAATAAATTCCAAGTGGTGAGTGGCTCTAGAGGCAACAGCCCTGCCTCTGAACCCCAGGGAAAAACCTAGGATCTAGCCCAGCTGACAAAAAAAGTATTTGTCTCTGTGAAAATGACAACTCAAGGTGGGCAGGACTGGCAGCAGATTGTCCAGATAGCCAAAGTCTTTGAAGATGATGACATTAACTGAGCTCTGACCTGGAGTTGTACTGCATTTCAACTCTTTATTTATGTTTGTACATGAAGAATAGATTAATAGTAGCCAGCAGACTCAAGAGGCAGCAAAAATATATTGAAATGTTCAGGAAATTAACAGAGAAAAAACAAGCCAGTGAGGTAAAGAGGGAGCAAAGGTGAAGGTCAGGATAAGCTACACTGTTCTAAACCCAGTCAGAGGAAAAAAAACCAACCTAGTGTACATCACCTCTGCATAACACAGATCCTCAGGGCATCAGGTGGAGAGTGAGCTGATCCTGCCATGTATGTGACACTCCCCTAAAATTCCCTTTTCACTTTTCCCTTGTGGAAGAGGAGGAGACTGGGACAGAGCCAGCTGCATGGAGACCAGCCTGGCAGTTTCTGGCTGTTGTGCTCCACAGCGCTCAATGGCATCCTGCCCTGGAGTCAGCAACTGCCTTCTTTGAGCAATCTTTATCCACAATTTTTTTCAAAATATTCCAATGGAGAATGTTTTGTTGCTGTATATCCAAGAGAAACAGTGAAGTACCAACAGTTTTCAAACATTGGATGTGACAGTGTAGAATATGTAACAAGACAGTCCTTGCATGTATAATGTATTTTCATTATGTTTTTGTTATTCACCCTTGCTGAAGATAATAATAGCAAGGAAGAAGAAATGGCATCTAAGATCTCACCTTTAAATAAAACATTTACTACCACTACTTCCCCACATCCATGTCTGCCTTGGGAGTAAACAGGCATTGCTTTTCCAAGCCACCCAGACTACACATCCCAGTATTAGTGGTTCTTTAGAGCAATGAACCAATGTGGGAGCTGGAAGTATTTGGGCAAAAGGAGGGGAAAGAAAGGCTCTTCACATTGTCAACATAAGGGCTTGCTAGACTTATGCATGTTTAAATTGCAACCCACCTTCATTAAGTACAGGCAAGAAAGCATATCTCACCTGCCTGAGGGATCAGATTCCCCTCTTCTGCCACAGTATCACCTACATCAGCCACTAAACAGCCAAAATCCTCTGACATGCCACAAGTGTTAACCACATCATAAGCTCTACATGAATGTCCCCAGATTTCAAGCAATGTCAGCATAAGGAAAAGGAATCAATATAAGGATCCTAGCGACAGATCAATCAAAATGTAGCAACCATATTCCAAGGAATGCATGGCAATACACTGTTCTTTCCAAATGAGATGTTAAGAAAGGAGATGGCAATGGAATGAGCCATGGATAAAAAAATAAGGTAAAGAAAACACTAAGTCTAATCCAAAAAGACACAAAATAGGAGATATTTCTCTGATCTGCAATACTGCAAATGCATTTAAGTGGAATGAGCTGGTGGGATGTTTACCACATCTTTACCAGGCAATAGATGTGTTCTCACCTCAACACACAAGGACAAAGCTAACTCCAGTGCATAAAGACTGTGATGTACAATACAGGCAGAGCTACTGCCCACGTAAATGATGAGGATGGAGCAGAACACTTTCTAAGTCCCTGTGTAGCAAACCTACTGCAGAGAACCAAACTTGGCTTCTGGATGGGCACACTTGGTAAAAAGAAGGAAGTTTCCTGAAATGGAGACTTGGAATTTTTACAGCACAGAGAAGAGCACAACTTCCATTACTCTAAAGTTTGGCAGCATCTCTAGATGGAGAAAGAGCCAAAATACAGGGAACAACATGGAAAAAAAATACTGAAGAGAAACCCTTCACAAATATCAGAATGGGGCTTTCATTGCTGAGCCCACAGTTAAAGTATTCCTGTCCAGAACTCTTTTTTTTCAAGCACAGAACATCTCCCCCATTCTCTGCAACCACACTTTCCCAAAGCCAGCAGTTCCAGTATGGTTGGTCTTGACAGGAGGTGGGAAAGCTAAGCCCATGCTGCAAGCAGAGACTGCAATGCCTGAACATACCTCACCTGAACCCAGCACCCTCTTGCAGAAGTGATTGTGTGTACCCGTACACTGTATCCCCCAACTCTTTTGCTAGCTATGAGTCAGGGAGAAATCTGGCATCTTTTAACTGTAAAGAAAACAAAAGTTCAAGAAAAATCCCAGGAAGACATCAGGAAAGGTTGAAACCACCAATGCTATTAACAATCACTACTGAATTAGTAGTTGTTTCCCTGAACAGCAGGCAATAATGTTTTGTTTTGCTTTAAATAAAGTTTTGGCTGTTTCGGCTCTTGTGCCCACTGCCAGTGACTTCAGCTAGCAAAGGTCTGTGATGTACATTATTAGAAACTTTTAACATGTCCTGCTTATGAGCATATTCATAGGTGACTGTTTAGGAGTAGTTGCAAGAAAACCCACTGAAAACACAACTGAATTCCAACCCTGACATCTTCCTTGGACAGAGCATAGCAGGGTGCAGAAAGCAGATTCATCCCAGGGTCTGAGTCAGGACCACTGACTACACACTGAGCAGATCTTCTTGCTAGCTGAGCCATCTCTGCCCTTGAAGGTGATTTGTCACCCATATGCCAAAAATTGTCTTTAACAAGAGAGAAATAACAAAAAATAAAAACCCCAAAAACAAACCGCACAACAAACCTACCCACAAACACTAAAACAAATCACAAACCAAAATAACCCAGGGTGGCTGCTCCATCTCTGGTTCTGTCCCTAATCACCTGAAGTTAGATATGATAATTGCCAACCGATATTTTATCTTGCTTGTTTGTGCAGGAGTCAAGCTTTAGAAGCCCAAGGTGCTGGAAATACTACTGATGGATGTTAGTGAATAAAGCCATATAAAGTTCACTTTTTATATAAGGACTGCAGCTTGTTTCTCCTAACCCTTGCAAATCAGAAACAAACCCTCTGCAATTGGAAATAAAATTTTAAAAACTTCAACCCAGAGATTTTTACTGGCACCTGGTAACTTGCAGATCTAGTCTGCAAATATGAAAAATTCCATGCAAAATCCACTTAGGTTTACAAGGGACTTTGACTTCACCACAAAACATGCCTATGATTCTGTGATTCCACAGCTGCTATGTATACAGGCTGAATAGGGTAAACAGAACCTTCTGCAGCAGGGAAATGAGATGCCACCAGGACTGAGACATGGGTGGAGATTGGTTTGAGGAAGCATCTAAAGATTAACTCAGCTGATCAGAAAGGAATCTTCAGCATTTCCCTTTGCCTGCTTATCCATATTGCCTCTCCGGAGCTGCTCAGGAGCACTCAGCAGGATCAGTCCAAGTTCACAGTGGATGAGTTAAGACTGTGTGAGACTTCTGGCCTGATACAGTAAAACATCATCATCGCTGGATAAAGGTATCTGAAAGGCAGGGCAGCCTTTTAAACTCACATTTTAATTATCCTGGATTACATCACCTGAATGCTGTCATACAGGCAAACCATTAGATTTCTAGACAGATCCACATTCTCACTCTTATAATGTTTTGTGGCACAGGAAGGACTATATTTTTCCTCAATTTGAAGTATTCACAGGCAAAAAAAGAGTACCTAGTTGCTGGCATCTAAAAGGAGGTGAGCCACTTATTCACTGTTTTCTGTCTTGCCAAAAAGCCACAGAAAACCCCTGAGCTTTTCCCTTCTCAGTGACTCCCTTGCCAGGAAGTCTGCTCCCATTTGGGAACTCCTGAATTAAGTAATCAGGTCCCAAGGCAGCTGCCAGCCAGGCTTGGGTAAGGAATAAATAATGCAAAATAAGCTCAAAGCAAGAATCCATGACCACATGACATTTCCAGACCGGTTGTTAATGCATGTGTCTCCAGGAAGGTGCAAACGAGTGAATGGCCCATTGGTACATTTTAAGCACTCCTGCCTTTGAAGACCAGTACTAGTTGGAGACGGCTATCTAGTGCTTACTTAAGATCAATGTTGCAAAAGACTTGGGGTAATTCTTTTTTTTTCCAAACAGGAAATAATGTTTTTGATATAAAAGAAGTCTTCCAAACCAAAATTTTATCTTGGAAGAACTAATTCAAGCACTTTCTGGCCAGGGATTCAAAGTGGGAGAGAAAGCTGTTGAGTGTAAGACTGCAAGCAGGATTTAGCTGGGACTATTTTAGATAGCTAAGAAGCAAGTCAGAGGCAACACCACTAAGCTAGTCATTCATCAAACACAATCCGGCCACAGACACCACAAGACCTGTTATCTCACTGCCAGACACTAACAGTCTGTCTTGCAACCTGGTCTCCTCCGAGTCTCAGAGCCTGCATCATTTTGGCCTTCTGCAAATTTCTTGCCTTCTTGCAAGCATTTTCACTGTATCCACCAGGTGACAGGGAGAGGAGAATGCTTACATAGACTGTCCACATTTTAAAAGATTGCCTTGCTGGCTTTTGAGAATGCAAAATAATTTACCCCCTAAAGTTAGTAGGGAAAAAGACCCACAATCCACATAAAAACATTGAGCAGCTTAGTTTTTACTGACTTTTCCTTATCCATTAAAAAAGTTCTCAGAGAGAAGCAAGGCCTTTTTAACTAGTTGTCTTTTCTGGACAGACACAGTAGCAAACAAATCTGGGAAAAAAGCCCCAAAGGTCAATTTAAAAATCCAAAGAGCAAACAGATATTTGCCCCAGATTAGAAACCTGTAGGGTATGAATTAGCCACATCATTTAGTGCACGATTAGCAAGTTGTTAGATACTACCTAGAGAAGATAACTGCAACAACATATGCAGAACAAGCAAGAAGGAAGGTTTTACCTAATACAGACCTAAATTCTACAAATGGCTCTCAAAAAGGGCTCTCTGCACGTCTGCCAAAAATCCTGGACAACCAGTGACAAGCTTGCACAATGCAAAAGCAAACATCCTGAACAGCAGTTTCTTTTCTTTGCTTTCAGACCTGAGAAACAATTCTGTAGTTGCTTCTTGTGCCCAGCAAAGCCAGAGAGCTCTATTCACAGATCAGTACCATACAAGGTGTCTCCAAAGCACTCCAAGCTGCCCCCCCACATCTTACTTTGCAGCAGTAGGCTGCTCATCTTCAAGCCTCTTGCTTGGAATGATTTCCACCTAGAACTGCTTCCAAACATTGCTTTTGCTGACTGCAAGTGAAATAAAACAACTCCCAAATCATTTAGACCCGTGCTCCTGCTTGGTTTGTCTCAACTACGTGAGCAACTGTAACCCAAATACGCCATCTTCAGCTGGGGAAAGTGGATATGGCTCCAACCACCAGGCCTGTGCTTAAATCATCTTACACCTACCGACACTCGAATCCAACACATTTTCCATTATGTTGCAGCAACTGCTACAACTTCCATTCCCCTTTATAGTGCCTGTGCATATCTGATTAATTCTTCTTTCTCATAGGAAGTGCAGCAGCCATAGACTACTGTTTTATTAGGTAAAGTATATCCAGATGATTTCAATAAAGCACTTAGAAGAACTGTTTTCCTGATACTACAATAAAAAACCCAAATACCAAACTCCCAACCCACTTATGGAATAACGTCAGATGACAAATCTGCTGCCATTCACCAACGTTTGTATAGCTGATTAAAAACAGTACATTGTCCCAAATACGCCCCCCGCGACTCCCCCCTGGGAACACTCCCAGAAACGTACTCACTTATTGGTGATAAAGTTGTGACATTTATCAGTCATTGTCCTACTTTTCTTGACAAATTACACACTTTGCAATATTTAGATCCAAATACATCGGGCGTTCTCCTACCACACTGAACTTTTTATTTAAATATCAATCCTGCAGGAATTAAAATAATCCAGTGTCAACCTCAAAACCATCAAAAGCTAAAGAAGTACATCGAGGTAAATAGCAGTAGTGCTACAGATGCACTCAGCATCCAACTATATCCATTATACATAATAACTTATTCTTACATAGGACTAACTGGATTGTCACTACACAGCATCTCATCACGACAGCACAAAAGAAAGCACACAGGCAATGGAAAGAGAGTACAAGAAAAATAAAAATCACCTGTAAATGTTACAACTGCATTTGAAATGCGTCTGTTCCAGCCAGACTTTTCCACTGGAGTTTGCTGCATCAGTGTTGGCAGCAAGAATTTTAAGATTGTAGGCTCAAGCACTGCTGTTAACATGGTACAAAGTAATGCTTGGGATTCAAAATGGGAATTAAATGAACAACACAAAGGCAGAACACACATTTTTTTATGGGAGGACTGTGCAACCATATGCACTCTATTTGCAGAAAGGGAAGATGCTTCTGGCCTGTAAAAAAATGGCTTTAGGATGTGTTTTGGTTTTATGTTTGGTGTTTTTTCTTTTAACAGAACATGGGCATGTGTAATGTCTCTTATTTCTCATGCAATACTGCTCCCCAAATGTCCACATACAGTTTCCTGCTTTGACCCCTCCCTTTATAATATAACAGACTCTTCTGTAATGCTCCACATTGAAATCCCAGAGCTATGAATATAACCAATGAGACTTGGTTGATTTAAGCTCCAATTGAACACTGGGCATAGAATTTGGAGTTGAGAGACTGTGATTAGGTCTGCATACTTTTGCAAAAGTTTATTTGTACGACAAGAGGAATACATCCTTCCTGCTCACAGGATATTCCAAGAACAGAAAGCACAATAAATTGTGAAATAGGAGTATCTGCCTAGCTAATAACATAATGGTTAAGTTCATGGGCAAATAACTGACATATGCTAGTTCTTTGGTTAGCCAAAAGATCTGTAACTCCTTATGGAACACCCAAATATCACAGCTTATGGCAAGCAGGCAGACTGCAGTAAATGCATCTCTGCTGGGGTGGGTGCCTGCATATTGACTGCCAACCCAAATCTCAATTTATTGTAAATAATCACAGCTGAAAAATCAGTCCACACACAGCACCAATTTCCTATCATGTCTTGGAAAGTGCTACTTTAATTAAGAGAAATAGGAGTGGAGTTAGAACATTGTGTTTGTGTAGGTTGCTGTTGTGGGCTATCCATGTAGCATAGGATATTTGTGGTCTACTCAGCTTCCAGTGTTCCATCACTTCTCACTTGCCATGAGAAGTGTGAACTACATCTGTGCATGTAACATCAAAGATTCACTTTAGTTTACATGCTGATGTGATGAAGTAAAGGCAATTTCTGCGGGTCTTTCTAAATTTATTTTTTTTTCCTCTTCTTTTTTAGCTCTTTTGGAAGAGCCATGCCACTGATGGGTCTTAGTCCAGTACCAGAATAGCATAACAAAGCCTGGTGGTGGTCTACCAAGGAAGTTGGCAAATGTGACCCCCATACACAAGAAGGGTCAGAGGGATGATCCAGATAACTACAGACCTGTTAGCCTCACCTCAGTTTCGGGAAAGTTATGGAATGGTTAGTGCTGAGTGCTATCATGCAACAACTGCATGACGGCCAAGAGATTAAGTCCAATCAACATGGGTTTAGGCAGGGGAGGTCTTGCCTGACTAACCTGATCTCCTTTTATGATCAAGTGACGCGACTGGTCAATGAGAGGAAGGCTGTGGACCTGGTTTACCTAGATTTCAGTAAGGCATTCAACACAGTCTCCCATGATTTACTCCTGGCTAAGATGGCAGCAGGGGGCTTTGACAGGAATATTCTATGCTGGGTCAGGAACTGGTTGGATGGACGAGCCCAGAGAGTGGTGGTAA
>VZRI01010541.1:26286-47419 GCA_013397515.1 Upupa epops | reverse complement strand
CAACTAGAATGGTAAAGGGGCTGGAAGGTCAGCCCTACGAGGAGAGGTTGATAGAGCTGGGTCTATTTAGCTTGGAAAAGAGGAGGCTCAAGGGTGACTTTATCACTGTCTGTAACTACCTAAAAGGTGGTTATGGTCAGGCAAAGGTCAGTCTTTTCTTCCTGGACCCTGGAGACAGGACAAGGGGTCACAGACTTAGGCTCCATCAGGGGAGGTTTAGACTTGACATTAAGAAAAGGCTTTTTACTGAAAGAGTGATCAGATTTTGGACCAGGCTGCCCACAGAGGTGGTTGGGTCACCATCTCTGGAGGTGTTCAAGGTTAGGCTGGATGAAGTGCTGCGTGGCATGATCTAGATGTCAGATGTTTAGGGTTACTTGGTTGGTTTTAGGTTGGACTGGATGATCTTTAAGGTCTTTTCCAGCCTCATCATTACTGTGATACTGTGAGGGAAAATATTAAAAATAAATTATCACACATTTAGATGTACAGAGTCTTTCCAGAGAAGGCAGTCAATTCAAACTCAGTAATGAAATGCCTAGCAATAGCAGGTTTCTTATTCCTCTTTCCACATTCTTAACTAGAAATGACACCAGTTTACTGGGGAGATATTTATTTAGGTAAGTGTCTGCATTAAGGAAGAGGACACTCACTGCAACACCTACAGGAGAAGACAATTACTAAATTAACCATTTTAGAGAAAGAAATCTGTTGCAGTAGGTATGACACTAGTCCCAGATTTCAACAAGTGTTAGATGTGCCAACCAGGAATGGGGTGATGCTTGACTTACCGCTCACTAACCAAGAAAACATGCTCTGCAATATCTCCATTAGTGACTAGCTCGGTTGCAGTGATCACCATATTGTGGAGTTTGGTAGCACTAAACACACTGAAGGTTAGTTCCAAAACAAAGGTCTTAGACCTCAGAAGGGGCAAACTTCAGGTAGCTCAGGGCTCAGCTTGAAGTGATCCCATGGGAAGCTTCTATGGATGCTAAAGGAGTGATTGAGTGCTGGGACTTTTTCAAGAACACTCTCCTAGACTTACAAAAGCAAAGGCAAAGGAATTCAGCAAAGCAAGAGACACCCTTGGCTTAACCAGGAGCTCCCAAGTCTTCTCAGAATGAAGAAAAACATACCAGAGATGCGAAAGTGGTACACTGCCAGTTGGTTATTATAAAGGGCATTGCCAGGGCACATAGAGAGGCAGTTAAGAGAGCTAAAGCCTAATCTGAATTGAAATTGGCCAGAGACATCAAAAACTTCAAGATAGTGTTCCTCAGATAAAATAATAACAAGCAGAAACAGAAGGGGAATATCAGCCCACTACCAAACACAAGAGGTAAATGAGCTACCAACAGTGCTGAAAGAGCAGAAATCTTCACCACTTTCTTCATCTCAGTCTTTACCAGAACTCCCGAGTCCCAGGTCATGGGAATAAAAATTGATATTGACAAAGGCATAGACCCACCATCAGAGAAGGAAGGGTTGGTGTGTCAACAGTTACAGGAGCTTGACCTTTACAAGTTGATGGGCCCAGGTGCCATCCACCTGAGAGTGTTAAGAGAGCTGGCTGTTGCCATTGCAAGGCCACTTTCCATAATGTTTACAAAGTCCTGGAGATAGGGAGAGGTGCCTTAAGACTGGAAGAAGGCTAATGTCACCCCTGTCTACAGGAAGGCCTCCAAAGAGGACCCAGGTAATTATAGGCCTCACTTCAATTCCAGGAACAATTATGGAGCAAATCCTTCTGGGGAAGCATCACAAGTAAATTGAAAAATGTGATTGGGAGCAGCCAACATTGATTCACCAGGGGCAGATCATGCCTGACAAAGCTGATCACCTTCTATGACAAGGTGACCTGCTCAGTTGATGTAGGACAGTGTATATCTGGACTTCTCCAAGGCTTTTTACACACTGCTACAGCCTCCTCCTTGAGAAAATGACACACTATGACCTGGACAAGTGGTCTGCGCAGTGGGTAAAGAGGTGGCTGACAGGTTGTATGTACTCAGAGCGTGGTTGCAGATAGCTCTTTCTCAAACCAGCAACTGGTCACTAGTGGGGTCCCCCAGGGATCAATATCAGGCCCAACACTAATTAATGTCTTCATAAATGATCTGGATGCTGGGATCAAGAGTACTGTGATGGAATTTGCTGATGACACCAAACTGAGTGGGGAAGATGACACTCCTGAAGGGACAGCCACTCTCCAAGAAGACCTAGATAGGGCAGTAGAGTGAGCCAGCAGGAACCTCATGAAGTTCAATGAGGACAAGTGCAGCATCCAGCACCTGGGAATGTACCCTCAACCGTAGCTCAGACTGGGATCCACCTGGCGTTATAGAGAGGGACCTGGGGGTCTTGGTGAATAGCAAGTGCAACATGAGTGAACAGAGTGCTACTGTGGCAAAGAGGGCCAACAAGATTAATAAGGGGCATCACCAGCAGAGACAAAGATGTTATCTTGCCACTCTACTCAGCACTGGTCAGACCACACCTTGAATACTGTGTTCAGTTTTGGTCTCCACTATACAAAAATGATGCAGATAGACTGGGGAGGGGATGATCAGGGGACTGGCAGACCACCTATATAAACAAGTGAGTGAACTGGGTCTGTTCAGCCTTGAGAAGAGCAGGCTTAGGGGAGACCTTACTGCAATGCTCCAATACATCAAGGGTGGCTACTAGGAGGATGGAGACTCCCTTTTCACACAAGGAGTCATGTAGAAAGGACAAGGGAGAATGGTTGCAAGTTGCTCCAGGAGAGATTACAAGTGGATTTGGGAAGGAAGTTTTTCCATGATAAGAGTTGTCAGACAGTGGAATGGTCTTCCAATGGAAGTGGTGGATTGCTCAACTTTAGACAATTTTAAGGCTCAGATTGATAGGGTTCTAGGCCAGCTCATTTAAACTGTATACTGCTTTAAGAGGTTGAACTGGGTGAGATCTGAGGCCCCTTCCAACCCAAATACAACAGTTCACATGTTTGCATTGTCCTGCCCTTAATTAGGTACTGAAATATTGTGACTCGTTTGGACATCACTTCCATAGTGATTCCACTTTAATGCCACACTGTTTAGAATGAACACAACAGTATTCCTCTACCTTCAACATGAGGATAACAACTACACTGAAGCCACAGACGCTCCGATATTATGGTGACAGGAGTCACAACAGCACCAGCAAGTGCTGCATAGCACAGTACCTGTCTTCTGCAACACCCCAAAAAGAACTGGTATTAAAGCTCTCCATTTTCAGTCCATCTCAAAAGAGTTATTATCAGTACAAGGCTGTTTGGGATATCAGTTATCAGTAGAGGGGCTAGAAGAAAAATTAAGAGATTTGAGCCACTTAATACCACCACACAACCTACTTGCAGTGGTTCAGAGGAACGGGAAAGGTTCTGCTGTATTCAGAGCTGCTGATGGTGGTCCCAACTGGTGTGAATTGTACCAGAAGCGATCTGAAGGTAGAGATGCTTCTAAACGCACCATTAACTTCTACCCTCTGGAAAGTGTGTCTGGATTAAGAGAGTTCTACTTTTCTTCCTTCTTCCATAACTACATACAGCAAAAACATTGGTATTAGATCAGGGGGTTTAGGGGCAACTTCTGGTTTTCATCTTACCAGGGACTGTAAATAAGAACTGCAATTGCTCAGCTGTGTAAGACATACATCCATGAGGAAAAAGCACTTGCAGGTTTTTTTTGCTGAAACAATGTCCCTAATATCTAGTTTTTCCTGTTTGAGAGAAAGTTACATTTTTTCAATGTAAATTCTGTATTTCTTCCTCATGTATGAGGCATATTATTTCTATGTCAAATTACAATCATATTGTCTCCAAAACCCTCTTTTGAAACTTATAGCAGGAAAAAGCCACTAATTCAACAAAGAATATTGACTTTTTTTCCTGACTGGCCTGGATATCTGCCCAAACAAAGAACTGGTTAAAGACAAAATACAAAGAACCCTTTTGTGAGGGGCTAAGTTCACCTGGGAGAAGTATTAATGAAGTCCCACAGGGGTGGGACTCAAACTTTCCTGCTTTCAATGATAAAAGCAGCCAGACTAAGAACACTAAGTACCCTGCCTTCCTCACCCCTTTCTCTTTAAACTGCAAGAAGGAGTGCTAATGTAATTGAGAATTAAAGACCTTTCTACTATTAATCTATAGAGCCAGAGAAGAATGAAGGTAGATTTCCAGATGGCACACTGGCTGCTGCATGGCAGCTGGGTCTAAAACGAAGTTTTTAAGTAGGTCAATTAAAGAAGGCTCTTAACTGTGACTGAAAGACCTTTGAAGAAATCAATACCACAAGCAATAATTACATATGATAGCTATACAAATGACTGAACTTGGAATATGGATGCTCTCTTATATATTTGATCAATTTTATAGCTACTTCAGAAGACAAGGAACAGGAACACTGCTCTACCAGCAGATTGATGTCCACTCAAGAAAAATATAACCCCTGGCATTATTATGCGAGTTATAACACCCCAATCAATTATTCACCAGCTGCACTGGGGAACATTTTTTCCTGACAACATATATTCAGTAATTACTTTATAGCCATAAGTTGGAATATTCAGATATCTTCATTTGCTTTTTGCTCATTTGTAATTTCACTTTGATTCTTAGTGAGCAATTTGCCTTAACTGTCACATCAAAGCATGTTCCTGGCTTGAACCACACATTTTGGAACATAAATTTAATTTTAGCACTTTTCACACATTGAAAAATAACTGTAGGCTGCCCCTTGGTTGTGTGTTCTCAAGAGAGATTAAAAGGATGGATGTGCAGGAATGAAAGGTGATCTGCCAGAACTAAGACCAACATGTGTGAAAGGCTATAGAAGTTAGCCTAACTCCAAGCTTTACATGCTCTTGGAGTACAGGAAGGTTGTTTAGTTAGTAAAACATGGTCTTCAAGATGGGTTTGCAACACAAACACACACCCAGGATTGCCCACCAAAACACATCATGCTGTCTCTCACCCTTATAACCACATTAGAGGTGACACTTCCAGGGCCAGCCTTCTGCCTGCAGAATGCAGGTGGCTGCAGAAGCAGAAGAACAGCCCAGAGAAGAAGGAACAGAACTTGTCTGCCCATTTTGACAATTCAAAACAATATTTTGACTTGGCAAAACAGGCTTCTAGCTGCTTGTTTATCATCAGAAGAGAAAGTAAGAGTTCCCCTCCTCATACACCATTACCACCCCAGTAACTACAAGAGAGAAGGACAAGAAGCCAGGCTAATCAGTGTTCCTTAGGATCAAGGAATTTTGCAATGCCTGAACAACTGGAAAACCCTGAATCAGCTTCACCCAACTTGCAGGACAACTTTGACACAATGCACACTCAAATTCCAGTAATACAGCATATAATCACAAATTACTGAGGAGGGCTACAAAACAACCCTGGATTTGTGAATCATGGCTACTACAGTACTTAGACTCTTATACACCTCTGCTGAGCCCAGAGTACTGACACAACTCCACACCCCTCTCTCTCTCTCTCTCTCTCTCTCTCTCTCTCTCTCGTGAGAGGAAACATCACAACTGAATTTTATTAAGAGCACATATTTTGAATAAGTCAAAGCTAGAAATAATTAAGACAGACTGCCAAAACAGAAAGATTTACGGCATTCAGGAAACCACGATTTTACAGGAAACGTTCTTAAGACTTACACTAAAAAAGTAAAGTTAAATGGTTTCAACGAGACAATTTCCTTTTCCCCCTTTCATGCTTCCCCAGCATCCACATACTGCCTTGAGTATTGCTCTATTTCCAGAAGACTTAGAAATGCTGAGAGCATACCAACACTTGGTATTGATACACTGTCATTTCAAGTAATACTCATAATTCATGAGAAATATTGCAACAATAAGCCTGTAATATGCTTTTAAGCAGGGGTCTCACAGAACAGGCACTGTAAAGGCATTTAGGGTGGACTTTCAAAACCAACAATTTCATAGCTGACCAAATGCTTTTGCTCTAGGTAGCTCAGTTCTATTTGATTGTAGAACTAAATCAAAACAAATCTGATTAGTGTTCTTAGAGGAATTATTCTGTCATTTGAAAAATAAGTCTCTGTAGACATAATTGAAGGTTACTACTTTCTGAAACTTGATAGAGGGTGTAATCACTCTATTGTAGCTACACTTAACAGGCTACCTGTTATGCCAAGTCAATATAACATTAAACAGGATATATTATACTAGTTTTGTTATGAAAATCCTACAGCAAAAGAACAGAAATACTTTTCCAGAAAGTATAACCCAAGACTTTCTGCAAAGACTTCGTAGAAGAGGTATAAGGGCAAAGATCTCCCATTCCACCAATATTTTAGGTTAAAATAGACACACAAATTCATTACCTGGGATACACACATGTAAGTCTTCTGTTTTTCTGCAAAAAAGGGCATACAATAGTCCAGGTGCTGAGCTTTCCCCCAGGAATACAGAAGTACCTCTTTCACCACAGCCTCACGTACCACACAGGTTATCATTCAAACAATAGCAGAGACCTTATGGGTCAGTTAGTTTCCTTAACCTCTTCTCTCAGAGGAAACAGCTGGATTCATGTTAATCACAAAGTGAAAGCACCTTGATCTTCCTATCAATCTGAAAAGATTCCACTTGCTTTGTTAGCAATGGTTTGCAAATGGCCACTTGAGTGGCTACAAATGAGCAGATTGTCTACAGCCGGATGGCCACTATATCCCCTGCCCGCCTCCCTCAGCACACCTGCATGAGCAAAGGCACTGCCAGGTTGAGCTGTCATTACAGAGTCAGCCTATATACAAATATCTATAAATAGATATACATGGTCTAAATCCAGAGTGACTGTAAGCAACTGCTTCAGCCCACAAATATTCTGCAAGGTATAAAAGCACAGCAGTGAATTCAAGCCCACATTGGAGTCACCTGAAGACTGATGGATATTTTCTCTATACTTGCTGAAAGATTTTATTTTATTAGGTCACATTACATAACTGTCTTCCTGCAGGATGAAATAAATTCACCTCCTTGGTGATAGCATGCTTGACTGACATGATGCACTCACCAACATCTTGTAGACAGCTGTGAACATTTGCTGTGGTGCCAATTAATCTATGATAGCATCAATGCTGACAGAGAAACAAAGAATCCAACACAAAAGGCTCTATTGAGTAACATAATAAATGAGTGATGCAGGTGTTCTGTGACCTGGTTTAATTTTTCCAACCTTTCAGAAAGGTAACACTTGAATCAACAATGGCCAAGAGGTATCCCAGTCATTGCTTCTTTGTTGCCTCCTCTCAACAGGCAATGCACAGCCCACACTCAGTTTCACTTACAGGTATAAAGCTCATGCATATAAACACAAGCTCTTTCATGGTACAGCTGGATGGGCATTGATTCCTAAAATGGCTTTCAATACTCTGATAATGTTTTCAGCTGTGATGTTGAGTGAACAAAATGGCACAAGTCAAAGTGATGAGCCTAAATCTCAATGGATTGAACAGGATGTAAGTGCATGCTAGCTGCTTCACCAAACAGGGGGCCTAGCAGTCTTAGTTTAATGAGTTGCTTTGTAAGCTCTGAGATAAACGGAGTTTGGAATCTTTAATGACCAACCTGTGTAAACAGCAGCTACTAAATAACATTTTAATGCCCTGGTGATCTTTTAATTCAATAGACAAATGATGGGCAACCTTAGCTAGCATAGCATTCATGCAGCAGGGAGTGCACACTGGAAAGAGCAAACAGAGTAAGTAAGCAAGGATACAAAGGATGAGCAGTATCTGGTACCACTCAGATGTTCAGATCTGCTTCCCAGAAGTGAAATACCCAACATTTGTCCCAGTACAGAATGTAGGTATTTTAGCAGAACAGCTGTAAGGTGGTACTTTAGTCACAATGTGTACTGAGACAGGGATTTAGAGCCATGTTTCCACTGCTGCTAAAGGATGTGACATGTTTAAACACAGTATTGAAAAACCAACTTGGCACACTCACAATGAAAATTGAGATGCAAATTCCCATCTGGTAATACCACAGCTGGGTCAGGAAAGGCTGTGCAAGCAAGGAGTAATGGAGCAAGGTCATTACGACTGGTACAGCCAGTTACAGCTTGTACTGCCTCGGCCACAAGGATTGGGTTAGGTGTCAGTCAAGTAGTGAAATAAACTCTTTATAAAAAAGATGTGGTTAAAGGCATGATGAAAGTAAGGCTATATACTTAAAACACATTGCAATGTCTTTAAAGAAGTGCTGACCATTTGCCTGGAAGTGCAGGAGCCAAGGGTTCATCTAAGGCCTGCTTTTAATCTGCCTATGTGCTCATAGTGCCTGTGTGTGTAATATAACGGTGCAGGGTGCAGGTGCAAGTGCTCTGTGAATCCACACTTCTGAAAATTAACTACGGCTCTTTTCTCTTTAAATAACATTACCACTGAATCCTACTAAAGACACCAACTGCCTATAAGGTCACTCAGTCTGGATCAGACATATGAAAACTCTTCCAACAGCTCTCCTCAAAGCTGTCCTGTTAATCCCTCTATACTGAAGCCTCACAGTTCAGGCTGCTCCTTTCCTTCCTCACAGCCCTTTACCTTCACTACTTCCCTAATCTTCCTCCTTCCCAAACTCTTTCTTCCCTTGGTGCCAGGCAGTGCTGTTTCATGGGATGATTCCACACCCAGCAATCTCAGCAGGTTTACTGCTTTCTCTGTTAGGGCTTGACTATGTGCTGTTTCCAAGCCTCATGATCTCTAAGGCTTCTCTGAATAAGCTAGGTCTCAAAATATATCACTGTTTTCCCTGGGCTGAGGGAAACTACTGAACTTAGGAGGTCCAAAGACAGTATCCACTTTCTTACTCAAATGGAGTTCAGGAGAGAAGCGAAGTCTTTGGTAGATTTGAACAGGCACTTTCAGATGTGTAAAGGGGTTGAGTTCTCTACTGTCTAAACTTGGGGATGAAGTCAGTTTCCATTTTTTTCTGGTCAGGTTCTTCCTTTACCAGGGAACACATATTGTTTTCCTAAAAAATCTGTAGGTAATATCTAGAACTTTTCTCACCTGAAAAAGAAGCTGTAGCCCATCTCATGTTTTTGTATGTCTCCACTGTAAGGACATCAGGATTTGGATTAGCTAGCATTTGAGACAGATTTTATCATCACACTGGGGATAAAACCTATTGTTTCCCCATTGGAGAGCAGATGCAGGCCTTTTTTCAACTCCAGGTGCATTTGGAGGCAGCATGAGAGAAAAACAGGTTGTTCAAAAGCTTGAATGTCATGACTCAAGCAGGCAGGAACAGAGAGATCTGAAGAGACACTTTTCATACTCCTCAGAACAGGCAGGCTCTTCTTGAGTGGCTGTTGAAGGAACCTAGCTGAGGAGAGTTTGTGTCAGCAATTTCAACGGACCTGCAGGAGAGACCTTGATCCCAGTGGGAAGCCAGGAGACATGGAGGCAGCCAGGGTGAGGGCAAGTACATGACTGAATCAAAGTGGAATGAATCTTTTAATTGCCAGCATAGTAGTCTGTGTTATACACCACAGCGCCTTGCTTTGATCCATTTTGATTTGTTACCGGCTCAGTACACTAAGATATTTCATGTATCTTTCAGCCTCTCTTCATTTAAGGCTGATTTATACCATTCCCCACAAGAATTAAAGGAGGAAGCTGAAGGAGAGTTTTGGATCTGTGGAACTTGTATCTTCAGGCTTTTAGACACAGCTCTTCCCTGCTTGTCTTTAGGAAAGCCATCTCCCCTAGACTAGTTGGTGATGATGCTTGTATTTGGCTCAGGGTACCAACAACCACTCTTGATCTCCCAGCCAGAGGATGCTCCGTTCTGGATAGATGAACTGGCCTGTTGCAAAGCACTGATAGTGGTGAAAAACTTTAATGTTTTGCTAAGTGGTTTCTCCACTTAATAAGCCATGCTTTACTTTTCCAGGAGATTACTTCTTTCCTATACGGAGCTGCTGATCCAGTCTATGTTTTATGTTTTGTGGGTGCAGTGATGCTGCTGCTTTGTAAGTTTGCTAGTAAAATATTTAATGGCTCTCTCAAGACTAAAAAAAATTCTTGCCAAATCCATCCACAGTGTTACGGTTTTGAAAACTGTAATGATCTCAATAATAGGACACACCTCCACAGAATAAGGCCTGGCAAAGCTTTGTGCTCCAGATAATGTGCAGAGGGACTGTTGTCATGAACTTAAACTGAGTGTCCTGCAGTGTTGCATTGCAGCTGTATCCACTCTTCATTCTGCACTGCTGGAAGTGTCACTCCACTGTGCCAGCAGCAATGATAGAGACCAGGTGGTAACATCACTTGTTCTGGAGATTTCTTATCACAAGCCTGCATTTCCCCACTGCCCTCAGAATGCTTTTATTATATTTCTCCAGCCTGATCTTTGCTGGTTATCAGGTGAAGGTCCAGCTAGCAGGGAAGAAGTTGTTGATTCAATAACATAAGTGCGAACACAGGCAAATAATTGGCAATCCTCTCTTTCCTCATGGATTTATTTAGATTGGATCTGACAAACTCAGAAAGCAAGCCTCTTCCTTTTGCACTGTTTTTTTTGGTTTTTTCTTCTTCTTTTATTTCTTGTACTAACTGAAGCATTGTCACAAGAAAAAGCTCCTCTTCCCACCCTTTGGCCCATAGCTCAGAGATGGACCATGGTGTCTCAACAGGACATACTACAATTCAGGATACTCATGCCTCCAGACAGCCTCTGTTTACTCTTTGCTTCCTCTGTTTGACTCATGTTCTTTCTTTCTTGGGATATCAATCTGCTTATCTCTAGGGTTAGAGCTGCCATCTCTCTGCTGGCTCCTGCAAGTGGGAGCCCCACACTTGGTAAACAATCTGACCTGTAATTAGCAAGATTTTCTGTCTCCAGACTCAAAGTTCTAGTGCTGCATGGTCCAGCACTCATTTCTTATTTCTTCTTTACTGAAGTTGAAAACATCACTCACTTCCTCTTTGAGACTCATGTGCTCCTGTGACTCCTGGGCAGCAGATCCAGAAAACAGGGATCTCCTTCTGAATATAGCAAGTTGGTCACCTTGTCCTTATCTCCTTGCTCTGCAATAGAAAAAAGATGTCATTTCATCTTTATCTCCAACAAATCCATTGAAGGCTCTGAATGCAGACCTACCTCTTGCTACAAAGTTTGTGTCAGGCTTTTTATCTCCATCAGTCTGTGAGACTGAATCCCTCCAGGTTGCTCCTTTTGCCCCTCCCATTCTGCTTTTTCCACTTTCCAGCCCTTCAGATGCTGCTTTGTGTTTTGACAATTGCACTGGTTTCTTTAGTGGGGGATGTGCTAACTGCTGCCACTGCAGCCCAGCATCTACTGTGCTCCAGGAAAAAAAATAAACCAGCATTTCAGAAGGAAACCATCTATAGACTTGATTCAGTATGTGCTCAGCACTCAGCCAGGCCATCCACAGCCTGAATCCTGCAGTCTTGGTTTCTCTACCATCTTCTCTGCAGATTAGTTGACCCCTCATGGTTTGTAGGCACAAGGTGAAAGATACCATATCCCTGCAGAGGCTTCGGAGAGCTGTGCACTCCGAAGTATTGCGAAGAACTTCACAGAAGGAGCATCAGTTCACCAGTAGTTTCCAACTCTGATGGGCAAAGAGATAAAATAAGAAGGTAAAATTGTTGACATTGCCCATCAATCTCTGCCATATTAATCCACATGTGCATAAGCATGTTATTACTTACATTCTGGTCACTGGAAAGACTTGCTTCCTAAAGCTTTTCAGTCTGCCAAAACTCCTTCCCACATTTAAGTGCCGTTACTTACATTGTTTTGTTATTCTTTGAAAGCTACTTATGACAGCATATGATAAAAGCAAATTATGCTCTACACTAAAAATTATTTTATAAAACACTTTGTAAAATGTAATTTGTATGCTTTAAGAGAACAGCTGCTTGTAGACAACAACTTCCCCACCGTAAGAACTGTGACTAGGGACTATCACATCACGCCTTTGTGAAAACTCGTACTGTCAGACAGGTGAATTTAATTCTGAAATCTCAGATGAAGACAGCACAGAAGCACTAGAAACGGTCAAAATTCAAGGTAAACTTGGATGAGGACTTTGCAGATGCCTCTTGCAGACTCCAGAGATGAATGAGACATCTGTGGATTTAGACAGGTATTTCCATCTGGGCCCTCCAATTTATCTCAGAAGTCCACAGCACCAGAATGCCACCCCTGGAAATGTGTCCCTGTACCCATGACTTGTGTGTCTGTACAGAAACAAGCACAGTTATAAACCTACAAATATAAAAAAATATGCTAAAAGAATCTAAGCTACTTTCACCTGGCCAGAGGTACACAGAACCAGTATGCACAAGCAGAACCAACCACTGGCAGAGGTGACAGGCCAACACCACAGTTTTATTATGTTAGAGGCTGTCTAGTCTGCCAACTGCAGTACAGACAACCCAAGGCTTTGCATATACAGAACTATCAGAAAGCAGACAAGCACCGCGAGTGAAATACTGAAGGAGACTGGCCAAACCAAATGCAAAATTAGCAGCCGTCTCTTTCGTTACCATTGGTAGATGAATTAAAGAGTTTATTAGGGGATTTAGAAAATATTTTCAGATTAATATAGCAATCCTTCATTTCTCTTAATTTCAAAAAGACAGGCAAAATTTATAAAGCCAAAAAATATCTGTATGGCTCTGTAAATAATCTTCAGTCAGAAATCTCTTAGGGTATAACTAGAAGTGAGCATGTTACATCAAACTGCACCAACAAGGTTGGTAGAAAAGGTCACCTTGTTTTAAATGACTAAAGATTTTCCATGAAAAACCTAAGGTCTTTCCATTTTTACTGAAATCTGTGGCAGGTAGGGATGCAGGACCTGGCCTTACATGCATACCACAGAATTACTGAGCATTACAGCAGCATCTCCCAAGCAGGCAGCTTCCCCACTTCTCTCTGCACTGAGGCGAGTTCATCTGTGGTGTTACAATAGCTAGGTAAGGGCACACTTTTATTCTTAATGCCTGTGCACGTCCAGTGATTTCTTATTTTGGAACTTGGTTCATTTTCCATTAAACCATACGTTTGGGGATTTTTTTTGCACTCTAAGCAGCTTTATTTAATATGGAAAGTAGAATATCTTTTAAAACAGAAACCAGCTGCATAGTTTAT
The DNA here is from genome assembly GCA_013397515.1 of Upupa epops. Lineage (NCBI taxonomy): Eukaryota > Metazoa > Chordata > Aves > Bucerotiformes > Upupidae > Upupa > Upupa epops. Next base: position 34,228 of record VZRI01010541.1, on the reverse strand, counting down.
GGGTATCATCATATGGCTCTGCTTTTTGTTTTCTTACTTAACTGGAGTTTGGGGTTTCCAAGTTGCCAAGCTGCTAACACTAATAAATGGAGTTTATTAGAGACAGCGTTTGTTGAACAATAACACTTTATATAGTCTGTCACTGTCTAGTACCTTAGATGAGTTACACATTTCTGTTCTCTATTGTTGCCCTGAATTTTTTTTGGCACTTTAGGTCCTGTTTTCAGCTATGGACACAAAGGAGCAAAACCAAAGTCATGATCTTGTGCTTGCTTATGCCTACAATTGGCAAAGCCATTCCCAACCCAAGTCACTTAAAGGCTAGAACAGAATCAGGCCTCTAAGGGTTAATCCCTCAGTGCTTTTCACTGAGTTTAGCCAGCAGGAAGGGATTGGATGGCAGATGGAATACCTCCCCAGGAGATCTCTTCCAGGACAGGGGCCCCTTTTCCCAGTTGTAAAAGATAATGTGTCCATCAAAAGGTGTCCGGCAGCAGTAACACAAACAGCGGTGGGCACAAAGACTGGGAGAGATGCAGACCCTGGTACAGTGACGCTCTTCCCTCCCAAAGATCCTGCTTAGCCTCTCCACAAAGCTTTGGAGCATCACAACATTGCCAGCAAACAACACTTGCAGTGCAGGATGCCTCTGAAAGTTACTCTCAGAAGCCTTGCTCCCATTTGGCTCCTACATGCATTAAATTCAAACCCAATGGGATAGCCAGAAGTGAGCACAGCTTGTGCTTTGTCTTTTAAATTGCTTGTGTGAAGTAGGAGCATGACTCAAAGCAATTGAAATGTTAGAGGACAGATGAAATGAGGGTCAGCACAGTTCCCTATTTCTTCTTTGTGCTCTGCAAATATCGTGAGTCAGCTCTGGCAGATATCTTTATCTTGTTATCTGTTGCTCTTCTTCCTCTAATCACAAAAGATTCATGCACTGCCAACTTTAAACACCAGGTTCGCTTTTAATAGCACACTAGTAACTTCAGATGTCATTAGTGCTCCCTTTCACCAGGGTTCCCCTAGGTATCAGAGGAACTAAGCATTTAAACAAGCTCTGTAGGTGCTGCATAAGGCCGATATGCAGAATAGAGAGGTTACACCAAATTCTTGCCCTGCTCAGAAACTATGACTTCTTTGACTACTGCTAACTCAGCTCTGAAGGTGGTGATTTCAATCCATCATTCACAAAAATACTTAAGAAATTTGCCTTTCCTGTATGCCATTGGAATAACCAGATTGGAGCATGTCTTGGATTTAAAAACAAATATGGCAGGGAAATAATACGTTAGCATTTCTCCCACTCATACCTTTTACTATTTACAATGGCTTCAATCTCAGATTTAAATGAGATGAGTGCTATGTTAGCAAAATACTTCTCATACAGACTGAGAGCAAGGATAAATAATTCCAGCAAATGGGCTAGCAAGACATTTATTTGCCATGTATTAGGTGTTGCTAGAAGGTAATTTTGATTCCTAGTTTTAAGGGGCCCTTGACAACAGAAATGGTTTTGGTACCTTATTTTCTTCAAGTTCCTCTAAAAATTAGGAACATTAACAGACATCATGAGTTCCTCATGGTGCAAGTAGTATTTATATATTTTTTCAATCTACATCTACTAGTCCACATCTTTGTGCAGGAGGATAGAGCACATCCCTGGGTGCTCCCTTGCCTTTGTACACGGCTATTTTGGAGCAATCCCTTAAATAATTGCATTAAACAGGTAGAAGATTCACAGCTGAGGTATTCACAACTAGGGACTGTAGGGACACAGAACAAAAGAATTGCATCCATCTCAACGTTATAACTGTTGCTGGTTTTTAATTTTTTAAAAGATCAGAATGAGGTTCTGATCCTTCAAAAAAACATGTATGTATAACACAATGTTGTGAATGGTCTAATGGAGTCAATAAAGACAGTAACCACGCAAAAACTGGAACATACGACTGCGGTTTTGCAAGTCTGGGAAATGAGGAAAAGCAAATGTTTGCCCCCGGGTTTCAGCATTCAGATAGCATATGTGTTAATAATGTACAATACCCAGTGTGGTGTGTGGAAAGGCATAAATACCTGAACCATTGGAGATGCGCTTCTATATCCAGAATTCCCTCGCTCTCAAAGGTATGTCCATTGATACCTACACACTGATCAACTGTAACAATAAGAATTTGCTTCGCACAAACTTCCAACAAGTAATGGATAACGCAGACCAAAAGTACTTCTCTTGCCTTTTGTTAACTTGGGAATGCTGTTTGTCACTGGAGTGAAACGTACCCTGGGGCTAAACTTGGAGGGTAGCTAGAGCTAAACCATCTTTGTCTACAGAAACCTTCTAGCCACATAAATGTGTTTTACAGATGTCCAGTGGTAATTTACTGAGCCCAGAAGAATACACTTAATACCATGAAAAGAGGTGCTGAGTTTAATGCACAGCCAGAGAGCTGCTTGTCACCGCCACTTGTAGATAGAAGAGGCTCTGTAGAGCATTTGATAGCAAAGGGGCCTGATGTGATTTGCTCTTGCTGGTATGAGGTGGTGCCAGCTCCACCTTTCCCATGGAGTCAGGTGTTCCTGATTTTGTCCCTAGGGTAAAAATGCTCCTGCTGGAGCTAAGGCCCCTTGCATTCCACCTTGGGAGCAGATGGAGCCTGGGACTATTATCATGCTTTAAGCAAAGCATATGGCAAAATTTTAGATATAACTCCATCAGACACTAGGGAAACAAGCACCTGTCCTGCATGTCAGTCTTGCAGTGCAGCTCTAGTTGACAGACAAGTTAGAGCTTTGTTCATCTTCCAGCACAGGCATTTGTGTCCTGCCAGAATTTGGCTCTCAGCGTAGAAAGGGAAATTAGTAGTCCTTTCCTGCATTCAATCGCAGATAAACTGAAGACGACCTGCCAAGAGGCCCTGAGTACATTCAAGGCCAAGTTTCTACAGGTGTCCATGCAGTTACAACCAACTCCAAGTTACCACACCATATAGAGAGTGGAGGAGCAAGTGCACCAGCTAGAGATAGTAAAAAAGCAGCATTAAGGAAGCTATTACATTCATGTCCATTTCCTGGAAACATGGAGTGCAATTTGTGAAAATGTCCTTGCTATCAGAGAGCAGAAGAGGTATTTCAGATACAAGCTGAGAACTTGGATGAGTGTCTTAACTTCCTTTCCCTCTGCTTCTGGAGTGATTTACAACATCCTTCTAGTAAAGGATCCAGAGTAACTTGGAGCAGGAAAAAAGACTTACTGGAAGATTAGAGAAAGCACTGAACTTGCCAAAGCTAACAAATGGGCTCAAAGCTCAGCTACTCCTCACTGGAAGGAGGAGACTTCTTGTTAGCAGGATAGTTAGTACCAGTTTGTGCAAGACTTGCACAAGCAAAAAAGACCCATGTTCTGCTTAATAAGGAATTGGCTTGCAAACCCACCCTTTGTCGGCTGAGCCAAAGTCCAGAAGACTCTGCAGGAATGAGATACTATTGAACAATAATTGCAAAGGGAAAAGGAACAGGTCAATCAGCAAAACTTGCTCTACCAGGGCATGACCCTGCTCTCACCCACAGAGAGTTCTGCTACTGCCCCCAGTGGGGCAGGTCCCTTGCTCACAGTCACAGGTGACACCAGTGATGGCAACCTCAACAGCTCCTAAGAATAGCAATTTCGATTTCCTCTGTCCACGCCTATTCAAAGCATTGCTGAGTGAGGCTTTCCATCCTCAGGTTCTCTTACATTGTCCCTGAATAATAAGCTCAAAATTATTAGCTGCTTTTTAGCCTGAAGATTTTTTTTCTCTGCATCCCCAGTCTAATGCTCTTCACTTCATTTGTCTCCATGTGAATCATTCCATTAACAATCTGTCCAGTAATTACATGGGAGATTCCCAGTGTCTCTTGGTGAACTGTATTTTCCACGGCAATAACATTAATTCTAAACAATACATCCTTCAATGTAGTACATGGTCCTCTTTGACATCAAGGTGATACGAGTAATCTTGGTCACTGCTGGTCTTTCACAACAGCAAATAATTTGTGATCAGCAGATTTTCTTGAAAAATTAAAATAAGTGGAATGAACAAAATATATCAGGGATTTTTCTATTTAGCTTCCTGCAGCCTTGAAGGTTGTGTTTAAACCCAAAACTAATCCAACAAGGAAAATTAAAAAATGTATATTGAAAAAGAGTAGTTGATGTTTCTGGCCAAGCATGATCACTAAGAAGACTGAAGTTATGGAGAGGACAACAATGAACTATCACACTAACAACACTGTTCTGATACCACTGTAGGAACTGTTAGTTTATAATTGAGTTTATTTCAACCTCATTCTAAAAGGTTCAATGACAAAATGCCTATAGCTATGCACTTCTGAAGCTGCAGGAGTGTCTCCAGAAATGCAACAATAAGGAAGAAGAAAGTCTATAGGTCATGGAAGGAGGGGATGGCCACTTGGGAGAACACAGGTAACTATAGACCGGTCAGCCTCACCTCCATCCCAGGAAAGGTGATGGAACGATTTGTCCTGGATGCTGTCTCTAGGCACATCAGGGACAAGAGGGTCATTAGGGACAGTCAGCATGGCTTCACCAAGGGGAAGTCATGTGACCAACCTGACAGCCTTTTATAAGGGTATAATCAGGTGGATAGATGATGGCAAAGCAGTGGATGTGGTCTGTCTTGACTTCAGGAAGGCATCTGACACAGTCTCACATAGCATCCTTGCAGCCAAACTGAGGCAGTGTGGACTGCATGATTGGGTAGTGAGGTGGATTGTGAACTGGCTGCAGGACAGAAGCCAGAGAGTGGTGGTTAATGGGACAGAGTCTAGTTGGAGGCCCATATCTAGTGGGGTCTNACTGACCTTTTGGAGAGCAGTGTAGGAGAAAGGGACCTGGGGGTCCTAGTGGACAGCATCCTGGGGGAGATTAGAAGGGGAGTGGTTAGCAGATTCAGAGGTTCTTCTCCCCCTCTACTCTGCACTAGTGAGACCACATCTGGAGTAATGTGTCCAGTTCTGGGCCCCTCAGTTCAAGAAGGACACAGAGCTGATGGAGGGTGTCCAGCATAGAGCAACAAAGATGACGAAGGGAGTAGAACACCTCCCTTATGAGGAAAGGCTGAGGGAGCTTGGTCTCTTTAGCTTTGAGAAGAGGAGGCTGAGGGGTGACTTCCTTAATGTCTATAAATCTGTGAGAGGTGGGTGTCAGGAGGATGGAGCCAGGCTCTTCTCAAGGTCATCTAGTGATAGGACAAGGGGCAATGAGTGCAAGCTGGAACAGAGGAGGTTCCATATAAATATCAGAAGAAACTTCTTCACAGTGAGGGTAATGGAGCACTGAAACAGGCTACGCAGGGGAGTTGTGGAGGCTCCTTCTCTTTCACAGGAGAATATCAGTCAGTGCCAGCATCCCAACTAAATCAAAGCAGTGCAGCTATTGCTCTGATCTCAGCTGCATGGTTACCCAGCATGGATATCAGAATATCTTGCCTTCTAGTTTAGTGTGCCTAAAGGAATGACTCCAAATTGCTCAGAAGATGCTGCTTGTTGCGTTAAGTCCTCTCTCTCATTAGCAAGAGATTTGTCAGTCTGCACATTTGCAGCCCCTGCATTAGCACTTTCAGTAGCTAATGGCTTGGTGCACAGACCTGATGAGCTGCCTCCTCCTCTATCTTGGCAATGACAGCTATAAACATTTTGGTCATTCCTGTCTTCTCCATGGCACAGGGCATCACCAGACATTGCAGCCACAGAAACAGGCACAGGGGAGGCAGAAAAGGGCTTGCTACATGTCAGTAGAGGGAAAAACCTCTTTGTAACTCACTAAAAATATCTTTGGAAAACTACATTTAGATCCTCTTATTTCTCACCAGTTGAAGAGATCATGGAAGGATGAATTGTAATCCAAAAATGGAATCAGACGCTAGCAGCATTGCCACGTTACATTTGAATTCCCACCTGAAGTTCAAACTAGGTGTTCACAAGAAACGTACCATTCCAGTCACAGTGGGATATCCCGACTGGTAAAACCATCTTGGGCTTGTGGATCTTCATGGGAACCAAAGTACAGTCTTCCATGATTTTGCATTGGCTTGAATTAAAGGCCACTGTTGTTTTACAAAGCTCAGCCCTAAGACAAAAATAGACTGATTTTCCCTTGACAAGAGGTTCTCAAGTGGATTCTGAGCTCTAGAAAGATTTATCTATTTTCAGAGGATGTCTTAGCCCAAGTCCTAGCCCTACATTCATGCTTCACTGACATGCGTAACTGCAGGTGTGATTTCCCACCAACTCACTCCCACATGTGGAGAACAGTCTCAGGTTCAGAGCAGGTCTTCACTCAGATACTCAAACCACACACCAACCACCTACATCTTGTGCTTTGTTGCTATTCGGGTGCTGTTTCAGGGTGATATTTATTTCCATGCCACTGTACTTTCACCACATCAACTCCTACCCTGACTCTCAGATATACCGAGTTGCATGGCTCTCGGGCCTGAGGGACAGCAGCAGCAAACCAGCCCTGGTAGTGCAGAGCCTCCTTCCACTGGCTGTCCTTCCTACTCCCACATGATAGGAATGGAATCACATGCTTCATGCCCTCTCTGAGGAATGGCATATGCTGATGGGTGAAAACCAGCTTCAGATGGGATTAGAGCTGCCTGATGTCTAACTTAAGCATGGGTGGAACATCCACCCAGGCATGAAAACTCCCTTATTTGGCAAGTTTTTATTTCTGTAAATGCCATAAAAATGGCATTTTCTATTTCCCAAATGCTTCTCCTCTAGAAGCTATAAGCCACACAAAACTTCCGTGGTAACTCCCCATATCCCTACATCAATTTTATTGCATCCTATCTGTGGCAAAGGAATGAAAATGGGCGATGCAATGTTGAGATGTCTGCACATTTTCTCCTTTCTGCTTTTAGCTGACTCAGAAATTTGAGAACAACAAGCAGCAGCAGACAGCATAACCTAAGCTTATCATACCAGAATCCAATTGTGTGGCTTGCACGGAGCATTTCCAAGGCACGCTATCGCTCTCACTGCTGATGTTGCATCACAGAAAACAGCTGGAAAAACTGTAAACCCCTTGATTTTGCTAACTGTATAGAAAGTTATGTGTTCCACTTGAAAACATTACACAACAGTGGCACAGACTACAGCTTCCAAAAAAGAAAAAACTAAAAACAAAATCTCTTTTTTGTTGAGACTGCTGCAGAGGTTCAGACTTCTTTTAAAAATAAAAAAGAAACCCTGATGACTGCCAACTGTAATTGCACAAAAATATGCTTTTGGTTATTAAAGTCCTAATGAGGTAAGTAAGGGAAAGGACAGTTTATTATTTTTTCTCATGACAGAGAGAGGGGAAGAGCAGTGATAAGCAGACTGGCTGGTGCTGCAGGGTGCACAGAATGTAACTGGTCAAAGTTCTGGAAACACACGCACTGCAGTGTGATGCTTACCATTTTTTTTGCTACGGAAGTAAACCTACTTGCTAGTAACAGTAGCAATGCATTACCCAGTCTCCAGAGAGCTCAGAGCACACACATGAATGCATTCCTGGGCTGCTGAGTGCCTCCTGATGCGTTAGGAGACGTTGGACTGTGGAGAGAGCAGAGCAATGAAAATGCAGGTGAGGGTCGACCACATTTTCTCATTTCCTGGTCACAGTCTATTCCCACCAGCTCAAATGAGATATTCTACCTCCTCTCCTGTGTGAGTAACACAGCCACAACTCAAATCAAAAGGCACCTGGCCTACACAGAAAATCTGAAATCTTTATACAGCCAAGTAATCCCCATGGGGAAATAGGACAGAGCCTTTCTCTTAGCATTTATTATACTCATGCAACATCTCAGGACTAGGGGTGAGAAACTCTGACGGCTTTTATACAGAAAATATTTGTTTGTGGATGCCCTGCTAATTTTGTGGATTAGAGTCC
>VZRI01010541.1:0-16540 GCA_013397515.1 Upupa epops | reverse complement strand
TTCCAATCCCTAATGATTCTGTGATTCTATGCATGTCAAGTAAATGCCACATGCATTGGGGCAGGAGCCCATGAAGATTTTTTTTCTAGCACCACGTCTGGAAAATGAAGCAGTCATAAGGAAAATGCCTTAAATTTTGAGGCTGTTATTAAAGGATTGAATGAGAATTCTCTGCAAAAACCTTAGAAATCCATCACCTGAACTCTATGGGCTGGGTTTATTAATGGCCAAAGTCAAATCTCGCTTTCTCATTTAAAAAATAAACACTCAGGTACTCATCTCTCTCCAAGAAGCTGAGGTTCAAGTCCTACTTCTACTCATGATAGGCTTTTTTTTACTCACTCCAGCTGGGACTGTATAAACAGTGAAGCATTCCACAGAACCATTACAGAACTTGCCAGTATAATCTATTTATCAGGACAACAATCAGGAGACTGAAACCTCCATGCAGATCCTAAAGCAGGTGCATTTTGGAGATGTATCACAGGTAGGGGTACCCATCTCCCAGCATCATCCCCCTGCCACTCTCTCTGCCTTCCTGATTAAAGAGTCCCTTCCCAGGAACTTCTTCCTACCGCAGCATTCTTGAATCCAGCATTGTCAGCACTGTGCAGTGAAGCCCTGGTAATGAAGCCTGAGGTTTCTCACCAGTTGTAGTCAAAGTCAGCAGAAAAGGGTTGGTAATTTCATCCCATTTTATGTGCAAGTTCAAAGGTATCTTGAACTTAAAGTATCTGTTAAAAGTAGATGTTTCCAACATTTGTTAGCAGTTAGAATGCATTGCTTATCAGGAAATGCAACCAAACAGGCTTATTTTGTTTTCTTGCCTCATCCAATATATTTCAATCATTTATTTTGATTTTAGAATAGAAACAATAGAGGGAAGTTCACCAAATGAAATGTTTGCCAATGTTTTCACAGAAATATGTGCCATTGGAGGTCAGCTCCACTTTTCCAACAGTAATTTAATAACCCAAATCCATCATGTTGAAAATCCCTCTGGACTTTTAACAAACTAAAGGGACACTCATAGGTCATGTTAAAAACATCAGCTTACACTTTGAAGATGACTCCAGAATCCCCTCTGTGCTATAGATTCTTGTTGGACAAATTGTCCCTGAATCTATTTATTTACATGTAGTTTTTTTCAGCATTTTGAGAGAGCATTGGTTTATCTAGCTGTCTGCACTGATGTTTGGCAAAGCATAGCATACTAATTGAGAAAACAAAGGGACAGACTGAATGCTACCTAAGAAAGATTTCTTTACTTAAAATTGTTTAGGGTAACTATACAATTTAAAACCACTAAAAAAAACCCCCAGATGCTATCAGTGATTTAACTCAGTCCCACTGCTCAGCCTGCCTGAAACAATGACCCATGCATTTCTTGAATGTCTTTTTTTAGTGCACACATTTTACTCTTCTTTCAAATCTAAAAAGGATATTTCACCCAGGTGAAGGTTATCAAAAATTGCAGTAACTTTAGACAATAGTTCAAATCCATGTAGGCTGGACTTATCAACCTACAAATTACTGTGGCCAGCCTGCAGGCAGAAGGTGAGTGGATATGCAGAATCCTCCCTGGAAACACTTGGAGCCAAGTGTTTCTTTGGCTAATCCAGGCTCCTGGCAAAGCAGGGCAATGCTGAGGTTGGGCATGATGCCTTCTGCTCCTGCTGCCACCACCCACACTACCACTTCGGAGCAGCAATGGTGGTTTGGAGCTCAGGGCAAATACCCTATAATCTGCTCCACCAAAACAATGTTCAGCCTAGCCAGGGATGGAGATTGGAGGTTTGAAGTCAGGCTGGAAGCCCTGTATCAGCTGAATGCCATACAAAAAAGAGCTTGCTGCTCACAGAGCAAACCAGGACTTTGGGCAATGGAGGAGCATCCTTCCTTTTAGGCATCCCTGCACGCCTGAAGGCACAGGCAATTGAGAGACAATAGAAAGAACAAATTCAAACAAGCAGATGAATTGTATCTTTTTAAGCAGGAGTGAGATTTGCTTTGTATCTGGGTTTTCAACAAACAGCTCTAGGCCACTGGGCTTCTTTCCTGCTGCCCAGGCAGACTGTCCCCTCTTTCTGAGTCTCACAGCAGCAAACCCTCCACCTGTTAGACCATGCTACAGTGGAGAGATGAGGGCTACAGGCCAGCTCTTGCTGAGTGACCTGGAAAGACCACAAGATAGGAAAATCCTGATCTAACCCATTTTGTTGTTCAATCAGAGTATCCAGACAGGAGTCAGCTGCCATCCATCCTCCCTCATACCTGTAGCATGAGTAAGAGACAGTTAATTTTCTTGCCTGTTCTCAGAGTAACGTACATGCTCATGCACATCTAATACATAGTTCTCCTAGATCAGAGAAGGTTAACAAATTTTTTCTTGTCTTAGGCAAAGAGTATACCCTCTGAAAAATCTCCTTGCATTACTCTAGGTATATGCAGCTGATCTGGGATGAGATGCCTGCAGACTCTGTCTGGAATAACACTAATTAAACAAGAGTCCAGAGATTCTTCAGCTACCATAGGAAACATGTCCTGCACCAAAGAAAAACTCACCACCTTCAGATGCTGTTCCCTGATGGGCATGAGTGTTCTGGCCTTCCATGCCAGCAGTGCTGGGCAAGCTCCACCATGTCTACCCTGTCATCCAGGCAAAGCTGTCTTTACTGCTGAGGCTATATGTCTTGGCGGGACAAGGACAAGGCGAGTTTCTCTGGGGGAAGAATAGAAAGTGTTTTTGTCCCTGGATAGTCTCTGGAAGTGTGTGGGTGTTTCTGCATGCTTTGAGGGTCCAGCACCACAAAATATTTCAGCACATGTGTAACCAGAAGTGACGTCCTGCAGAGTCCTTCAGACACTTCCAGACTTCCAGCCTCAGCAGGATCCAGTTTTCCACACTGTTTCAATTATTTTTTTTGTTCAAGCTACTAAAATAGTCTTCATTCAGACAAGTGCCTGCCCAAGTAGCAGCTGAATTAAACTCACTTTGAAGTATAGCAGCTCCTCACTCCTCAGAAAAAGAAATATCCATAACATGAGGTAAGAGATCTTGCACTGCTCAATACTACCTGATTATTAATGTGAAAAACAGAATTCATTAAATGGCAAAAAGTTGTGAGAATATCTGAGCAAAAGCAACATCAGTTGTAGGGACCTTCTCATACCACAGCTATTTTACAGCAATTCCACTTTACATTCCTTGGCCAGCACAGCTTATTGAATAATTAAATAGCCAGATGACACACAATCAGATTAAAAAGCCTTGAATGTGAATGAATACCAGTTTCCCAGTTCTGAAAGGAATTTAATCATGGAAACTTCCACCTACTGTCCACTTTACCATATTCTGGAGAGAACTGAAAAGCAGCAGTATCCATGAGATCATCTTCATGGTGCTTTTTCCAGTGCAGAAGGAAATCTGAGCTATTGCCTCTCTGGGGAACTTGGTTACAGGACACAGCTCCTAAAGATTTGGGAGGAAAAATACCCTCTTCTCATCTCTGTGTGTAAAGTAGCTTTTCCTGACTGGGATTCACACGTCATTAAAACAGACACATCATTAAACCAGACACTTCATTAAAATTGGAAACACACTTAAAACTGAGAGTGTGGCATAACTTTGTAGGACGGTGCCGAGAAATCAATTAGGGTTTTGGTAGAGGAAATCATTTTTTTCACCTAATAGTATCCAGTGTGCATTGCATTGCAAACTGTGCCTTGTGTTATATAAAGACACCACATATAAAGCATATAAAACATTTAATTTCAATAATGACTCACATTCCAGCTGCAAAGCTAGACATGTATGTTTTCTGAATATGCCAAATAGGCAAGACACCAACTAGACTTGGTGTATTTAGAAGAAAGTGCTTAAACCACATGTCAAAGTAAATAGGAAAGCTGAACTATTAGTTGGAGAGTGGTTTGGTTTCCCTGTTTTGCTGGGGTTTTTTAAGTATCCCAATGGTTGCTTGGAGCCCTAATACATATTAAACTGTGAGTATATGAAAAAGTGTTAATGATTCATCTATAAAATGAACTTACCATTTGAAAAGAAGCTGGAAACCTTGAAGAGTGTCAAAGTGTGACTTTGTTCACATGTATTTTACTTTTCCTGTTTTAAATCCAGTGAATGCCTAAATAAGTGAAGATTTAATTAGAGGCTTTTTAAAGTGAAACCACAAAAGAGCCTCCACTTTCTACTGAAAGCCATCCTACAGCGGAGCCATGCAAAGGCAGCTTGCAATCTGAAGTAACTTAAACTTTGTGACTAGTGGGCTCCATGCAGATAAACAAGGGTGACAGAATCTGGAGGAACTCCACTTCTCAGCCCAGACAATAATCGGTATCGGCAAAACTGTTGAACCAGGTAAACTGAACCTTTCCTTGCTGAATTTGCATTTTCTACATGTAGAAGACCATTCACTTTATCCACTCAGCTATATCACATCTGATAAACATCCTTTTCCATTATACCTCCTGGGACTTCTTTAAAGAACCTGCAGAATTAAAGCCCACACCCATGAATTGTAGAGCCAGTGTGATCGAGATGGTGGGAAAAGGGCAATGGGAAGAGGATCACCCCTTTGCAGCAGTCCAGGCTTGTGCCAGATTAGTGACTGCATTACCATGGCCTGATGTAAACAGAAAAGAAATTTCCTGTCTTGGATTACATGGCAGGGGATGGGGGATTTGACACGTAAATGAAGGGAGGATAAAAGGGTAAAGCCCCTAAGTACACACAACAGTAAGTCAGTAAAGAGCCCAAGCTAGAAAAGTTCCCAGAGCCCCACACTTGCAGTGAATTGCTTTAGAAAGACTGATTTGCACATTTGTCCTAAAGTACACCCTGGCTTTGCTCTGCAGAACAGAAATGTCTTGTCTTCCAGCCATTGCAAGGAATAAACATTGAGCTTCAGATGGGTGTTAGCTGGTGATGGATCTGCTCCCACCTACCAGCTGCATCTGTTTACAGAGGATCTGCTCTTGTTAAATACAGCACAGCAATGCTGCCGTTAAAATCTGTGGGCCAGCCAAGCTGGTGTGAGTCTTCCTTGTCTCCACATTGCCCATCCGCATTATAAGATCTGTAAGCCAAATTGGCACCTGTTAACCTACTGCCCCAAACACAGAGGTAGGGGAATCCTTACAAAGAATCTTAAAACACTTTGGGTAATCTTTTATGATCGTACAGAATGCCTGGCATGAGCTCTGTCAAGATAGCATTCAGACTTTCAGCTGAGGGGTGGGCTCAGACCAAGGAAGAGTACAGAGGTCAAGACCTGTCCACCAAGCTTTCAGCATAGGGAGGCAGGAGTAGAAGACAACCTGTTTGAATCCCAGTTTGACTCCCAGGTTCCATGGGAATCACTGCTAGAGACAGCACCAATATTCACTCTTCTGAACTGCATGATAACATCAGGGTCTTCATTGATGTGATCCTGTCTGAAGTCTCTTAGGCTTCTGGCTGTCAGAATGCACTTAAAAAGCTGTTTCTTTCTCACTTTGTAGATGCAGCATCTGTCTCCCTTGTTATATTGGGGGGAGGGTGGGAGATGTGTAATTAAGTGCAAATAGGCTTCTCATGATGCAATACAGACTCATGTAATACTTCCCAGGTGCCACTGTCTCAAGCAACTTGGCAGAGATTCCCAGTTGTGAGGCTGGGATGTAAGAATAGCAGTAAACTTGTGTGGTCCTGCAGAAGTGCTCCTTATGTGGGGTGCTCCCAGTCTGCCTTTGGAACAGCTGTGCAAGTCCATATTTATGGTTGGGCTGGTATTTTGAAGGGAAGCTTGGTTTAGTTTTTGTGTTCCCCCTGCCTCTTCCCTTGAGAGCCTTCACTTTAAAACCAAGTTCTCTAAGTTTATCACAGGGTGATAGCGCTGTCAAGCCTCTGCAAGTGGCTGGTTTTTGTTGTGTTCAAGAGACACAGCATAGGACTAAAAAAACCCACAAAACTCAAATCCTTAAGTAGTCCCTACAGAAAGCAAAGTGTTGAAGAGAACAGTAAATTGCATCAAAATACAGGGTGATCATTTAAGAGCATCATACTGCTTTTCCAGTGCAGTTGTGTCAGAAAACAGAGAAAGAAATCTCACTGAAGCTGTGAGATGAGGGATGTGGCTCCTGAGTGGACAATGCTGCAGTTTGTATCTCTCCCAGCCCTGACAGTTTCTCTGTCATGACCATCTTGAGCAGGACAGGCCTGTTTTTCTAGCAAGCACTCAGGTGATAAATTTCATTTGCTCACCACAATTTTTGACTTTTGGCTGGACCCCAAACATGCTTAGGTTTTGGCAATGGAAATTGGGATGGGTGCTATGTTGTTTATTCTAATAAGTAAAAGAACAAACCAGTAATTTCCCTCCAAAATGATTGCTCATTCCAGACTAAGTTTTTGCTACTGCTGCTCCCAGCTCAGGCTTGGCAGGTGTCTCGATAAATTGATAACATGCTGCACAGTCTGACAAGGACCTTTACCAATCAAAACAAACCCTGCTGTTCAGCTCAACAGGAAGGTTCAATCACTCTTCTCCAGTCAAATCAGTCTACATATAATGCTTTCTTCCCAAAATAATGTTACACTGTGGATTTGCATCTCTCCTGACTGCTCCAGGGCTATTTATAGCTTTATTACTTGAGGGCTAACTAATTAGCAGCCTTCTGCCACACACTTTGATATCATTAGAATAATCTCAGTGTAAGCAACTACTTTCTGATGATATCTCTGAGGGAGTGGAGAACAGCTGGAATAATTTGAAATATGATAGTTTGAGCTGCTCTCTAAGCACAGTGACTGAAAGATAGCAAGTTTTGCCTATGCAAGCAAAGCCAGCAAAGCACCCTGGCCTCTTCAGATGGCTGGTGTTGATGAGATAGGAAAGATACTTATTCTTAAGTGAGTCCAGAATCAGTAGAAAACAGGGGGTCATCTGGATTTTTCTAGTCATTTCATCATCATGTTATCAGGCAAGTACCTCTTTTTCTTCTCCTTCTTGTCCACTCCACTATTTCTTCCACCTTGTTCAGCACATGGGGTCTTACATATTTAAAGACTCTCAGCATAAAAGGGGCAGAGGGACAACAAAACCAGGAAGAGTATGAAGGATTTGTGACGACTCTGAGAAAGCATCTGAGAGCTATATACTCCCTACATAGAATTACTCACTGTTTCCCATACTTTGCAAACTTTCCTGATTTCTCACACAGGAGCTGTAGGGCAGCTTGTTTGGAGGATGAATTTAACACTGATGAAATCTCTTCTTAGCTAGTTTCTAATAACACAGGGGGTGAGGTTTATTTAAACCATAATTGCTTGCAATTTTTTTTCCACATTACTCGCTTCACTGCTCCACAACACAAGTTAATTTAGAGGCCTGTCATTAACTAGGCAGCTCATTCTGCAATGTCCGAAGCTGGAGATGGGGAAAAGTTTTCCCCATGTTAAAAATGCACCTCAGACGAGACCAACTCTGATGTGATCTAATGGCAGTTACTACTCAAAAGAGGAGCCCTTGTAAGAAGGTTTCCAAGAGCCACTTTGACACCTGACATCAATCCCCTGCTCTTGCTTGTGTGGTCTCCTAGCAGCTTCTGCCCTTGGCTCCTTTTTGTTCTGGTTTCTATTTGAGCCCTTCCTTTTGTTGCCAGCCTCTTGGTTCCCTTTAGGAGCACTTTAGGGAGATAATAAAATCCTTGTGCAGATAGAAAGAACCAGATACTAGTGGCTGTGTGAGTGTATTTATGTTTATAGCATGAAGCCAGAGAACAGGCTGTCCTGGGTTCTGGTTTTCAACTGCAGCATAAATCCATCAGCGAATATGTTACAGTCCCACAGAAAAAGAAAGCAGAAACAACATCAGACACTGCAGAACATCCACCAGAGTCATGTCTCAGAGGACTCCCTCTCTCTTAATTTTCCAGAAGTGCGAAGGACAGAGGCTTTCACTCCAAATTTAATGAGCTGTTGTTTCATTTTGTGGGTGAGGATGGCAGAAAGGAAGCAGGGATACAGTATCAGATAAGAAGCATTAAATACCTAGTTACATGCATGAGGTCTTCTTCAGTGGGCATGCACTGTGACACCTTGGAACAGTGTCCTTACATGTGTTGTGTTTTCTGCCCTGCAACTAGCTGCACAACTGGTGTAACTGGAACTCTGCCCCTTCCTTAAGGCAGCTATTAATAGAATAATATTCTCTCTCAGCCATTCAAGGAGAAACATCTAATTATTGAACACAGAAGAAACTTGCCTTTGCCAATCCTGATGCACATTGCATTTACTGAACAACAGCCCTGCTGCAGGCTGACAACAGTTTCCTTTGCGTCTTGCAGCCTCCCAAAGGGTAGCTGGCACTGGCTTCTCAGAACAAAGGAAAAGATTATTTTTCTCTCTCTTTTTTTTTTTTCCCTTTAGAATGTTTTGCATATAGGGCTGTGCTAAGTACAAACTAGATGACCAGCTAAGAGGATCCTTTTGGCTGATGCAGCAGTCTACCTCTGTTCTAGTGGAAAGAGATGACAGCAAAATGTGCAAAAAAGCCTGGTTGAACTGAAGCCTTCATGTGAGATGTTCACATCTCAATAGGCTTTAAGATAAATGTCCTTTTCTCGTTTCCCATATGGTTTTGCTTTTCATACACTATGTGAATCACAGCAGCCACTGTTATCTGACTGTGCTCACTGCACCCAGCTGGGAGAGGAGGGGAGAGGAAAACTTGGAGGGCAGAAACAGCAACTCTGGAGAATCCATTGTGTCAATTGGGACTGACAAGATGGAAATGATGCAAGAAATAATGACCAGCACAGAAGACTGGAGAGAGCCTGCCAAGTAGCTTGGGCAAAAAGACAGTTAATCTGGATGAGAAGTGACCATCTTCATTTAACTGGCTTTGC
Source organism: Upupa epops (assembly GCA_013397515.1). Lineage (NCBI taxonomy): Eukaryota > Metazoa > Chordata > Aves > Bucerotiformes > Upupidae > Upupa > Upupa epops. The sequence goes on along the minus strand of VZRI01010541.1, from coordinate 7,633 downwards.
ACCTAAAACCCTCTCCAATCCGTGTGCTTCAAGCCAAGCACATTCTTGAGCACGTCACTGGTTTGGGGTCCTAGAGGTTAAAGTGGAGGTTACCTAGTCACCACTGATGTTATTTTGACCAGTGATGCTCCTGAGAAGAAGAGAATAATGAGCGGACTTTTTGCTAGCATTATGCTTGTACTACTAAGACTACACTCACAGAGTAGGATAGGAGCTACATACAGTCTTTCACACAAGCAGTACTTCATACCTTAAGATATTAGTTACAAAGGTTAAAGAGATATTGAATACATATTAAAAGCCAAAGCAAATACATTCAGTGTGAGGGCAGATCCACTCTTCTTGAAGTCTTAGGGTTTATAAACCAATTTATCTCAGGTCTATTAAGAGCTTTTCCTGGTGAAAGAGTGAGAGTATTTTCACTGCTGTAATCATATCAGCCTGTCGTCTGGGTTAATGGAGATGAATATTACTGCCAGATTTTGTTCTTTCCCTGCATCTAATGTAATACCAGATGGTTCTGAATGGGTATTAAATCCCCCATGTGCATGACCTCCCCAAGGTTTTTATCATTAGAACCTTAAAATAATTCAAGGAAATCTTTCCCAAAGCCTGATCATAAACCTCCTAATGAGGGACTGAAGTCACTAAGAAAATCCTCTTGTGAATTCTTGTTTTGTGTTTTCCCCCCTTTATGACAAATAAGCAAGCATTCACAGTAACAGCGATGCTTTTAAACTGCTTCAGTGGAAAACACATAAAAAATGAGCATTCAGGTTAACAGTTCATGTTCCCAGCAAGGTCTGGAGATGCAGAAACCGATCAGCCATCTTCAGCCTCTAATACAGGGCCCAGTGATACCACCATCCCTCAAGGTAAGTACAAGTTACTCTGTTAGTAAGTGACTATTTTATTCACAGTGTAACACAAGACCTACTGTCAGGATAAATATGAATAAGTCAGACCAGTGACTGAAGTGGGACCTCATCCACACTACAGTGCAAGGAATGTGAATATGGTTACAAGTGTTACATGAACACCATCTTCAACCTACCTAGAGTTCATCAACAGCAACTAATTGCCTGAAGACTTTTCTAGGAGTTTTCTGCTCCTTCAAGTGAAGGATAAATTTCTAATGATTTTTACGTTTGATTTTCTACTTGCTTGTTTTCTGCACTGCATTGTGCCTTGCTTGCTGCCTGATACTTGAGCATACAAGACAAAATAATTCATAGCCTTGTGGGTTTTCTGTACTTCTCATTATCGGGTCATCCAAAAGCAACGTAAGTATTCCTGCAGCAAAAACACATGTTGCAAGAACAGGGAAGGGTGAGAAATAATCAGAATAAAAGCAAAAAGTTTTATTAATTTTGGGGTGTTTGAATTGTCCAGAAAACTTGTTTCTCAGAAGTCTTCATACTATGGATGCAACATTCATTAAAACATTAACTCTCATTAGAATCAACTGGGACTATGCAATGTCTGCAAGAAACAATCTTTGGCCAAAACCACAGCAGCAGTCATCTTGAAAGGGTTTAGTTTGGGTAACTGAGGAAACTTAATCAAATTCACGACATTCAAATCCATGAGATCTTAATTACAGCAACATCGTGCCTTTTCCTGAAGCCCCAGACTCACCTTCATTCAGGAAGAAGAATCTGTCAGATAACATCCTTGTAGCAGGATCTGGCCCTACAGCTGAGTCACCCAGGATAGCAGGAGACCTCTAGAAATAATGAAATGAAATTAATTAATAACTAAATTAAAAAGAGAAAAGTTGCCTCCACAGACAGCAGTATCCTGGTACATCACCAAGGCACATCCTGGCACATCACCAAGGACTGCATCATTGTAGAGCACATAATTTCCCCAGACCAGAGACATGTTCTCACACTTAGCATTATACTCACAGTCACACAGGTAGTCTGTGTCCAGGTAACTGGCTATGTGCTGTCAGAGATACTAATGGTCACTGGAAAAGTCAGGAAGAGAGGGAGCCCTTGGGGAGCCCTTGCCAGAGCTCAAGGCTGAACCAGGAGCACTGAACTCCAAACTCATATCAAAGAATACAACATCCTCATAAGCAACAAGTCAACTCATTAAAGTTGTGAATGCAGTTTTGCCTATTCTTGCCTCCAGGTCCAGAAGTCCTGCCCTCACTTCTCATCCAACTTTGTCTTTTTCACTCTAACTGCATTCCTATCTCACAGTCACTGTTTATATCCCTGTGGTCCTCCCATACACTGCCTTTCCTGTCTACTTCTCACTCTATTCATCTCCAGACATTCCTTAGAAGCCTTGTTAGCTTCTAGCATCAACCTGGTTCCTCCTAAGCCGTCTTTAAGTTGCTCTGCTCCCTGTGCAATCCATCCTCATTCCCCTCTACCCACTGCCTTCCTTGTGTGCCCCCACCGAGGATAATTTGATGCCAGTTATTCCCATCCCAAGCTATCATCTGATCTGGAGGAGGTACCTGGACAAATAAATGTTTATGTGGTAGAATACTGACAAATACTTAAGCCCTTTCAGAAATGGGCAGACATCAGAGCTGGGAATGGAGCACAACCAAGCTCAGCAACACATGATGGTACTTTCTCCCATCACCACTTCGTGACATTTTTACTTCCTAGCACCCTGGCCATGCCCCAGTAGTAGCAGTATGGGCTGCTCAGTTCCAGCACTGAAAAGGTGAACATGGCTGTGGAAGAAAGTAATGACATTGTGCAGACTTCTTCATCCTACAGCCAGTAGCGCAGCTGCGTGCAAGTTACTTGTTATCCCATGCCAAAAAAAAACCCCAAAAAAAACCACACCAAAAAAAAGAGCTGATGACTCCTGTCCATTCCTGAGATGCCACATTTGAAATGAGCAAAGGAGCAATGCTGCCACCGGAGAAGGACCCGACAGGGCAGGGAGGACAGGCTACTCCTTCTGGGTATTCCCAGCGATGGGCTGCAGCAAGGGCTTCTGGGCCCCAGGATGCTTCATCTTTTGGGATAAGGAGTATTTCTGGCACACAGACCTGGCACTTCCACCGTGCTGATCAGAGGGAGGGGGGCAGGGGGGTGAGGAGCAGGCTTTGCTCCGCAGCACTTTCAAGACAAAGCGATTTTACTAAAAAAGGAACTCGGAGCACTTCAGTCCATCGAGGGCTGCAGAGGTTGCGCCGGCCGTGTTTGCATCCCCGACGCCTGGAAGGCGGACGAGGAGGCGACGAGAAGAAAAGGGTACCGGGCACCCAGCTCAGCTGCTGGGCAGTCCCGGTGGGCTCAGAGCCAGCTGCAGCCACCCCGGGGATGTCGGGCAGCCACGGCAGGGTCAGGAGAAACAAACGCGAAGCTAAGGGCAGGGTTTGGTCGCTGATCTCGCCACGAAGCAGCAGGAAATAACTTCCTCCGCTTTGTTCCCCTTCCCCCTCTCGCTGCCTCTGGGCACTGTGCTTTCTTCAGGGTATGAACCGACTCCTGCATCTGCAACCCACCGCCCCGCCAGGCCGGGGATCCCGCGCCACGAGGCTTCTCCCGTGGGTGACACCGCTGCGACAACGAAGCGGCGTCCGCCTGGAAAATGCTGGCGAACGAGAACCTTTCCCGTTACAGCTGTGCTGCTGGCAGCGCTTCCAGATTGCCGTAAAGCAAGCTTTCTGCTTTGCTTTTCCAACCCCAACTACAACTTGACAAGTTTAGTGGGTTTTTTCCTTAACATACAGGTTTCTTGTATATCACTGAGCACTGTCAAGGACAGCGAGGCTTTTAAATTGCAGTAATCAGAATTCTAGAAAGAGCAAGCTACAAAGGTCTGTGATTAAATGTGGAGTGCGCAGTATCTGCAAAAACAACTCTGTGTTCTTTAAAAGATCGTTTGGATAATAGTGACATAACCTGAGTACCCGGTCACGACCCAATTTAATCAGCAAATATGCCCCTGGAGCAGAACCATCTAACTTAGGAAAAGAAACAGAAGTGTAGCCACTACCAGTAGGAGAAACTAATGCATTCCACTTAGACAAAGATTAATTATTATGAATCATTCCAAAAATACATTTGCCCCAAGTGGGAGTACGCGATCTTCTATTCACCAAGTTACTTTCAAATAATCGTTAAACATCTTAAGACAGAAGATGATTTTGTTCACCCAAAATAAACACAGCTAAAAATTACAAAATGAGGACCACCCTCTTTTAACATCTGGTACATGTGGACCAGGAGTAGTTGCCTTAGAGTGGGCAGAACAGGCAGAACATCCGCTACAAGAAATGTGTATAGGTGCAGGGGACACTGCTAAGGCCAGTATAATTCTTCATGTTTGAGTTTCCTGTCAGTGTTGATTATTCCATATAATTTTTGTCCTACATTCAATGAATTAAATTATATTCATTTCTAATTTTTTTACTGTTTAGGGCTTCAGCTGTAGTCTCAGCTCTCTCAAAATTTGGTGTCTTTTCAAAGGTAACTTTTGTATTTTATTTTTGAGTGGCACAGTCTAACACTCCCTGTTCCTAGCAGCAGCTCAGAAGTGCTCTGAAAAACACATCCCTGGTGGCAGTTTTGACCCAAATGAAATCAAGAAATCTTGGAAATCTCATGGGAGATGGATTTTTGAGAGTCTTCCAATTCAAACAGGTGGAGATAGACCATGATGAGGGTCTGAGACAGATCCGCAACATGTAGAAGATTCATCTATAACTAGAAATGTCTGCCTTTATTTTTATGGCCTTAACCTTTTCTTGAGATATGACTGCAGACAACTGATTAATAGTGGAAGTTATGTAAATGACTGAATGAGGAAAATAGAAGTAGGTGAAAGAAGTCTTCATTCTGGACTCTGACAATTGCTAGCTTTCCAAAGGAGAAATTGTTTTAATTAGCCAGCTAGTGCTTCAAGATGGGTTTTAAATGACAGGGAAAAGCTCTTCAAAAGCCTGGCAATTCCATTGCTTTTCCTTGTTAGCAACAATGATAAGAAAATGCAATCCTGTTTTCTGTTACTTAGATATTTCAAATGTGTTGCTTCAAACCAGCTTTAAAGTTTTTCTACTACATTCACATGGCATAAAGAGAAATAGGTAACATCTTTACGTTTAGAACAACTTTCTCAAGTCACACCACATTTCATTTTCTGACTCCAGTATACTCCATGTTTCTGTTACCCCATTTCTTCGTTACCACCTCAGCATTAGCAGGTGTTGCTAAGTAACATTCTGCAGGCCCCCATAAATTTGCTACACAGCTGAACCATAACCTTGCATTAATACTTCACAAAGGCAGTAACTATCAGCAATAACCACTATCCCACTTTAAGGGAAACCACAATACTTTCTCATTACATGTGGATGCTTCCAAATTACACCAGTCCTCAGGGTAATTCACCATCGCTGGAGGCCAAGATGAGTTAATACCATGGTTTACAGAAATATCGGTACTTATTTCACGTGATGAATGTGTGCAATGACTTTAGCTGTGACTCATTTCCCTTGCATATGAAATAGTAAGCGCATCAGTACATGCTCCTGTTGGCTGAATATTTGTTATGGGCACTACATGTTCCCTAGAGCTCCTGTACTTGCAGTATTGGAAGGGGACATACTAGATCTGCTGTGAAGCACAGAGCCAGCCATCATCAGTGGGATCATAGGTGTGTTGGCTGCATGACTGTGATGTGGTGCAGATTGCTGGTTGCTCATGGGGGCTCTTGTAAACTTCTCCATGTATGATGCCAGGACATAATTAGGTCTTTGGGAGGCTGGTCTCCTCAGTGCTTCAATTGGAGGTCAGCCCCTTGGGTGTAGATAGAAAAGATGACAGTAAGGGTGAGAAGTCCTGAACAGATTAATCTACAGAAAATTAATATCCTAAAAGGTTTGCCAACAATAGGAAGTCACTTACCTGAAGCCTGGTGGCATAAAAGGCATGCACCAAGAAATATTTTAGCTTAACTTTTGCCTAAAATGATTCATTGGTCATAACCAGAAAGGGCATAATAAAATACCCATCTTAAACAAGAGGTGATTATGATGCTGGGGGGGATAAAGAAAGATGCTTATGAGCTGAGTTCCAACACACACAGAGTTCAGAGGAAGTTTTCTGCCCACGTAAAATTTGAGAAGTTGGATGTTTAATTACTGTGGAAAAAAGGAATCATTTTTCATCCTTTTCATTGTGCAGCAGGAGAAATTAAAGGAAAAGTAAATACCTTTAATAATTTCAAAATACTGCACTTTGTCATCAATCTCAATTTGCCATAACGAGCCTTGCAGGAAGTTCAAAAGCTGCAGTAGGACCAAAAGGGGCTTCAGGGATGTGGGGTATTTCAGAAATATGGTTCAAATTGTTCCAGATAACATCTGTCTCAGCTTTAACTATTTTACTGCTAAGCCAAGTCTAAAGTGGAGACTGGACACATGCACAAGCATGTGTATATTTATGCATATACCTGTACATATAGAAAGTACATGCATGTTCATGCACAAACATATCTGACATCAAAGGGAACAGAGTCCTTCAATAGCTGCATAAAGGTTTAATTTAATATCAAGTGTTTTCCCTGTTATTCTTGGTCAGAGGCCGAACACTTACTTGCTTCATCTCTCAAAGAACAAACTGATTTGCCTTGTTCAATAAAGCAATGAAATGTAGAATAAATCTTCATAGCAGAATAACTACTTGATATTAAACCTATGGTTTATCTTATCCTCACCATGTTCTTCAGTTCCTTTAAATGTATCTTTAAAGCAACAAAACTAGCCATAAATTAGTCATGATGATATTACAGCTGAATTTAAGTTCAAAGTCTCAGCAAGTTGTTAATGGTTTCTTGCCTAGGTCATTCCCAAAGAAATTTAAAAACTCTAGTATGATTTATGAATATTGCTGTATTACTGGAGTATAAAAGGCTATAGGGAATACTAGCACATAAACCTCTGTTTAATTTCATTCCAATAAAAATTTCATTTGTTATAGTAAAATAAACATGTAAATCAATGTTTAATGATTCTGTTGTTTTATCACATAACTTATAATTGCCTTTAAACATTGGAGCCAAGTAAAATCTGAGACCCTGCTCATTTTTGTTGAAACATAATTAGTTAGCAAACAGACCTATTCTGCAAAGGTCTTACTCACTGGAATGGCATTCATAGCACAGTGTACAAAAAGGAAGTCCAAGCTTCTCCTTTCCCCACATAAAAATACATTTCTCTTATTATCAGCCAGTTTTTCAATGTAAGCAGTTTTCCCCCCCAAATTTACTCAACTACCCAAGGGATCATTTGTTTGCAAAAATTGCTATAGAGTGCTCACTTTCAAAGGTGCTGTTACCATGAGGCTTGTTGTACAAGTCATATGGACACACAACTTAGGGTTCTCATCATGTTGCCGTGTTTGAGAAACAGTCCCATCAGTATTAATCTCTTTCAGTTAATACAATGGCAAATGGCCAATAGTGAGAAGTTAAGAGAGTTAAAACGGGCCACTTTTGCCAAATCACAAGCTCATTACAGAATTCATTACAGAATTGCGAAGACATAGCTCTCTTTTAAGAAACTGAAGTCTGTGGGACTTGTACAACTAGGAACATGGTGCTGTTTTGCAGGGTCTGGCCATTGCTGGTTTAGCAGTATCACGGAAATGATGAG
>VZRI01010540.1:60397-73555 GCA_013397515.1 Upupa epops | reverse complement strand
AGACCCTGGACCAGGCTGCCCAGGGAGGTTGTGGCTGCCCCCCAGCTCCCTGGCAGTGTTCAAGGCCAGACTGGCTGGGGCCTTGAGCGCCCTGGTCTGGTGGGGGGTGTCCCTGCTCATGGAACTGGATGCTCTTTAAGGACCTTTTCAACCTGAACCTTTGTAGGAACCTATGAATGCTGAGTAGATTTTATGCTAAGCTGGAAATGATGAGATATTTACAGATTGTTTACAGATTCACAGTAATTTCACACTGTAAGAGTACAAAGCTTGCTGCTACTTCTGTCTTTTCTCTCTCTATATATATATATGTATATAAATATATATATGCATATACCTGTCAAACTAAATGCGTTCAATCTCAGCCCTTTCTGAGTCATGTATCTGCAAAATGTTTTGCTTTTTAAAGCTCTTAGAATTCTGAATTAATCAACTTTAAATTCCACCTTGAGTTCAGCCTCCAACTTTCCATCTGCAGCAAAACAAGACTGGATTGACTGAGTTTGAAACCATTGCTGAGAAACTTCCAATGGAAGTGTTGGCATCTCTGTGCATGACTGGGGGGGATGGATTTTGTTGAATATGTGTGTGTGCACACAGGCAGCGGGATGCCCAACTTGAACGTGGCATCGTTTCTGAAGGACATTGAGGGGCTGGAGCTGGGCCAGAGAAGTGCAAGGAGGCTGGAGAGAGGGCTGGAGAACAGGGCCTTTGAGGAGCAGCTGAGGGAACTGGGGTTGTTTAATCTGGAGAAGAGGAGGCTGAGAGGAGACCTTATTGTTCTTTACACCAGGCTGCTACTGGTCTTAATGCTAGGATGAGGAGCAATGGCCTCAAGCTGCATCGGGGGGGGTTAGATTGGTTCTGAGGAAGAAACTCTTTGCTGAGAATGGCTGGGCACTGGACCAGGCTGCCCAGGGAGGTGGTGGAGTCCCCATCCCTGGAGGGGTTTAAAAGCCGAGTAGCTAGAGCACTTGAGGCCATGGGCTAGGGGTTGGGGAGCTGTTGGGATGGGGGCTGGGCTTGGTGACCCTGGAGGTCCTTTCCAGCCAGGAGGATGCTATGATTCTGTGATGGTTTTCATGCTGTGCTGTCAGTCAAGCCAGCATGGCAGAACGTGGATGCAGAGCACCCAGTTTTTCCTGTACATACATGTGTATTATATGTACATACGTGTACATACATGGAATTCTATCTGGCTCTACAGTGTGACATTAATGCTTGACTGTGGCATCTGCTTTGCTCGCTGATCATAACCGGTGCTGCGTATCTGCTTCGCATATCTGGTCCTTGCTCACTTCTCTGTGGAAAGCATGATTCCGCTGGTGATTCAGTGCTGTCATGAAGTGGAAGGATTTAGCAGCCTGCATCTGGTGGGTTTGCGAAGGCTTTCACAGATGATTTACAGTGCTGATAACAAACAGCTATTTCACATTTTCATTCCCTGGCTTCACAGCCTTCTTATTTAGAACAGGGAATTTTATCACAAAAATACTCTTCCTTTGATTAAACAGAAAAGAACTTCTTCCAGAGAGTGAGAGCTCAAGAAGCATCTCTGCAAGTTGACAGTTTCCAGACTGTTCTCTCTAGTAGCTGTCAACTCCTTTGCTGTGGAGCTCTGGCTGCAAGACTAAATTAGACGCAGGTGCTGACTCAGAGGAACAATGCATCCTGCCTACATTGTTTTACTCACTTCTCCTACCCCAGAGCAGAGAAGAGGGCTGAGATGAAACGCTGGCTTCACCTAAGTCCATAGGAAATCTCCCATCGAATGCAGCAAGGCCTGAATGTCATCGTGTGCCTGAACGATGGTGAGACAAGCAAGCCAGTCCTCATTTACTGATGAGTCTTTGTCTAGAGGGTACATCCAACGGTACGCTCCTGTGAAACTACCTCCAGAGAATTTGAAAAGGAAAACCAAAACAAAAAGGAAGCCTGTCAGAGTGCATCGAATTCCCTCGTGGTGCTGCTGATCTGAAGAAGGTCAGGGTATAGAGGAAGGTCTGGCCTGTGCTTTCATTCCTGAGATGAAGAGGCTGGTTTTCAATTGTAGTGCTTTTCCCAGTCAGGCAAAAACTTGTTTCCTTGCTTTAAATTTTATGGTTTCTCAAATCCCCCTGCACTGGGCACTGGGGAGGCCTCTCCTTGAGTCCTGGGGACACTGCTGGGCACCTCGCTTCAAGAAAGAGATTGAGGGGCTGGAGTGGGTGCAGAGGAGCAAAGAGGCTGGGGAAGGGACTGGAGGGAAAGGCTGATGAGGAGAGGCTGAGGGAGCTGGGAGTGTTTATAGACTCCAGAGGAGACTTGGGGGGATCCTTCTCTCTATATATAACTCCCTGATGGGAAGGTGTAGACAGGTGGGGGTCAGGCTCTTCTCCCAAGCAGATGGTGACAGGACTAGAGGGCAGGGCCTGAAGCTGCCAGGGGAGGGTTAGGTTGGCTGTCAGGAAGCCCTTCCTCAGGGAAAGGGTGCTCAGAGCCTGGACTGGACTGCCCAGGGAGGTGGTGGAGTCCCCGTGTCTGGAGGTGTTGAAGGACAGCCTGGCTGTGGCCCTGAGTGCCCTGCTCTGGCTGCTGTGGTGCTGTCAGGTGCTGGGCTGGGCTGGCTGAGCTCAGAGGGCTGTGCCAGCCTCAGTGACTCTGAAAAACCTGTGGGTTCTTTTAAAGGCACGTGGAAGGTGAATGTGTCTGCTTCTCTGCGCAGTGCTACTCCATCCCCACATCAGTGTGTGTGTTGCAGTATAAGCCCTCGGAAAGTAGAAAGGCCCCACGTGTGGCAGCTGTAACTTCTCCTGCCCAGCCCCATCTGTTTTCAGTAGTGTGTAACCCCACCGTTCTTGAATAATTTGGGCGGACATTTCTCATGCTGAATTAGTGCCTCAGGCTGAAAGCTTCCTTTGAAAACTTGAACAAAAATAGCCCGACCAGTTTTCACAAGAGAGGAGAGTCTTCTGCTTGGGAGCAGCTCTAACCCTTACGTGGCTGAGCAGCTGCCTCACAGCACAGACACGCTTGTTCCCTTCCTTGTGTTGGACATCTAAGGGGAGGCTGAAGAAGGTTAAAACCTCTGCTTTACCTAAGAAACCTGCATCTGGTTTTTCCCCCGTGAAAAAGGTCCTTCCACTGGGGACATCACTGTTCCCACGAACCACAACCGGGGCGAGGATTCAGGCCTGAGTGAACGCAGTCGTTCTGTTTTCGGAGAGATGCTACTGATGAACCAAAGGTTTTGCTGAATCACACGCAGGCTTCTGAGGGCTGCTGAAATGATTACAGTTAAACATCTGACTTGCAATATTCTGTTTATATGAAGTCAGACCTAGGCTAAGACTGCATCAGCTGAGCCGGGCTCCCCCCTCATTTCTCCTTCAAGGCCAAGGAGTACTGCACACAGACTCTCTCTGATGTGTTTTCAGTGCTCTTCCTTTCCCCAGGCTGAGAAATCAGAGGGATGAAGAGCCAAGCCTGAAGGGACAGCTATAAAATGTTTAATTAAGCACAGCAAACCCAAAGAGGAAGCGTTAGGGGAACAGAGAGACCACTGGATGGATGTAGGTTGAGATTAAAAAGCTACATGAAGGAAAGTAATGAAGGGTGAGGTTAAGCCAGGGGCTGAAAGCACCATTAGTGCTGTGTTTTGCAAGTTGTGGGATGCCCAGCATTCTGCTGGCAGAAACATTTATGAAACCAGCTGAAAATACCCTGACCTGGTTCCCTCGTGCTGTTAGTCTGGGCAGTCGGGGTGTCTCTTCTGTCCTGCTGATACGTTATTTGTACTCTGCAGCAGGAGAGCTGTTTCTGTTTGCTTTCTGTCATGATTATCACTCTTAACTCCAGAAACTGCTCCAGGAAACTAATGGTAGCAGCTCAATGCTTTCACAACTGCATGTACTCCACACTGGTCCCCCCCTGAGTCTCCTCTTCTCCAGGCTGAACACCCCCAGCTCCCTCAGCCTCTCTTCAGCAGCCTTTCCCTCCAGTCCCTTCCCCAGCCTCAGTGCTCCCCTGGACCTGCTCCAGACCCATAATCTCTTTCTTGAAGCAAGAGCCCAGAGCTGCCTCCAGGACTCATGGCGAGGCCTTACCAAGTACAAAGTACAAGGTACAAGAGGAGAATGACGTCCCTAGTCCTGCTGGCCACACTAGTGCTGATCCCAGCCAGGATGCCCTTGGCCTTTGGTGCCACCTGGGCACTCTGCTGGCTCCTGTTCAGCTGGTTGTTGACCAGGTCCCTCTGTGCCAGGCTGCTCTCCAGCCGCTCATCCCCCAATCTGTAGCTCTGCTGGGGGAAATATGACACAGAGTGATCCCCAAGGGTCACTGGCAGCAGGTGCAGAGGACATAAGAGCATCAGTAAAGCCCCAAAGGGCCTGGAGATGGCATTAATCTTACTCCGTCCTGATTCCCTGTTGTCCCTGTTACTCACAGGCTAATTCCATCCATCACAAAGGTTATTTAAATAAATTGTGACTCAACCACACAGGCTCCTGTCTGCTGTTAACGACCAGGAGGTAGCTCGAGCTGCGGAACTTGCATCATTAGTTCAGTAAGAACAGAGGCCATTTGTGGGGCTTACACAATGCTAGAGGATGAAAATACATATCACACAATCACTGAGGCTGGCACAGCCCTCTGAGCTCAGCCAGCCCAGCCCAGCACCTGACAGCACCACAGCAGCCAGAGCAGGGCACTCAGGGCCACAGCCAGGCTGTCCTTCAACACCTCCAGACACGGGGACTGCACCACCTCCCTGGGCAGTCCAGTCCAGGCTCTGAGCACCCTTTCCCTGAGGAAGGGCTTCCTGACAGCCAACCTAACCTTCCCCTGGCAGCTTCAGGCCCTGCCCTCATCCTGGCACTGGGTGCCTGGGAGAGGAGCCTGACCCCCACCTGTCTACAACCTCCCTTCAGGGAGTTACAGAGAGGGAGAAGGTCCCCCCTGAGTCTCCTCTTCTCCAGGCTGAACCCCCCCAGCTCCCTCAGCCTCTCCCCATCAGCCTTCCCCTCCAGTCCCTTCCCCAGCCTCGTTGCTCCTCTGGACCTGCACCAGCCCCTCCATCTTTTTATTGAAGTGAGGAACACAGCACTGCCCCCAGTACTTGAGGTGAGGCCTCTCCAGTGCCCAGTGCAGGGAGAGAATGCCATCCCTAGCCCTGCTGGCCACACCAGTGCTGATCCCAGCCAAGATGCCCTTGGCCTTTGGTGCCACCTGGGCACCCTGCTGTCTCCTGTTCAGCCAGCTGTCACCCAGTGCTGCCAGGTCCCTCTGTGCCAGGCTGCTCTCCAGCCACTCCTCCCCAGTCTGGAGCTCTGCAGGGGGTTCTTGTGGCCCGTAACGCCTCATAAAGTCTGCATCTGAAGTGAAGTACTAGCTCCACTTTCTGCAGACTATTTAGCAGTTGCCCTCCTGGGCGAGTCTGACCCGATTAGAATTCTCATAGTGCCGTGGGTAGAGCAGCCCTGTGTTCTCTGAACCAAAGACACCCCTTGTGCCATCTGATGCTGCCTCAGGTACTTGTTTTACCCTTTCTCCGTGGTGGGATGGAACAGTTTGGATTGGAAATTACCAATCCTAAAGGCTCCAAGTGAGCTTCAGCTTTTGGGATGTGGAACAGTGGTTGTGCCGAGATGGATGCAGCACTCATTTAGCTCACACAGCAGAAGGTGCAGTTCCAGCCTGGAAGGCCAACTGCATCCCGAGCTGCAGCAGCAGAAGTGTGGCAGCAGATTGAGACCGGTGGTTCTGCGCCTCTGCTCTGCCCTGCTGAGACCTCATCTGGAGTCCTGCGTCCAGATCTAGAGCCCCCAGCACAAGAAAAAGGTGGAGCTGTTGAATCAGGTGCAGAGGAGGCTGTGAAAACGATCAGAAGGCTGGAGCACCTCTGCTCTGGGGACAGGCTGAGAGAGTTGGGGTTGTTCAGTCTGAAGGGGAGAAGGCTCTGTGGGGACCATGGAGCAACCTTCCAGACCCTGAAAGGGGCTGCCAGAAGACCAGGGAAGACTGGGCAGGGAATGACAGGACGAGGGTGATGGTTTGAAGCTGGAAAAGGGCAGGTGGCTGCAGGCTTTCTTTCTTTCTTTCACACTTAGAAGCCCCCACTGAAGCCTCTTGCTCAACAAATGAAGATACCAAATGACTCCGAGTATCTTTCCAGCAGTACATACAGTAGCTCTCCGAGTTGGAAGGAGTTTCCCAGCCCATCTTGACTTCCACTGGCTGTCCTGAACGTTGGTCCTTGCTGTCTTTTTCTCTTACACCCTCTAAGAATGCTGAGAGAGGGTTGTGCAGCCTGCCTTTACACTTGGGACCCTGTTCTTCTTCATTCACCGTTCCTTTGTAGCGTTCAGCGGTGCTTTGGCCTGCGGGCCAACTCAAGGACAACCTGAAAGCCTTGCCTTCGCTCCTGCTTTCTGTTCTTACCTCATAGCACGCTGAAGCAGTTCAAGAGCCCTGCAGAGCACGTCAGACCCACTTGTGCCTTCAGAAGCTCAGAACTGAAGGGCTTAGCCCAGTTAGCGTGCAACTAGTCCGTCGTACTTGGATTTCAAAGAACGAGGGCAGTACTGAAGAGGGGTGGTGGCAGAACTGCTCTGTGCGGAGCAGTAATTGAGTTCACAGGGGGAGGATTTTTTTGTAAGACCTTGAGAGCGCTTGGCCCTGATTTCTGTTCTACAAAAGAGTGGCTGCCAGCCCAACTGCTGCTGTGTTGTGTGCTGTGGAAGCAGGTAGTACGGCAGGGCAAGTGAGGGGAAGGTACTCATGCCCTCTTACACTGTTTGTCATGAAATCCCTCCCTAGGTGGGGAGCAGGGATAGATATGAGCGTCTCTGTGCACTCTCTGAGCTGATGCAGGATGAATCAAGTCACAGAATCACACAATCACAGACTGACTGAAGCTGGCACAGCCCTCTGAGCTCAGCCAGCCCAGCCCAGCACCTGGCAGCACCCCAGCAGCCAGACCAGGGCACTCAGGACCACAGCCAGGCTGTCCTTCAACACCTCCAGACACGGGGACTCCCCCACCTCCCTGGGCAGTCCAGTCCAGGCTCTGAGCACCCTTTCCTTGAGGAAGGGCTTCCTGACAGCCAACCTCCCCCTCCCCTGGTGCAGCTTCAGGCCCTGCCCTCTCATCCTGGCACTGGGTGCCTGGGGAAAAGAGCCTGACCCCCACCTGACTATAACTTCTTTGCAGCGAGTTACAGAGAGGGAGAAGGTCCTCTCCCCCTTGGGTCTCCTCTCCTCCAGGCTGAACACCCCCAGCTCCCTCAGCCTCTCCTCATCAGCCTTTCCCTCCAGTCCCTTCCCCAGCCTCGTTGCTCCTCTGGACCTGCTGCAGCCCCTCACTCTCTTCCTTGAAGCCAGGGGCTCAGCTCTGCACACTTTTGTGTCAGCAGAGCCTTTCACCTTGAATTGTTCCTCTTCTTCACCCAAACAGTGTGCCCGCAGAGTCACCATTAAAACTCAGTGCTCAGAACACAGCAGTGCCTCTCCCAGCCCCGGTGACTGCATCGTTCAGGGTTGTGTTTGTTCCTATTACCCCAGGTACCGGCTGGCTGAGGTAGAATTCATGCGAGTACTACCCATCCTCTGCTCTTCTCTTCTCCTCTCCTCTCAGCAGAACATATCGATACCGCATCGCATTCTGGTCATCCTTCCGTCTCCCAAACCAGCTCCATCAGTTCAGGGACTGCCCCAGTGTCGAGAGCAGCCTGTTCATGGTCTGCATTAGGACCTGGTGAAACCAAGTGAAGCTAGGGACAGTTCAGTCATGTCACAGATACAGCAAGCCTCTTCTAAGCCTGCAGGCAGCAGGCTGTTTCAGCGACACAGATCTGTTCTAGCGCTGGATGGAGAAAAGATGGCACAGCCTACTCCATTTCTCAAAAGATCCCTCGGGGCTGAGGGAGCTGGGGAGAAGAGGAGGCTGAGGGGGGACCTCATTGCTGTCTCTCAATCTGTGAGGGGTGGGTGTCAGGAGGATGGAGCCAGGCTCTGCTCAAGGGCATCTGGGGACAGGACAAGGGGCACTGGGTGCCAGCTGGAGCAGAGGAGGTTCCCTCTCAATCTCAGCAGGACCTTCTTCCCAGGGAGGGTCCCGGAGCACTGGAAGGGGCTGCCCAGGGGGGCTGTGGAGTCTCCTTCGCTGCAGACGTTCCAGCCCTGCCTGGCTGTGTTCCTGTGCCACTGGGTCTGGGGGATCCTGCTGTGGCAGGGGGGTTGGACTGGATGCTCTTTCCAGGTCCCTCTGATCCCTGAGGATTCTGTGATTCCACGATAATTTGGAGAGGAAGACATCTTCAACGATGACATCCATCGAATGTGTCAGCCTTATTCGCATGGCTGTGTAAGATCTCAGAGTGCCTCTGGGGTATCAGAGCCTTTCTGAGTTAAACACCTACAAACCACAACCACAGGCTATTTTCTGCCCCAAACCCCTTCTGCTGCAACACACAGGGCAGGTAGAGAAGTGGGCTCAGCGAGCAGAGCGTGGGACCTCCTGAAGTAGTCAGAACTGATGGCAGTGGCTGAAGACTATCACTGTGGGCTGCCAAATGCCTTTGTGGCTGCAGGAGCTGACAGGCAGAGGAAAGGTTTCAGGTTTACAACCGGGGACGTGGAGAAGCAAAAGCCCCTGACCACTGGAGATGTCCAAAGAGATGAACACCTCCTCCAGAACACGGGCTCCTTCCTGTGACTGCATCTGAACTGTGCTGTTGATCTTCTTGCCTTTCCTGCTCTTTCCAGATGGCACTGCTGTTCGAGGAGGACATTAAATGGATTCTGCTCTAATTAAGCAATTAGCTGCACAATTACATCTGGAGATAAATAAATGCTGTGAGCCATAGGCTTGTGAAGTGACACCAAGGTGCTTTGTTCCCTGTTCCCCGCACTCCCAGCTCCTCTTCTTCAAATCCCTCCTGGGATGATGGGAATAACTAAGAACAAGAACAACAGAGGTTGCTGTGGAGCTCCTGCACAGAGTTACTGAGCCAGCAGGCTTTCTGCTCGGGGGTGCTGCCTCATGGGCAGATCAGGGCAACTGGCACAGAGGGACCTTGCAGTTGGCTGAACAGGAGACAGCAGGGTGCCCAGGTGGCACCAAAGGGCATCCTGGCTGGGATCAGCACTGATGTGGCCAGCAGGACTAGGGATGGCATTGTCCCCCTGCACTGGGCACTGGGGAGGCCTCCCCTTGAGTCCTGGGGGCAGTGCTGGGCCCCTCCCTGCAAGAAAGAGATGGAGGGGCTGGAGTGGGTCAGTTGGGATCCTGTGATCTCCAAATGTCGGAGCTCACTGGGCCCAAAGTGACTGCCTCTCTGCAGAAACCAGGCTGTAGGTGCAAGTGCTGGTGCTAACCTAGAAGAGCTTGCAGCAGCTCAAAGGGAGCTCTGTCCCTCCCTTGCAGACCAGTGACCACAGTTCCTCCTGTGGTTTTCTCTGCCTGCAGTGCTGTTGGGTTGGGTTGGGGGGGATTTATTGCCAGCCAAGCACTGGGGGAAACCCTCTCTCCATTCAGGAACCCAAAGCACTGCCTTGACTTCTTGTGACGGCCTGCTGAGGCGAGCTCAGCGCAGGGAAAGCATCGTCTACCTGAAAGATCCTCTCCCCTCTTAATTCCACGACTGAAATAAGGACAGGAGGTCTATTTTTGGATGTCAGTGCAATTGATTCTGCAATGATCGCTCGCTAAATGAGTTTACAAGGGATAAAATAACAGAGCACTTCCACCCGGCTGGCAAAGCTCTCGTACAGACCAGCTCGCGTTGCTGCTGCTTTAACATCAGCGCTGTCACCCATGAACAAAGGGCAGGAAATCTGTCCTTCTCTGTCAGGAAATGCTTGGATCATTGAGTCAGTGCAACTGCTGCGGCTCAGGAGAATCACGCTGCACCCCTGCTCACGGACATGCTAGCGACATGTAAATGTTCCTGGTACATTCAGTGTTTGCTTAAGGTCAGGGCTAGCATGGAATCACAGGATCTTTGGGGATGGCACAGCCCTCTGAGCTCAGCCAGCCCAGCCCAGCACCTGGCAGCACCACAGCAGCCAGAGCAGGGCACTCAGGGCCACAGCCAGGCTGTCCTTCAACACCTCCAGACACGGGGACTCCCCCACCTCCCTGGGCAGTGCAGTCCAGGCTCTGAGCACCCTTTCCCTGAGGAAGGGCTTCCTAACAGCCAACCTAACCCTCCCCTGGCAGCTTCAGGCCCTGCCCTCTCATCCTGGCACTGGGTGCCTGGCAGAAGAGCCTGACCCCCACCTGTCTACAGCTTCCCTTCAGGGAGTTAGAGAGAAGAAGGTCCCCATCTGAGTCTCGTCTTCTCCAGGCTGAACACCCCCAGCTCCCTCAGCCTCTCCTCATCAGCCTTTCCCTCCAGTCCCTTCCCCAGCCTCACTGCTCCTCTGGACCTGCTCCAGCCCCTCAATCTCTTGAAGCAAGGGACCTAGAGCTGCCCTCAGTACTTGAGGTGAGGTCTCACCAGCACCCAGTACAGAGAGACAACTGTGTCCTTAGTCTTGCTGGCCACACTAGTACTGATCCCAGCCAGGATGCCCTTGGCCTTTGGTGCCACCTGGGCACCCTGCTGGCTCCTGTTCAGCCGGCTGTCACCCAGTGCTGCCAGGTCCCTCTGTGCCAGGCTGCTCTCCAGCCACTCCTCCCCCGGTCTGTAGCTCTGCTGGGGGTTCTTGTGGCCAAAGTGCGGGACCCTGCCCTTGGCCCTGTTCACCCTCATCCCGCTGGCCTCTGCCCACTGACCCAGCCTGTGCAGCTCTCTCTGCAGCACCCTCCTCCCCTCCAGCAGATCAACCCTCCCCTTAAACTTTGTGTTATCTGCCAATTTCCTGAGGGCAGACTGCCTCCCCTCCTCCAGGTCAGCGATGAGGCTGTTCCCAGCAGGTGAACTGACTGTGCCTTAGCTTTCTCTGGTGGTGGATGCTCACCCCCTCCTTTACAGCTGAAATGTGCGTTAGCTCACCCAGCGTGGTTCCCTCAGGGCGACAGCTCTTCTGAACACAACCCTGCATCTCCACATTGCCCTTTGTTGTGCGTGGGCAGCTGGGCAGAGGTTATGGGACGCAGGCTGGTTTCCTGCATCCCATGGATGCTCCCTCGGAGCTCCCAGCACTGAACCCACCAGTTAGTTACTCTCACTGCTCTTCTCCTTCGTCCTCCTCGCTGCGATGACTCTGGGGCCACTTTCCCTGCCAGCTTGCAGCCCGTTTGTGCCGAGAAAACCATGAGAGTAAGAAGCACCAACAGGGCTGGGGCTGTGGCACTCAGCGGCCTCTGTGCTCCGGCTCCTTTCTGCTGACGGATGCCGCCATCTCGGTTGCCCCAGCAGAGCTTCTCCAGACGTCACAGGTGACACCGGTTCTCACCGTGCTGTGTAGACCCTCCGCAGCGAATTGCTGAGGGTCTGAGAGTATTTCCCTCTTCCATCTGTCAGTCCTTTCGCTCCTCTCTCTTCCAGTTGATTTCTCATACTCTGCCACCATCCAACAAAACAGCAGATGGGAGCTTCAGCCCCGTGGGTGTCAGCCACGAGCGCTGCAAAACAAGAGCTTCTTTTCCAGAAGCTCTGCTTTCTGCAGGTTTGAAGTTTCAGAACCTCCTGCAGATCCTACACGGGAGGGTGGAACCTGAGGCACAGAACCACGGACTGACAGGGGCTGGAAGGGACCACGAAGGACCAGCCAGTCCATCCCCCTGCCACAGCAGGAGCCCCGAGATCCAGGGGCACAGGAACAGCCCAGGAGGGTTGGAAACGGCTCCAGAGAAGGAGACTCCACAGCCCCCCTGGGCAGCCCCTGCCAGGGCTCTGGCACCCTCACTGGGAGGAAGGTTCTTCTCCTCTTGATGTGGAGCCTCCTCTGTTCCAGCTGACACCCGGTGCCCCCTGTCCTGGCATTGGGTGCCCCTGAGCAGAGCCTGGCTCCTTCCTCCTGACCCCCGCCCTTTCCACCTTGATTTAGGCAGGGAATGATGAGCTGATGCATTCAGGAATGTGGGATTGGGGCCTTCCTCGGGCAAAATTGTGAATCTAACTGCTATTGACCAGATTCAGATACGGGAAGGGAAAGAGGAAAGGAAGAGTGAAGGAGAGAAGGAGCCGTGGAGGAGACGGGAGTAGAACCAAGAGAGGGGAGTAAAGACAATCACAGAATCACAGAAGCACTGAGGCTGGGAAAGACCTCTACGGTCATCAAACCCAGCCTGTGACCTGACATCACCACAGCTCCCTCAGCCTCTCCTCATCAGCCTTTCCCTCCAGCCTCTTCCTCGTTGCTTCTCTGGACCCGCTCCAGCCCCTCAATCTCTTTCTTGAAGCCAGGGGCCCAGCACTGCCCCCAGGACTCAAGAGGAGGCCTCCCCAGTGCCCAGCACGGGGGGAGAATGATGTCCCTAGTCCTGCTGGCCACACCAGTGCTGATCCCAGCCAGGATGCCCTTGGCCTTTGGTGCCACCTGGGCACCCTGCTGGCTCCTGTTCAGCCAGTTGCCACCCAGCCCTGCAGGTCCAGTACTAAGAAGATCAGGCTGAGAGCCCATGTCCAGCCCCCAGCTTCCATGCCCTCCAGCTGCCCTAAGAGCACAGCCCTGGCACGATAATAAGGCACCTCTTACTGACTGGGGTTCCACACCACGGATGGTTGTCCTAACTGCTGACTGTTCCACGTTCTCAGTTACCTTGCCAAGAGGGCCCACATCGCACGCCTTACGGAACACAGTGTCCACGCTGCCTGCTAGCCACGCTCTTGGCTCCTGTGTCTGTCTCTCCAGATGTCTGGGGGTGTTGGAGGCTCCTTTCCCTATTGACCTGTTTCCTCCTGTGGTGACTCCAGAGGAGAGCGACCCAGAGGGCTGGAGCACCTTCCCCTTGACAACAGGCTGAGCACCTTGGGGCTGTTAAGGGGGAAGAAGAGGCTCCCGGGTGACCCAGCAGCTTTGCAGCCTCTGAAGGGGGCTGCAAGAAAGCTGGGGCAGGGGTTTTGGCATGAGTGGTAGCGGGAGGACAAAGGGAAGGGGTACTGGGAGCAGTGCTGGGCCCCTCACTTCAAGAAAGAGATGGAGGGGATGGAGCAGGTGCCAAGGAGCAAGGAGGCTGGGGAAGGGACTGGAGGGAAAGGCTGATGAGGGGAGGCTGAGGGAGCTGGG
>VZRI01010540.1:29020-41037 GCA_013397515.1 Upupa epops | reverse complement strand
CATCCCCAGCCGAGAGCGGGGTCGGGGCGGGGGGCCGCCGCATCCCGCCCGCATCCGTGTGTGTGTGTGTGAGAGAAAGAGAGGCAGCCGTGCCTCTTCCTTCCTTCCCCCCCATCCTCCCCTCCAGCTGTTGCGTCCACTTCTGTCCCCGGCTGGCAGGAAGAACCCCCTGGGGCGGTGGGGCTCCGCCTGCCCTGCAGCCGCCCCGCGCTACCCCTGCCCCTGCCCGGCCTGGTCCCCTGAGTGCGGGGGAAGCGGCTGCTGCCTTCCCCGGGCTTCTCCTCCTCCTCCTCGCTGGCGAAGGAGGGGAACGCGGCTTCCACTTCGGAAGGCACCTCCCGGGCCGGGAGGGAACTTGTGTGTGTCCTGGGGACCCGCAGAGCTGCTGCTGCTGTCAGGGTTTGAGGGTCAGGCAGGCGTTTTCCTTTGGGCTGATGGAGTCATCCCAGCCGAGTGAACTTTTTGATGGATGGTGCGTTTACGTAACGTTTTCCCCTGTAAAATGAACTTCGACAAGCGGGGCTTTGAAACTATAAAAAGAAGGAGACTCGGCTTACGAGCGTGTGCAGGGAGCCCGTGACTCTGTGCCTCAGGGATGGGGTCTGCTCTGGATCCCGCTGCGGGTATCTTACAGGTGCAGTGACAGCAACAACGTCAGGCTTCGTGCTGGAGGTGTCTGGATCGAGGGGTGCAGTGAATCCAAGCAGGCCCCGACAGTTTGATTTCCCAACAATAGGTCCTGTGCTGGCGTTTCCTTTACAGAGCACCCATTATAGATAGTAAAGGAGCTGACTGTGGAGCCCTGTGGGGTTGGTGCTGTTCTTCCCTTCAGCTTCTGTTTCACACGCCCCATCCACACCAGAAAGCGCTGCTTGTTAAACTTGTTCCCCTGTTCCGCGAGGTGTAAGGCAGTTTTCCCCTGACAGCATGATGTTTTGACCCATTTGATTAGCAGCTGCTAACTTTGCGTTCGCAGAGGTCAGCCCTGGCTGAGGGGTTACTGTACCAGTAAATCTACAACTGTTGCATCGTGTTGAAAACAGTCCTGCACAGACTTTGGGTTTTGGTGTCACTCCTGCGCAGTGGTCTTCAGAATGCTTTGCAGGTGATGCCTTATTGGTTGTAGCGGTGCCTTTGAGGGTGTGCTCTCCCAGAGGTTGATGCTTGCTTAAGGGAAAACACGTGGATTATGAATGTGTCTGAAACAGGTTCGTTAGCACGAGGTCCTGGCCGCTTGTGACTGACTGTCCCACTTGTGTGGGATGGTCTGCACCTGAGGGTTGTGAGCGAATGCAAGACCGGGATCACCTGAGCAGCTAAGGCAAGCGATGCTTTTGCTTATCTTGGTTTGCGTCTTGGTTCTATTTCGGTGAATCCCATATGTACGGGAAAAGCTGAGCGCTGACAGCATCGGAGTCCTAAAATACCGCTCTCCTTGTTGCCATTTACAGTAACACACAAGTCCCGGGTATAAATATCTTTCAATTTAATTAAAAGCGCTATATCTTTGTTAAAGATGAGACCCGCGTTAAATAATTCAGCAGCACTTTATTTTATAACTCACGATGCATTATTTAAAAGCAGCTATATTTAGACCTGACAACTCCCATTTAGTTTAAGGGTGTTGTATGTTTGCTGTTGTAGTAGTCGGTGATCAGTGGTTACGTGAAACCACTAGAGCAAGGAACATCAGGAAGCTGCTCTTTTACCCACCTCGTCCCCTTTCATTCAAATGAGATTTGTCAAGCTTCGCTCGCTCGCTGAACGTGTTTGTAAGCTAAGGTTTTAATTAAATGGATTGGGTTTGTCTTAGGGCTAAGAATAGACTTCTGAAAGAACCCCAAACACGTACGCTGCCTTCGTCACTGATGCTCGCCAGCCACTTAACGCTGCGCTCTCCTTTCTCTGGAAGTTGCTTATAAACTTGAAGCATGCCAGTGTTTCGATTCCTTAGCTCTGAACTCTACCCCACAGGCTCTGCTGCTGATTGTTTTTATTTCACTGAAGGAAGATGTTATTTTTAGATGTTTTGGTACAGCTGATCATTTGTGAAAGCGACCATATGGTGACACTTTGCAGACAGAATCATTCAGGACTGGATTTGCTGTTTCTTTTCAACGTGTGTGTAAGAAGATCTAGCAAATGTGTGTGCGAGAGCGACCCCCCTCTCAGGAACACAACCCCGAGCCTGAGGGTTTCTAGCACCTGTAATGCCCAAAGGCAGTTTTGAAGCTTTGCCCTCTTCTTCCTGCACACAGGTAATTATTTAGCCGAGGGCAGCGGTGAAAAATACAAGGGGAAAACTAAAAGACAAAGCCCTGGCAGATGTAATTGCACTGAAGCTCACTGGTTGTCCGTGATCCGGTAATCATATGCTCACAGTCCTACTTAGAAGCCTGTTGTCTGGTTTTACCGTAGCTTGAATAGCAGCTTCCTCTGTAAACTGCTCCCTTGATTTCACTGAAACCACTTTTACAGCGAATTACTGTGAGGAGAGGATGGGTGACCTGGAACTGCTGCCATGGGGGTTTTGTTAGTTGAATCACGTGTATTTCTCGCACTCTTAGAGGCATGTCTGCGTCAAAATACGACCAGTATTCATTTCCCAGAACAGAGAGCTTAGCGTGTTTTAGTCTCTGCAAACTGAGGGGGGGAGAGCAGACTGTGGTGGAAAGGACTAAAGTATTCTTTGGGCCAACACCTTGTTCACAACTCATGGGAGCTGTTTGCTCCAGCCCCGTCTCAGTTATAAAGTGATGCTGTAGCAGTGGATGTCTTTGGGGGCGGGGGTCAGCATCAAAGTCTGTTAGCACTTCTGTGAGACTAAAGCCAGCAGCTTTAAACTCCCCATCCTTTTTGAGCGGTTGTATCTCCATGTTCCCTGGAGGAAACACAAGGAGATGAGCAGACGGCAGGTACCCAGGGAACTTGGAGCATTAGCCAGGAGAGCATTGAACCTGCTGTTGAGTGACAGAATTATTGAGGCTGGGAAATACCCCTAAGATCATCAAGTCCAGCCCATGACCTAACATCACCATAATCACCCCGACCATGGCACTAAGTGCCACGTGCAGTCTTTGCTTAAGCAGCTCCAGCTGAGTTTGTGATGGCTACACCCCATTTTCAGAACACAGCTGCTTTTTTATGGGAAACCAGTCAGCTTTGACTGGTGCACAGTGTTGTACCGGGCATGGAAGGTGTGGTGAGTTCTCTCTCTGCATCTGTGTTTCTTAACTGTTAAAGATGCTGCTTAAGCAAAGCAGCGTTGGTGCCATCGGTAAATGAAACAGCTGACTGAAGTTCTTGGGGCTACAGCCTGAAAACTCTGCCTGTCATCAGTCGGCTTCTAGTTTCTTTAAAGTTAATCAGTGTAGGGCAAAGTACATTCCTTAAAGAGATGGTTCTGCTCCAGTTCCTCGTAACTGGAGCCTGTCAAGAAAGGAAGGCTCAAATTAGAGCTGACGCTTCTTCCCTACGAGCTCTGCTCATCGAGGGGATGAATAAATGAGACGGTCCCCAGGTACTGGGGAGTAGAGTCATCAGATGAGCACCGTTTTACTTCCCACTCATGAATATTCTCTGCTAAAAATTGGCTATGAAGAATAGCGCTTTCATCGCCGACCTGGCTTCCGACTGTAACGGGTCCATGCGCAGTTAACGAGAGCGCTCTGCTGGATACGTGTTTTGCTCTCAAATCCACGATTGGGTATCTGGCCTGTGTTTATTTTTGGATGATGGAGAAGTTCTGGAGCTGGAAGTATAAATCAGGAAACGCAAGCAACTAGAGAGGACTGAGCGAGAGAAGCAGGCTAGCACTGTATCTGGGAGCAGCGCCGCCTTCTCCCTTTCTCCCCCAGTGGTTTTTGTTGATAATGAAATAGCTGGGGTGTCGAGATGTGGAGGAGCACGGTGCTGTAAGTAGTGGAGATGAGGCACTGGTGCTCAGTTAAATGGCAAGAGTTGTTCCTGGAATTATCGGAGGTCTTAATGTCTTCTTTTAAAGATCCTAAATCATTACGGGGTAATAAAAGTAAATTAATGAAAGGCCCTACTGTGCTTTTATTTGCCTGAGTGGATAGAACCAACTGTTGAGGAACTGTGCCTTCTAAAAGTTACTAACCTCTTCCATATGGTGACATTTGACAGTGCCAAGTCCCGGGAGTCACTTCCTGTTTGCTTCTCATATACATTTCTCTCCCATTACCATCGCTCGTTAATTCAAGTGCTGTGGTGGGTACTGGTGCTAGTCTTCACGAACATGAGTCTCTGCGAGGTAACCTGCTGCTTCTAGGTTTGATAACCCCTCCTTTGCTCAGCTAAGAAGCAGTTCATTCCATTCTGCATTAGGAAACATGATTTCTATGTTCCAGGAGTTTTCAGGAAGATGCCACAGTAGCAAAGCTAACAGAGTCACAGAAGGATTGAGGCTGGCACAGCCCTCTGAGCTCCGCCAGCCCAGCCCAGCACCTGGCATCACCCCATCAGCCAGACCAGGACACTCAGGGCCACAGCCGGGGATGGATGGGGACTCCACCACCTCCCTGGGCAGTGCAGTCCAGGCTCTGAGCACCCTTTCCCTGAGGAAGGGCTTCCCAACAGCCAACCTCACCCTCCCCTGGCAGCTTCAATCCCTGCCCTCTAGTCCTGGCACTGGGTGCCTGGGAGAAGAGCCTGACCCCCACCTGTCTGAAACTTCCCTTCAGGGAGTTACAGAGAGGGAGAAGGTCCCCCTTGAGTCTTCTCCAGGGTGAACAACCTTACCTCCCTCAGCCTCTCTTCATCCCACTTTCCCTCTAGTACCTTCACCAACTTCCTTGCTCCTCTGGACCCTCTCCAGCCCCTCAATCTCTTTCTTGAAGCAAGGGGCCCAGAACTACCCCCAGCATTCAAGGTGAGGTCTCCCCAGTGCAGGGAGAGAATGACATCCCTAGTCCTGCTGGCCACACTAGTGCCGATCCAAGCCAGGGATCATTGCATGCCACCTAATTGGGATCCTTTCTATGCAGTAGGATTGTCTGAACCTGCACAGCTGCAGAACAGGGTGTTATCTGCAGTTTCTTCTGCAACCAGCGCCACACATCCAGTGTCAGTACACTTGATCACAGTGTTTATGCAGCAGGGAGTCAGAACTAAAGCAATCAGGTGCGTGGCAGTCAGTGTCCATGGGAGAGACTGGAGGGTGCTGCGGGCTAGGTGTCCCTAGTGCTTGTAGCTCCCATAGTTTTTGCTCTGCACTTAGCTTAGTTGTACCGTGTGTCCAGCCCTGTTTCATCACCAGTGTTGTAAAATCTGGCTAATCTGACTCCCTGCAGTGTCCTGGGGGCTTTAACCTGCTTTTAAAGTGAAATATTCCGAATCCATTCATCAGGGTGCGTGCGGCTGCGCGCAGACACACGTGCTTAGGCGCTGAGCGATGTATTTAAGGACTCGTAGAGCTAAATACATTATTCAGTTGTGGAGCATGCCTGGATGGAGAAACCCACTTTTTAAAGCGTTATCTGGTGTGCAGCAATTCACGCTTCTCCTACTGCTGGACCTCTACATAAGCTGCTCAGAAAAAGAGCCTTAATGGGAAATTTCAGCTGAAAGCACGGTATTTCGGTCACAACAGCCCCCCGCAGCTACAGGCTGCGTNGCCTGTGAGGAGCAGCTGAGGGAGCTGAGGTTGTTCAGTCTAGAGAAGAGGAGGCTGAGGGGAGACCTTAGTGCTCTCTGTAACAACCTGACAGGAGGTTGTAGTGAGGCTGCTGCTGGTGTCTTCTCCCCAATTCCTAATGCTAGGACGAGGGGAAATGGCCTCTAGCTGCCTCAGGGGAGGGGTAGACTGGATCTGAGCAAGAAGCTCATTGCTGAGAGAGTGGTTGGGCACTGGACCAGGTTGCCCAGGGAGGTGGTGGAGTCCCCATCCCTGGAGACGTTTAAGGACAGCCTGGCTGTGGACCTGGTCTAGCTGATGGGCTGGGCTGGATGATCTGAGAGGTCTTCCAGCCTCAACCATTCTATGATACTGTGAGTGTGCTTTGTGTGGAGTTGTTGAAGCTCGCTCAGAGTACGGAGTTTGAGGTATAGAAGAATGCTTCTGTAGGCATCCTGATGTTTGGGATATTCTGATAAGGGTCACGAAGGCACACGTCGGTATTTTGTGAGGACAGCTCAGTAGCTCAGTTGCAGAGGAGCCACAAGACCTGTATTTTGTTGCAGCTGGCCATTAACTTTTGTGGATTCCTTACAGCTAGTTGTGGACATGGTGCTGTAAAGCCATTGACACCACTCCTAGCCTTGTTCGTTCCTTCTAGTTGGATGCTTGGGCACCTGGCTTTTGTCTTCTAGGGAGAGAGGACTCCTTTCACCTTCGTACTAGCCGCTTCCTTGCATTACTGTTACATCCTTTCCCCTCCTGCCTCCAGAAAACAAGTTGCTTTCTCTAAAACCTTCTTTTAACAAGCTAAGAACTGGCTACTAAATAAAAGCCCCTGACTAGCGGCGTGGTTGAGCTGTACTGCAGTAAGTTCCAGGCACAGCGCGTGTGAAGGGTGCGAGATACGGCTGCTGTAGTTTGGTAAATCGTCCAAGCTTTTGGGTGTCTGATTTCTATGCATTTATGCTGAAAGAGTGCTTTATTTTAAAGCTAGACTGACCCGTGGGTCACTCAGGGCCTGGCTTTAAAGTCGGCTGCTGTGGTTCCCCTATCGGTACCAGCCACAGCTTTTCCTTTCCCAAGAAGGTGGAACGCGGAGGGAGCGAAGCCTCTGCACTGTAGCTGTGGCCCTGCCTGCCTCCCACAGCCCACTCATCTTTGAAGATGTGAAGGTGTGAGCTTTTAACTCTTTCTCTCCCTCAGAGCTGTAACTGCTTGGGAGGAGGAAAGAGGAAAGAAAAGAGGTCCTGGAGCAGACCCCTGTTTATCGACAGGCGTGGTCCTGTGTGAGCAGTGCCATGTTACTGCTGTCCCACATAGGCCTGACCGAGATGCTGTATGCTCTGCCAATGAGAGCCTGAGAGAAGCTCTTGGTAAGAGAGATCCCAAGATAGGGGGTTCCATATCGATATCAGCAGGAGCCTCTTCCCAGGGAGGGTCCCAGAGCACTGGACCAGGCTGCCCAGGGGGGCTGTGGAGTCTCCTTCTCTGCAGACGTTCCAGCCCCACCTGGCTGTGTTCCTGTGCTACTTGGTCTGGGTGACACTGCTGTGGCAGAGGGGGTGGACTGGATGCTCTTTCCAGGTCCCTTCCAATCCCTAAGGATTCTAGGATTCTAAGAGACTGTCTTTTCCTGCATCTGAGATGCTGCTGGCCCCAAAGATCTTAGATAGAACCTGCTGGCTGTGGTCTCATCACGAAGAACTCCCAATACCAGAGGAGTCAGAAGCAAGTCTGAGATGTCCGGGGGAAGCCGGTGTCTGCAAAAGGCCTGGAAAAGGAACTTTTCCACCAGCATCACCGTGTGGATGGAGGGGATGGCTCAGTTTCCCCTCTGGTCAGAGTGTTAGTGTACACTCATTAGTTCCAGGGCTCTTATCCGAAGCCAAAACCCGATGTGTTAGCCGTCTCCCATTTCTCTCCGAGTGTGTGTGAAGGCACTGTGATGCACTTTGTTTGACTTCTTTTGGTTCTTTTACTTACTTGGGGATTTCTCCTTTCCTTAGCGGCGATGGCTTCAGTAAATTCTCTGTCGAGCAGAGTTGCTTCCTTGCCTGTTGCATACTCGGCAAGAGCTGGCCGGTGTGCTTGGATTGCAGGCAGCAACCCAGACCCGATCTAGACCTTCATTCCAACCCGGGACAGCACGATCATAAACCAAACCCTCATGGTTTCATCACGAGAACACCCCATTTAGCACAGCAAACGGGCTTCACGCTGACCCCAAACAAATGCCGCTTCATCCACGGGCTACAAATCAGATGCTAGCTGAAATTCAGAGAGCTTTCTCCTAGTTAGAGATGTAAGCACAGAGCGAAACACTTGTCCTGTACATTTTTATATGATTAATTACGTCTTCAAATTAAGCCAGAGCTTAAGTGCTCGTTGGGCGAGGGCCATAAAACTTTGGTACTCGAAGTCAGAACGTGTAGCAAACGCGTTAGAAAACCATTACGGCGTAGAAATGACCCTGATATACTGCACGATCATGAAGAAAGAGCAAATTATGCTGCTTCTTCCAGCTAAACGTCTCCTTGGACTGATGTTCCTCTTTAGGGTGTTTCACAGGGTTGTGGGTTGGAAGGGAGCTCAGGGATCACCCAGTCCAACCCCTTACAGCAGGATCCAGTTGGAATGAGCTGGCCCAGAACCCTATCCAGCTGAGCCTGAGCATTGGCTACAGCTGAGCAATCCCCCACTGCCCTGGGAAGACCCTTCCACTGTCTGACAGCTCTCAGCATCAACAGCTTTCCTCTCCAATCCAGTGGGAATCTCTCCTGGAGCAACTGGTAACCATTGCCCCTTGGCCTTTCTCCAGGACTCCTTGTGCAGAGGGAGTCTCCATCCTCCTGGCAGCCACCCTGGCTGGACTGGAGCATCGCAGTAAGGTCCCCCCTCAGCCTTCTCTTCTCCAGGCTGAACAGACCCAGTTCTCTCAGCCTGTGTTCACATGGGAGGCCTTCCAGTGCCCTGATCACCCTGGTCACCCTTCTCTGGGCCCTCTCCAGTCTGTCTGCATCTCTTTTGTCTAGCAGGGCAGTGCTCAAGGTGTGGTCTGACCAGTGCTGAGTAGAGTGCCAAGATCCCCTCTGTCTCTGTGCTGGTGATGCCCTTGTTAATGCAGCCCAGCATCCTGTTGACTCTCCTTGCCACAGCAGCACTCTGTTCCCTCCTGTTGAGCTTGCTCTCCACCGAGACCCCCAGGTCCCTTTCTGCAGGGCTGCTCTCCAGCCAGGTGGATCCCAGTCTGAGCTGTATTCAAGGGCTGTGCATTCCCAGGTGCAGGACCCTGCACTGTCCTCACTGAACTCTGTGAGGTTCCTGCTGGCCCACTGCACCAGCCTGTCTAGGTGCCCCTGGAGGGCAGCTCTCCCCTCAGGAGGGTCAATTCCCCCACTCAGTGTGGTGTCATCAGCATACCAGCTTCCCCACTTAGATCCTGCTACCACACCAACCAAGCGCAGAGCAGTACTCCTGGGAGAGGTAACGCCAAACCTCACTGAATGCATTACAATAACACTTGATGAGAGTTTAGCTGTTTATTAGATGAGTGGTGTGAGGTTTATGATGAGCTCAACCGTTCATTTCCTTCCTTTTCAATGTCTGGGCTTTGCGAATGGCGCGGGATTGCGCTGCTCTGTCGTCACTTAGCAACCTGAATGGGGTTCCGAGTCTGAGTGGTAGCTTGTGGGTCATGGAGAGTCTCCCTGTGCATGGGGTTGTGAATCTGAGTAGTAGTAGCTTGTGGGTCGTGGGCAGTCTCCCTGTTAATGGGGTTCTGAATCTGGGTGGTAGCCTGTGGGTCATGTGAGTCTCCCTATGCATGGGTTTCTGAATCTGAGTAGTAGTAGCTTGTGGGTCATGGAGAGTCTCCCTGTACATGGGGTTGTGAATCTGAGTAGTAGTAGCTTGTGGGTTGTGGGGAGTCTCCCTGTTCATGGGGTTCTGAATCTCAGTAGTAGTAGCTTGTGGGTCATGGAGAGTCTCCTGGTGCATGGGGTTCTGAGTCTGAGTGGTAGCCTATGGGTCGTGGGGAGTCTCCCTATACATAGGGTTCTGAGTCTGAGTAGTAGCTTGTGGGTCGTGGAGAGTCTCCCTATGCATAGCGTTGTGAATCTGAGTAGTAGTAGCTTGTGGGTCGTGGGGAGTCTCCCTGTGCATGGGGTTCTGAGTCTGAGTAGTAGCTTGTGGGTTGTGTGAGTCTCACTATGCATGGGGTTCTGAATCTGAGTAGTAGCCTGTGGGTCGTGGAGAGTCTCTCTATGCATAGCGTTGTGAATCTGAGTAGTAGTAGACTGTGGGTCGTTCGAGTCTCCCTGTGCATTTGCTGGCTGGGTGGTAGCACAAGCCCCTCTGTGGGCAGCTGCTAGGAGGATGCATGACCACCCTGTGCCAGGGTCCCTGTAGCTGTGCTCGCTGAGGAGAGCCGACCGTGCCCTCGGTGTCGTTTTGCACTTCTGGCACAGTCCTGTGCTGGGAAGACCTGCCGAGGTTTTTCATGCCTGTGGAGAGTTAAGTGGATCTAACAGGCTGTCATGCTGCTCTGGTCACTTATGTCCTGTTGTGTGGTTGCTTAAATTTAGCAACCGAGTTTGTCTGGCTTCGGTTTGCCAGCTGGTAGCCTTTATTCCTGCTGTGATGCTCCAGAGTGAGGTCGGTGCCTTCCCAGCCCTCGGTGAGCAGGGTGGCTTGCTCTGCTTCAGCTAAGGATGTCAGAAAGGATCCGTGCGGCTAAGCAGCAGTGACTGCTTTCCTCCCTTGTGCACACGCTCTGCTGATCATGAGGATGGGCACACGCTTCTGTGTTTGTTTTAATGCTCCCATAGAGACATGTTGCTTCTTGCTCCCTCCTTCCCGCTGCTGTTTCGGTTTCTTCAGGAATTTGAACAGACAGAAGGTGACACCCCTTGTCCTCTCAGCCTGTGCCTCTGCAAGGTTTCTCCCAAGAATCCCTTTTAAGAGAGGAACTGCCCAAGACCCAACTTTGCTGGGCAAGGAGTCCTAGAGAGGGTGCAGATAGATAAGATCGCTCCTCTGGGTAGTTTCTCCCTGCACTGCCTCTTCCCTCGGTGGTGCTGATCGATTTGGGAGCAGATGGCTCTCCGGGGAGCTATCGACTTGAAAACAAATGCACCCTCCTCTCTGGTGTTTCTCAGCTGTGACTGTAATTTTGTGCCTGCTATCTCGGGGAGCCTCACAAGTTGCCCTGTACAATTTGCCTCAGTCTCAGAGGTCTCTACAAGTGAAAAAAGGACGTGAAGGGTAAAAGAGGGCTGGTGAGTCAGGATCCCATCGCTGAAAGAATACAGTAGTCTTCATGGTGTCACCTAGCTGCTCCTGTCCCATGTTAACCTGATCTCTTCATAATACAGAGATTGAGCCTGGGGAGAATGCTAGGAGAACTCGGGGCTGTAGTGGAGAGCTGGTGTGAGCGACGTACTTGGGGGTGAGATGAAGAGCCAGCCCTCTTCAAACCAAAGCTTTTAAGGAAGTAAATAATGAGATCATTTACACAGCTACTCATTACAGACAAAACAACCAGCAGTAACCTTCAGACACCAGCTAGCTGCTGTGTTTGACTTGAGTTTCTTTCCCCTGAGTGAGGAAGCTTGTTTAAGCAGACGTTGCGTACAACCTATGAGTCTCTGTTGTCATTCACAGATTCCTAGACTGGTTCAGGTTGGAAAGGACCTCAAAGCTCATCCAGTTCCATGCCCCCTGCCCTGAGCAGGGACACCCTCCACCAGACCAGGGTGCTCAAGGCCCCAGCCAGTCTGGCCTTGAACACTGCCAGGGAGCTGGGGGGCAGCCACAACCTCCCTGGGCAGCCTGGTCCAGGGTCTCAGCACCCTCCTGGGGAAGAACTTCCTCCTGACTCCCAGTCTAACCCTCCCCTCTTCCAGGTTTTGTAGGGGTAAACCAGGATTTAAGAGAACTGCTTCCTGGAGCTCAGTGGGCTGCATGGTGATTTGTTTTTTCCTTTAATGTCTTGTTTTCTCGGTTATGAATGAATGCGAAGCTAGTAATACTCATGCTGGCATACTGCTCATTGTCTGCTTCTGGGAGCAGGCAACCTTTACAGAATCACAGAACTACTGAGGCTGTCAAAGCCCTCTGAGCTCAGCCAGCCCAGCCCAGCACCTGGCAGCACCACAGCAGCCAGAGCAGAGCACTCAGGGCCACAGCCAGGCTGTCCTTCAACACCTCCAGGGATGGATGGGGACTCCACCACCTCCCTGGGCAGTCCAGAGAGACAACTGTGTTCCTAGCCTTGCTGGCCACACCAGTGCTGATTCCAGCCAGGATGCCCTTGGCCTTTGGTGCCACTTGGGCACCCTGCTGGCTCCTGTTCAGCCGGCTGTCACCCAGTGCTGCCAGG
>VZRI01010540.1:8653-28909 GCA_013397515.1 Upupa epops | reverse complement strand
CAGCTCTCTCTGCAGCACCTTCCTCCCCTCCAGCAGATGGACATTCCCCCCCAACTTGGCGTCACCATCCTACACCGGAATGTTTTGCTTACAGTGTTCAGGGTTAAAACCCTCAGTTCAGTGATTCTCTTGGTTGCTGTGTGCACCTCTGAGGAGGAGATAAAACGAGTTAACATCACAGGTTCTGCTTCTTCTCCACCTTCTGTCAGCCAGGTGCCTGCTGCCACAGTTTTGCAGAGGGCTCTTATTTGAAATTGCTGTTGGAGCCTGTGATCAGAACCTGTGTCCCTGGGAGGTTGCTCACGGTTAGGAGCTGGAAACGACTGTGAAATCTTGTGTTTTCTATCAGAGTGGAACAGAAATGACTCCAGTCCTAGCCAGGGCAAGAGGCGCATGACCTCAGCTGAATTTTCTGCTCAGGTTGCCTGTATCTTTCCTTTGAAATGTCCCCCCGGGTGATTTATAGCTAATCCCCAGTTGAAATTACCCTCTGTAGGTGTGAGAGGTTACAGAGGGATTCTTTCCTAGAGAAAATGCTGTTTAGGGGTTGGTAGAGGATGCTCAGAGTGATGGGGGTTGTAAGATGCTCTGGGAGGTCACCCTGGTGCTCAGAGGAGGGGCGTTTTGTGTAGCCCAGAGCCCTGTGTGTCTCTGAGCATCTTGCAGATGCTGATGTGTTCCAAACGAGGTATTCTCTGTCTTCCTTTTACACAAGCGCCGAGGAGTTCCTCTGTCTGCTGAGGAGGGGTTGCCAGCATTTAAAGCCTGGTTAAATACCTTCAGAAGCAAAAGCTGTGTTTCTGTTCAATGGCACAGTGTCAGGAAGGCTCTTAGAAAAGGACAGTGCCTTTCTTCTCCCTCCTCTTGTATCTTACAATACAGAGAAAGCAGTGAAACGGTGTTCATAGAATCCTTAGGGATGGGAAGGGATGTCAAAAGATCCTCCAGTCCAATCCCCCTGCCACAGCAGGGTCACCCAGACCAAGTCCAGGCGGGTTTCAAGCATCTCCAGAGAAGGAGACCCCACAAACCCCCCGAGCAGCCCCCTCCAGTGCCCCATCACCCCCCCTGGGAAGAAGCTATAGAATCAGTCAGGGGTGGAAGGGACCCCAGGATCATCCAGCTCCAACCCCCCTGCTATGGGCAGGGACCCCCCACCCTAGAGCAGGCTGGCCAGAGCCTCCTCCAGCCCGGCCTTAAACACCTCCAGGGACGGTGTTGGTGCTGCCTATTTATAGAGTCAGTGATGTGCCTGTGTACACTTATCATCCCTCATTAGGAGGATCCTAAAGGGCTCTTTGTTTGCGCTACAGATGAAGCTGTGTGATTGCAGATCAATGGCATGGCATCGCCATACCTTACAAAGGGCTAAAGTCTTTTTCCCCCTCTCTAAATTAAACCTTCCTGGACTGATTGCTGCTTTCAAATAGAATCCCTGCTCTGCTTGTGATTTATTTTACTCTGAGCCTGTGCTGCGCTAGTCAAACTTCGGAAGGCACTCGGGGGAGTTGGGAGCTAAACTAAACTATAACTTCCGAGAGAAGAAAATTGCAAGGACTGAGGTTATTTCCCTCTTTCCTCTGTTTCGGTTGCCGTTCTACATCACGTTTGGTGACCTAGGATTTGACTGGGGTGCCTGCTAGTCACGATGTGACAGAGTGCCTGGGTAACGGATAATGGATTGAAGCTAAAATCCATAAGATTTAGGCTGGACACTAGAAAATAAGCTCTTTGCTCTGAGGGGGGTGGTTCCCTGTAACCAGTTGCCTACAGAGATGCTGGAGGCCCCATCCATGGAGACCGTCAGACTTGACGCGACTCTGACCAAGGTGTTCTGGTTAGAGATGTCCCTGCTTGTTGCAAGGAGGTTGGACTACGTGACCTTCGGAGGTCCCTTCCAAGCAAGTACATTCCGTGGTTCCATAGTGCTGCCCTGCCTTCACCATTCTTCCCACATCACTGCCTTTAGCTAGCGATGCTGCTTCTGCGCCTCTGGCCGTGATGCAGGTCAGGAATGCAGTGCAGACAGAGCCCCATCTGCATGCAGCAACTACGTGTTTGGTGCAGGGAGCTGATATAGCATAGACTTGTTGAGCAGTCGCATCCTGGGTTGCCTTTCAATGCTTTCACCCTGGTAAATTGCTTGGTGTGGAAGTGATGATAAACCTTGTGGTGATAAACTATGTCTGCTGTCTTCACCCAAGCTTGCTTCTCCATCTCCCTTGACCTCAGAACACTTCAACCTTGTGGGCTGTTGCTAATAGAACTGTAGAATGCTCATGGCTGGAAAGGACCTCCCGGATCACCAAATCCAGCCTTAATCCCAGCAGCAACCCAACCCCTAGACCATGGCCTCAAGGGCTCTAGCTACTCGTCTGTTAAACCCCTCCAGGGATGGGGACTCCACCACCTCCCTGGGCAGCCTGGTCCAGTGCCCAGCCACTCTCTCAGCAAAGAGCTTCTTCCTCAGATCCAGTCTAACCCTCCCCTGATGCAGCTTGAGGCCATTTCCCCTCTTGCTATCATTAGGAATTGTGGAGAAGGGTCCAGCAGCATCCTCACTGCAACCTCCTTTCAGGGAGCTGTAGAGAGCACTAAGGTCTCCTCTCAGCCTCCTCTTCTCCAGACTGAACAACCCCAGTTCCCTCAGCTGCTCCTCACAGGCCCTGTTCTCCAGCCCTCTCCCCAGCCTCGTTGCCCTCTCTAGATGACTAATGCCATCCACCACAGTGTATGGTGGTAGAGAAGTACTCGTTCCAACTTCTCCTGAAGGCCTTAAACAATAGGAACCCTCTGATTCTTGATGTGTGCNTGCAACCTCCTTTCAGGTAGCTGTAGAGCCTCCTCTTCTCCAGACTGAACAACCCCAGTTCCCTCAGCTGCTCCTCACAGGCCCTGTTCTCCAGCCCTCTCCCCAGCCTCGTTGCCCTCTCTAGATGACTAATGCCATCCACCACAGTGTATGGTGGTAGAGAAGTACTCGTTCCAACTTCTCCTGAAGGCCTTAAACAATAGGAACCCTCTGATTCTTGATGTGTGCTGGGTTTTCTGTGAGGAAGGACTTCCTAACATCCAACCTAACCCTCCCCTGGCAGCTTCAGGCCCTGCCCTGTTCTCCTGTCACTACTTGCCTGGGAGAACAGCCTGACCCCCATCTTGCTTCAACTTCCTTTCATGTTAGAGAGAGTGATAAGTTCTCCCCTCAGTCTCCTCCAGGCTAAACCCCCCCAGCTCCCTCAGCCTCTCCTCATAAAACTTTCCCTGCAGTCCCTTCCCCAGCATCATTGCTCCTCTGGACCTGCTCTAGCCTCCCAGTCCCTTTCTTGATGCGAGGGTCAAGGCTTTGTTCCTTAGCCACGCTGTATAGGTTGGTTATTCTCATCTTTACAGATGTTTCTCTCCAGCTGAAAATTCAGGGAAAGCAGTGCCAAGCCTGAAGCCTGTAGTTCCTGCCGTTCCCTGACACAGTAGTGCCTGTTATAGCAGCGCTGTTTATATAGTCGCAGCTCAGAACATCACAGCATGTCTGTTACAGCTCTCTCCTGTTATAGATTGGCTATAAAAACGGATTCTAAACTGGAGCAAGAATGCAGCCTTGATGTTTTATTGCTCCGAGTTAATATCGAGTGAAAGCCCATTGGAGAGTATTCAGGGATAAACGCTGCTCATCATCGCAGTCTCTTGGCAACCTGTGCTGGCTTCATTGCATGCGAGCAGGCAGCTGCCTGAGCTTTGCTGGGAGGTTTTCATCATCTTTGTTGTTGTCATGAGTTGCAGATAGGAGAGTATGATGTGAAATGTTGGCGTCCTGGGATCTGGACGATGGGGATGGGTATGCTTAGCATTCCTAAAAGCTTCCGTGCAAGAGAATGAAGG
Organism: Upupa epops; assembly: GCA_013397515.1. Taxonomy (NCBI): domain Eukaryota; kingdom Metazoa; phylum Chordata; class Aves; order Bucerotiformes; family Upupidae; genus Upupa; species Upupa epops. Next base: position 25,033 of record VZRI01010540.1, on the reverse strand, counting down.
ATGGCGGAGGGTGGCCGGTGTGTTTCATCAGTGGAGTGTAGCGTGTGGGACAGCTTCCTACTGAAGCTAGATCAAAGCAGAGGTAGGGGATTGTTTGCAAACAGCAAGGTAGCTTGGGAACAGCTGCTTTGGCAGTGTCCTGGGGACCTGGAACTACACAGTGAAAATACAGTGCCGTGTAACCAGCCAGAGGAAGAGGGTGATGGTGCCTCTGGCCTCTGTACTCTGCACTGGTGAGACTGTGCCTTGAGTCCTGGGTCCAGTTTTGGGCACCACAGGATCAGAAGGGCATTGAGGGACTGGAGCAGGGCCAGAGAAGGGCAGTGAGGCTGGGGAGAGGGCTGGAGAACAGGGCCTGTGAGGAGGGGCTGAGAGAACTGGGGTTGTTTAGTCTGGAGAAGAGGAGGCTGAGAGGAGACCTTAGTGCTCTCTACAGCTCCCTGAGAGGGGGTTGTAATAAGGCTGCTGCTGGTCTCTTCTCCCCAGTTCCTAATGCTAGGATGAGGGGAAATGGCCTCAGGCTGCCTCAGGGGAGGGTTAGACTGGATCTGAGCAAGAAGCTCTTTGCTGAGAGAGTGGTTGGGCCCTGGACCAGGCTGCCCAGGGAGGTGGTGGAGTCCCCATCCCTGGAGGGGTTTAAAGGGCAAGTAGCTAGAGCACTGAGGCCATGGTCCAGGGGTTGGGGAGCTGTTGGGATGAGGGCTGGACTTGGTGACCCTGGAGGTCCTTTCTAGTCGTGAGGATTCTCTGATCCCTGTAAATCTTTAAGTTGACTGTGTGTTCCAGTGACCTCCAGGAGCTGCACTTGGCCTGGACATGGGTGTCATGTGGCAGATTAATAGCACTGTTGGGGTTTCTAATGGTGTCTTCAAGCACTGCCAAAGCCCTTGGAGGTTAGACGAGGGCTCAGTGGAGGAGATGGTGTCCAGTGCCTCAGCAAGGAAGCTCATGGTACTTTATCCACACGTGTTTAAGCTGCTGCTCTGAGCAGAGAAACCAGCAGTGTCCCTGAAGCAGGAGTAAGGGAGTGTGATTCTAGTGGTTTATTTTTTCCCCTCACCCTGAATGACTTCACAGCAAAGAAGAACCTGGGTTTGAGTTTCTGGAGCTTGTGCTGCTGCACGTGATAACGTTTGAGCCAGAAGGGGATCTGTGGGTGTTCCCTGTCTAGCATAGGATCAGGTAGTGGGTTTTGAATGGCATCATAACAGCTCTTACCCTGGAAGCTAGTGATGCCTACGAGACTTGCTTAATTCTGCAGGTGAATCTTAAAAGCAACCCTTTTCCTGACTATTTCTCAGGTGGGTGCCTTTCCATGAGCTCACAATGTTGTATTTTTAATTACTGCTGTCAGGGACCAAAGGGTAAAATGTGAATGCCTGTCTTACAAGTCCTGCTGACCCACCCTGGCTTTCAGGAGTGAAAGAGAATCATAGACTAAAACTGTAGAATCCTCATGGCTACAAGGACCTCCAGGATCATCAGGTCCAGTGCTCATCCCAACAGCTCCCCAGACCATGGCCTCGAGGGCTCTAGCTACTCGCCTTTTAAACCCCTCCAGGGATGGGGACTCCACCACCTCCCTGGGCAGCCTGGTCCAGTGCCCAGCCACTCTCTTCTTCCTAAGATCCAGTCTAACCCTCCCCTGCTGCAGCTTGAGGCCATTTCCCCTTGTCCTAGCATTAGGAGTTGGGGAGAAGAGACCAGCAGCAGCCTCGCTACAACTCCTCGTGATGATGCTGAAAGCCTTGTGTGTCTCCTGAGGATAAGAACTTACTTCAGTTAAATCAGACACCTGAAAACGTGGCCAGTTGTCAAACCATGACATTTAAAACCATTCCTTCCCCCGCTCTCTGCTACACAAGCAAGGCAAACATAGCAAGGCAGTGGAGTCAAGGGGCTGGGATGCAGATCCGAGTGCTGAAAGCACTTCTGTAACCCTTACAACACTTCCTATTTGCAGGAGGTGTTCTGAAATGTCTGTGGTGGTGCTCTGAAATCTGTATTCTGCTGCTATAATTATCTGTACTTATCAGCTTGTATTTTAAAGCTTGTTTGTTCCAACGGGAAAGGACAGGTTATTTCTGGTTTGATTTGATTTTTCTACTGTTTTGTTTCCTCTCTCAGATGAGCTTGGGGATGGTTGAGGAGGAAGCTACACCTCAGGAGCTGGGACAGGTGCTGTAGGGTCTGTTGGAGGCTTGTGTAGGCTTTCTCTCTAACTGTGAGCGCTTGGCTGTTACAGCAAATGCCTGTGAGGTCTCAGCTGCCTCTTACGGCGCTAGGAAGAGGGGATGGTTGCCATGCAGGAGCTGTTTAAAGTTGTTCTCTGTTATTGGGGCTTTTCTTTCAGTTTCTAGAACAACTGTATAGCTTCAAAGGACTTTTGTGTTGCACTGAACACGAGGGTAGGGTGCTGGGCCATAGCGATCATCAGATATGGCAGGGTGCCCATCATCAGCTATTTTCTTGGCTGGGATAAACATCGTGACCTGTTGTGAAAGCAGTGCTGTAGGAATCACTGCTGAGGCAGGATCTGCTCTCTGCCTGCGCTCAAATGGAGGAATCACAGAATGACAGAGGCTGGCAGAGCCCTCTGAGCTCAGCCAGCCCAGCCCAGCACCTGACAGCACCACAGCAGCCAGAGCAGGGCACTCAGGGCCACAGCCAGGCTGTCCTTCAACACCTCCAGCGATGCTGACTCCACCGTGGCCCTGGGCAGTCCATTTCACCCTTTCTGTAAGGAAGGGCTTCCTAAATTCCACTCCAACCCTCCCCTGGCAGCTTCAGGTTAGGCCCTCTCGTCCTGGCACTGGGTGCCTGGCAGAAGAGCCTGACCCCCACCTGTCNAGTGAGGGCCCAGAACTGCACACACAGTCACCTTGAGCGAGGAAGTACTGAGGTCTCCCCTCAGCCTCCTCTCTAAGGAAACACTCCCAGCTCCTTCAGTCCCTCCTCATCAGTTCTCTTCTCCAGCTTTGTTGCCCTCCTTTGCACCTCCAGCCCCTCGATGTCTCTCTTGTGCTGAGGTGCCCAAAACTGGGTGCAGCACTCAAGGTGTGGCCTCACTACTGCTGAGTAGAGTGGGACAGTCCCCTGTTTCTAGTAGAAACCAAGATGCTGTTGGCCTTCTTGGGCACCTGGGCAGCCTGCCGGCTCCTGTTCAGCCGCCTGTCAGTGAGAACCCCGAGCTGTCAGCACCATGATGGTCTAATCAGGATCAGAGCTGCTTTGGTTCAGAACCTTCTGCTGGATGCTCGCCTCTCCTTTCGAAATGCGGGGGTTGCTTTGGTTGGTTTTCAGTCATCCTTGACCTGAGCAGCACAGTTACTGTAGTTAACAATACTGTTGTAACACACGCTGACAACAGCCAGCTCGCTTGAGGTTGGGCTGTCACTTGATCCTTTCCTCATGCTGTTGTTCCATGATATTTTTTCCTCCATGACATCAGGAGCTATGGAAGTGCCAGCAGTTGTTTTTCAGCAGCCTGGCCTGTTCTCCCTTCGTGCCGTAACCTTTGCGTTTCAAAACAACTTGTGTTTTCTACAACCCCGCTCGGTACCCGTTTCCAGAGGTAGCTGGGTGTTTAACGTCTGCGTTGGCTTTGCCACCGTGGGTACCGAGCAGTTGGCACATGCTTTTATCTGCAGGGGTGCACTGACATTTCTCTTAGCAGCTGTATCCATGACAACAGCTGGGAATGTCCATGCCTCCTCTTCAGTTTTCAGGGGAATATGAATCCTTACCTTGCTAATGAAAGGCCTGGAAGCAAAGGATGTGGAGTTTTAAGGATGGTGTCTTCCCTGCAGCCACTCAATAACCATCTCTCCCAAGAATTTAGTATCAAGGAAGCAGCAAAAGAGCAAAATTAGGACACACAGGTCCAAGTACACGGGAAGAGTCTCTGGGGGGACCTCCCTGCCCTCTCCAGCTCCCTGCAGGGAGGCTGTGGAGGGGTGGCTGTTGGCCTCTTCTCCTTGGTGCCTGCTGACAGCAGCAGGGGCACTGCTCTGCAGTTGAGGCAGGGGAGGGTCAGACTGGCTCTGAGGCAGAGATTCTCTGCAGCCAGAGTGGTTGGGCACTGGCAGGGCCTTCCCAGGGAGGTGGTGGAGTCCCCCTGCCTGGAGGTGTTGAAGAACCCTGTAGCCATGGTGCTTCCCGCCCTGCTGGAGTGGCAGCAGGGAGGGGGTCAGGCTGTGTCTGTCAGTCTCTCAGGGACTGAGGGGTTGTGTTGGGGGGGGGATGGTTGGACTGGGGGCTCTGGGAGCTCCTTTCCAACCAGGATTAGTCTGTGAGAGAAAATCTCTATTATGTGAGCACCTACTACAACCTAGTATGGACTGTGCAAGTGTCTGAAAACGTGAGGGTACTTGGCACACATTCCAACAGCTCAGTCCCCTTCCTGTTGTAGCTCCAGAACTGAAGGCAGAGAATCGGTTGCTTTAGGCAGCAAGCACCATGACAGATGGCAGGAGCATGCACGTTGCTTTATTCACAGCTACCTGTGTGAATGTTGTCTGTTTTTTTCCTTCAGATGAAAGACAGCATAGGAAACAGAGTAGAAGAGAGCTTTCTTACCATTTCCTTCCTCTTGCTGTGTGGCAAGGATAGAGAGAGAAGGCACAGGCCCCTTTAGCTTCTGGGGGTTTGCAGGAGAACAGGAGAGCCGTAGAGGTGGTGGCAGAATGTGCAGAGAGCCTTCAGACATGAGGAGCCAGAAGGAGCCCGAGAGGCTTCTGAAGAGCACGGTCGCTTAAGAAAGCACTGACAATTGCAGGTCTGCACAGCAGAGACTTGGCCTCAAAGGCTGTGGAGGGAGGGGGAAGTTTCTGCAGCAAGCGTTTGCATTTTCCACGTCTTCACTACGTGTAGAAATATCACAGTTAAGCAGTGTTTCCAGGGGTTGGCGTGGTCTGCTGCCTTTTACTACGGCCACCTCAAGGGAAGGACGGTGGAGGCTGCCTGGCTAGCGGTTCCATGGTGCCACCAAACCTCACCTTGGCTGTTCGGGCTGCTGTGAAAAGCCTTTCCATTCCCAGGCAAGAGGAAGCAGTTGTGACCAACTCAGCAGTCCCTAAGGACCACCTGCATCCCCTCTAGAGAGAAACCAAGAGAGAGAACAGTGCGGCTGGAGAGGCTGTTACGAAGCCATGGCATGGAAGAGCTGTTTCTCTGGGGTGGGGGCCATGGGCAGGCCTGGCTTAGCTGATGAATTGTGAGAGAAGACAGAGACAGGAGAGAAGCCCTTGGGAGGTTGAGAGGTAGCCAGATAGTTGTGGGTTGTGGAGTGGAATAAAGAGAGGTCTTTGCCTCATTGTGGAGCTTCCAGACTGCTGAACGGGAGGAAGATCAAAAGGCTTCTTGCTGGGAAGGGTGTCGGGTCGGTTTCTGGTTTGCTTTGAGCTCTCAGACTTGCTCAGTGTGTCTGTCCCAGTGGTTCAGACCTCGAACTTGTCATCCTTGCACTGGAACAGCCGCTCCTGAGTTTAGTGAATGAAGTAAATGAGGAAAGGTTGGGTGTGTCGGCGAGTGTGGCCCTTTTCTCCTTGAGGAAAGCCTTGGAAACTGCAAAACCAAGTTAAAAGAGCTCACTTCTGTTAGGGGAGCGTAGTGGCTTCTAGGAGAACTTTGATTTGACAGGCAAAGGCAGCAGAACTACAAGTTTTATCGTACTCGGGGAGGGCAGGCTCTCATTTTTGCAAGCTCGGTCGCTGAAGTAGTTCTGTACCGTGGGGCTCGTGGAAAGCCTGCTGTCCTGGTTATGCAACCACAAGTGCCCTTTCTCATCGTGCATCCTTAACCAGAAGAAAAGGATGGGCTGGAAAACCCCTCATGAGTTTTCTGGGTGACCCTGGAGAGCAACCTTTAGATGCAGCGTGCTGGCTGGGCATCCACAGGTCACTTGAGGTGTCTCTCTGCTTCTCGGCTATGAAGGGGTCACCTTCCTGCTTCTGGGGGGAGGCACCTGATGCAGCATGTCAGCAGGGTTGGTTTGGCACTGCCCTTGTTCCTGCACCTGTTGGGAGCTGGCTGGAGCCAAGTTTTGACAGTGTCACAGAAAAAGAAAAAGAAGAAGAAGACAGAGCAGCAGGCTCCACAACTTGTGTTCCGTCAGTGCGCTGTGCCCTTAGGAATCTCCCGTCCGTGCCTGCGTTATGTGGGTCACCACGCTTGCTTCTCTTTCACGCCACCCTTTTCCTTCTGCTGTTGCATTTGTGATGTCATTGGCGGTGAGTGATGTTTGGTTTATGCTGAACACATACCTGACGAGGCTACTCACTTCAGTGCTTGCTCTCTGTGCCAGTAAACAACAGACCTTGGCAGCGCTGGGCATTCTTTTCCCCGTGAGCATGTCGGTTGTTGCGGGGACTGACTGGCAANGCCTAAGGATCTTCATCTCTCACACCCCCAGGCTGGCTCAGGGATCAGCGCTGACAGCTGGATCAGCACCCCGGAGCCTTCACTGACACCAGGCGACTGGCCAGCACCACCTCACCCAGATCCCTGCGGTCAGTGGCTTCAGCTGCTGAAGGAGCACTTGCTCTGCAGCACAAGGAGCTCTCGTGGCTCAGCCAGCGCTCGGGCCCGGGCAGAGATCCTGCATCCTCATTGGGAAAACAACCCAACCCCGGCCCAAACCACCCCCCAACTCCATTAATTGGCCACAAACCCAATTAAGACTGGAGCAGCAGCAGGAGCCAGGTTATCTCGGTGAACTTGAGGATTCACTTTGATCGAGGCAGATGAAAGCCAGTCCCGGCAGTGAAGACCCAAGCAGGTGACTTGCTGCTGCACAGGACTCTCTGCATACCAATTGCCCAAGAGCTGTACGATGCACCCGACGCAAGGGTGACAGTCCCTGCAACCGGGTGAGGAATGGCTCAAGACTTAGGGTTTCTTTATGACTCACTGCCCACTGTGGGGGATGATCTGGAAATGACTTCTCGTGCCCAACAGTTGTATCAAAGCCGGTGCCCTAGGTTTTCACAGAGCCTCCTCCTCCGCATGCAGCCATAATCCAGCAGTTCCATGAAGTTACTCATTTCAAACCTCACTGTTAGCTTGGTGAATCCATTTATCAATAGAACAGGCTATTTCACTGGAAAGATCTAAAAGAGGGATAATTAACTCTGTAGCTGACTCTGTCTGTCTGTCTTTTGTCTGATGCCGTCTGGAAGCAACTTAATAGAATCTGAAGCATTTAAAATTTCATTATCTGAAATTGCTTCCCTTAATTCCATTCACTTTGCATGTTGCGACACCGAATGAGCGTGTCCTCTGTTCAAAGCTGCTAATGACCCCCCTTCCCTTTGCCCAGGTACTCTTAGGCTTCTCTAATAAAGTCACGAACTAATCAGCTTCAGAGCTGAGGTACAACAGATGGATCTGGACAGGGGTCTGGTGATAATGGGCTGATCTTCATCTCCGCTGCTGGAGGACGTGGAAGAAGAGTCTGAATGGAGAGAGGGGTTTTGAGGGAAAGGGATCTTCTTGATAGCAGCACGGTTTTGTGAACGCTGATATCCAGGGTGAGGGTGACCCTGCACTGTGCATTGTTTCTCAGCTGATCTTTGAGTACTCACTTTGAAATACCTAGACGATCAGGAGAACAAAGGTTTATACCTTTTCGTGAGAGAATTCGGGAGGAAGTTCTTCCCCAGGAGGGTGCTGAGACCCCAGGTTGCCCAGGGAGGTTGTGGCTGCCCCCCCAGCTCCCTGGAAGTGTTCAAGGTCAGACTGGCTGGGGCCTTGAGCACCCTGGTCTGGTGGGGGGTGTCCCTGCTCATGGCAGGGGGATTGGAATGGATGATCTCCCTTCCAACCTGAACCCTTCTATGGACCTATAAGACCCACCTGGCTGTGTTCCTGTGCCACTGGGTCTGGGTGATCCTGCTGTGGCAGGGGGATTGGACTGGATGATCTTCCCAGGTCCTTTCCCATCCCTAAGGATTCTATGGATCTATGAATTGATAGTCCTTTTATCATGCTTTCCCTTCAGTAAACTGCTTTGAGATGCAAATGTCCATGGTATCTGTCATCTGAAGTGCTTTTAACCATCTGAACATAGACCCACAGTGCCTTTGAGCAGGAGATAGATGGTTAGAGAAGCTGTATAAAAATTCGATGAAATTGCTTTGCTCAACAAAATAGTTGAACATAAATATTCTGCAATCCATAGAGCTAACGGGATAATAGAGGGAAACAGAGCTCTGGGCTCAGCCAGCCCTGACAGGACCTGGCAGCACCACAGCAGCCAGAGCAGGGCACTCAGGGCCACAGCCAGGCTGTCCTGCAACACCTCCAGACACGGGGACTCCCCCACCTCCCTTTACAGCTGGGCTTCCCCATAACAATAAAAAGAGTGTCCCTTTTTGGATCTTCTTGGTCCAGGTGACACTCTGCTGGCAATGGCACTTGCTAACGTGGAGTCTGACAGATGCCAGGGGTTTCTGTAGGACACTATTGCTTCCTATTTCTTCGCTCTTGCCAGGAACTTAGCTTTGGGGGTGCATTAGTCATGACTGCTGCATTAATTTTCTTCTCTTGGAATAGATAGTTTGTGGTATCTGTTCTGCTTCCCAAGAGGTGGCAGTGCTGGTGCTCAGCAGGAAGTTACCAAGTCATTCGGTCCAGAGGAGAGCAATGGGACTAGGGAAGGGACTGGAGGGAAAGACTGATGAGGAGAGGCTGAGGGAGCTGGGGGTGTTCAGCCTGGAGAAGAGGCGACTCAGGGGGGACCTTCTCCCTCTCTGTAACTCCCTGAAGGGAAGGTGTAGACAGGTGGGATCCAGCCTCTTCTCCCAGGCACCCAGCACCAGGATGAGAGGGCAGGGCCTGAAGCTGCCAGGGGGGGTTAGGTTGGCTGTTAGGAAGCCCTTCCTCAGGGAAAGGGTGCTCAGAGCCTGGACTGGACTGCCCAGGGAGGTGGTGGAGTCCCCGTGTCTGGAGGTGTTGAAGGACAGCCTGGCTGTGGCCCTGAGTGCCCTGCTCTGGCTGCTGTGGTGCTGTCAGGTGCTGGGCTGGGCTGGCTGAGCTCAGAGGGCTTCGCCAGCCTCAATCCTTCTGTGATTCTGCCCGTAGCACTTAGGTCAGCTGGTGCAGTGCAATGTTCTTTTACTTCAAAAGAGCAGGTAAAACGAGAACCTGAGCAAGGTAGCCCTGGCTTTGGACAGCAAGAACAATCCGCTCACCAGCAGCTCTGTGAGTGCACACAGTCCCAGCTTCACTGGCCGTCCACATCCAATCTCCCAGATCTAATCTTTCCCATGCCCTTTCCCACTACAGGAAAACAGCTTTCAGTAGGGCAGTTCTACCCGTCTAAGAGCTGCAGAGATGTACCAAGTGTCGAGTGTTTTGTGATGGATTTTGTTAATATCTTCATGGAAAATATGAATCAAAAGAGCATGGGAAAGAGAACTGTCTTCTCGTTCGCCCCGTCTGTCAGTGGGTTGAATTCACAGAAGGTTTAGGAGCTGGGCTGACTTTGGCAGGAGCGCGTGCGCTGGGTGACAGCCGTTCCCTAGCGATGCTCCCAGACCAGGGGAGATGCATCTCTTACTGAACAACTAAGCCATTTCCTTTCCCTGATAGACAGATAAATAGCTAATATGTGTAGGTGAGGCACCGTTAGTGAGAACAAAGGTCAGTGAAGCTCTCTGATGCTGGACTGTAAAGCACTGCTTTTATTTATTAGAGGGTTGCTTTAATCAGCTTCTACTTGGAGAAAGAACTGACTTTTGAAAGGGATCTGTTAGTTACAGGTAGTAGTAGAAGTTTGGGGGATCACAGTTATCACAGTGATGATGAGGCTGGAAAAGACCTTAAAGCTCATCCAGTCCAACCTGAACCCAGCCCAGTAACCCTACCATCTGCCATCTAGCTCCTGCCACTCAGCACCTCATCCAGCCTGACCCTGAACACCTCCAGGGACGGTGACCCGACCCCCTCTGTGGGCAGCCCGTTCCAAACTGGATCACTCTGTCAGGGAGAAACCTTCTCCTAAGGTCAAGTCTAAACCTCCCCCAATGGATGGAGCTGCAGACTGTGACCCCTTGTCCTGTCTGCAGTGTCCAGGGAGAACAGACCGACCCCCGCCTGACTCCAACCCCCTTTTAGGGAGTTCTAGACAGCGATGAGGTCACCCCTGAGCCTCCTCTTCTCCAGGCTGAACAGCCCCAGCTCCATCAGCCTCTCCTCGCAGGGCTGACCTTCCAGCCCCTTCACCATTCCAGTTGCCCTTCTCGATGTGTAGACAAGCCAAGGAGTCAGCTGGAGCAGTGGGGAAGTTTAGGCTGGACATTAGGAAAAACTTCTTTACTGAGGGGTCATCAGGCAGTGGAACAGCTGCCCGGGCAGGGGGCTGAATCGCTACCCCTGGATGTGCTCAGAAATCCGATAGATACGGAGCTCAGGGACAGGGTTTAGCAGTGGGGTTGGTAGAGTTAGGTTATTGGCTGGAATCTATGATCTTAAAGGCCTTTTCAAACGCCAGTGGTTCTATAATTTAAGGAGACAGAGGGCTTTTGTTCAGTAAAGCTTCATGTTTCTTCCCTGCTTTTTCTTCCCTGTCCTTTGCTCCAGTGCTTTTGGACTTCAGTCACCCATGACACAGCATCCACCCCTACTTTCCTCGGTGTCCCTGTCCCGGTCCTCTTCATCAGTGTTCTTGATTCCCACCTGACTCCCTGGTGCCTCTCATATCAATCCTTAATTTACCCATAGCATAGGGGTCATCCTTTGCAAGCAGGCTTTTGTGTGACCATGAAAGGTGCTGGGAGATGAGCAGCAGCACTTCCCTCAGAGCCTCCTTCTCTTACCTGGACATAGGTAAGCAGCAAGGAGGAGCAGGAGTGACTGCTCTCTCCTTCGAGTTCCTGGCTGCTTCAGCCTCCTGTTTCTCTCTGGTTTCGACTGCTGATTCTGATAAGAAACGCTGATGTTTAAAAATATCTCAGCCGACAAATATTTGGAGCGTAGCTTTCTCTTTACTCCTAGATGGAGATTTGCTTTTCCTTCAAAGTGTCCCTCATGGAACATCCCAAACTGGAAGCTCGAGATATTGCTTTATATAGAAACATTTCCCTGTGCCCCGTGGCCAATCGGCTCAATTCTTGCTATATTAGATTATGTGGGGAGTGATAAAGCCGACCGAGGCAAGTGGCACAGAGAAACCTGGAGAGGCAGGAGAGCCACGGCACGTACTCGACATCTAGATGCAGCAGGTTTGCAAGGGAGCTCCCGCGAGAGAGAAGTTAGGCTAGGCTTTTGGGTGCGGTTGGAGAGGATCGGTGGAGCAGTCATGCAGGGAAATTCAGCCTGCAAACTGTAAGTATCTGTTCCGTTGGATGTCTGTGTGCAGGCTGAACGGCTCTAGGAACCAGGGCTTTTAACCGAGCTCATTCCTGCATCCTGTGCTAGACCTTGGTCTAGGTGATCCTGCTGTGCAGGGGGATTGGACTGGATGATCTGATCTTTCGAGGTCCATTCCAAGCCCTAAGGACTCTCTGATTTCAGTTCAGTAAACGCGTGCAGTGAGCATAGGGTTCACTAACACAGTTTTGGCTCGTAATTGTGCTGGGAGAAATCATGTTGGGCTCGGTGTTTCTCAGCTCTTGTGTCTATTTCTGCTTTCCCTTCTCCTTCATGTTAATCTTTCATTGTAATTTTGGGTTAATCTGCTGCCTGTCTGTAGTGCTGTTGTTACCTGTGACTGGTCTGTTTAACACCGTGCAGTGCATGCCTGCTTCTTCATGCAGCACCTTTCCTCTTAGATTTTACCTATGTAATCAGCTGGAGTAGAGGTGATGGTGTCTCCGTACGCTGCACTCGTGAGACTGTGCCTTGAGTCTTGGGTCCAGTTTTGGGCACCACAGGATCAGAAGGGCATTGAGGGGCTGGAGCAGGGCCAGAGAGGGCAGTGAGGCTGGGGAGAGGGCTGGAGAACAGGGCCTGTGAGGAGCGGCTGAGGGAGCTGGGGTTGTTTAGTCTGGAGAAGAGGAGGCTGAGAGGAGACCTTAGTGCTCTCAACCTCCTGTTAGGTAGCTGTAGTAGCGAGGCTGCTGCTGATCTCTTCTCCCCAATTCCTAAGGGAGGGACTATGGCCTCAGGCTGCATCAGGGGAGGGTTAGATTGGCTCTTTGGAAGAAGCTCTGTGCTGAGAGAGTGGTTGGGCACTGGACCAGGCTGCCCAGGGAGCTGGTGGAGCCCCCATCCCTGGAGGGGTTTAAAAGGCGAGTAGCTAGAGCCCTTGAGGCCATGGTTGGGGGGTTGGGGAGCTGTTGGGATGAGGGTTGGACCTGATGATCCTGGAGGTCCCTTCCAGCCACGAGGATTCTATGATTCTATCTAGTGTGAGGTACAGAAACGTCTTTTACCTAAACCCATCTTCTCCTTGTCCTTACAATGTCTTCTTTCAAAGGTTTCATAGTCTCAGGCACTAGCAAAGACTGACTATCGCTGCACAGAACTCACACTTAGGCCTTAGCGTTGCTGCTGGAGGTACAGCAATATCCCCCTGCTTTTATTTTGTTCCCCATTTCTGCGAGGAGAAAAATCATCAGTCAGGAACAGTGCAAGGCAGCGCATGTGAGCTCCTACAGGACAAACCCTCGGTGCGTTGTGAGTGCCTTCCTACTCATTGCCTTAATTACAGTGCCAATTTAAAAAACACATCTGACAACAGCTGGAGCACTGCTTCCTCTTGGAGCTTTCTACTCAGAAGTGAGATGCTCGGGACTCATGCTTGACTACCTGCTGGAACAGGTACTGAGATCCCATCACGGGGAGCGTTACGGTGTCTGGCTGAATTCATACTGCTAGGTACCGTAGGTGAATGGATGCTTAAAACACCTCATTTTCAAAGCACAATCAAGAGCACAGCTGCCTGCTGAACGCACAGCTGCTTTCTTCTCTTACCTGAGTTACTCTGTAATGCTTGTTAAACAGCTCCCTTTAGCGTTGCACGATGTTAAACGACTTAACAGGGCTGACTGACACAGAACTGGGTGTCACCATCCAAGCCATCTTCATGAAGTAGTTCAAGTCATCGAATGATGGTAGTAAAAAGCTGTAGACATAACATTAGGTCAAAGCAAACGATCCCAGCGCCTCTCCTGACTCAGTTTCTCCCTTAATACTGTAAAAAGTACTGCAGACTTGGGAAGCCCACTTGGAGTCACAAGTTACTGGTAGCACAGGAAGATCCCTGCAGGAGGAAGGGGCTGTTATCATGCTCTTTATTACCAGGTAGATGATGTGGCCAGCTTCCCCGAGGTGAGGGCAGCTTGGTTGTTGCCGGGATACTTGGGTGGTTATGGAAGATCAGCTTAGGATGTAGAAGGGAAGTGCAGATAAGGAAAAGAAGGGGAAACCCCAAACCACCCCGTGCAAACAGCGCACAGGTCAGTGCATCGCCTTGTTTGCGGAAGGGCATTCAGCTGATTCAAACATCAAAGCCATGAAATCCAGCAAGCTCCCTTGTACCACAGAGCTCCTCCTGGGCCACACTCAACCTGCCAGCATCATGATACTGTACTGTGTTTATCCATTGCTGCCACCACCACTCAGGGGTGAAACTCTGTTAGGAAACGTTTGTTTCCTGCAGTGGTCTCCTCCTGTGGCTTTTGTGGTGGGTTTTTTCAGTGTTCTCCTTTGCTCCTCTTAGTTTCGCCGGTGCAGTGGGAGGGTTTGCTCTGTGCGTGAGGTTTTTCTCGTGAACTGGGGTGAAAAGAACTCCTGAAAAGCAAAGAACGGTTGCACTTCAGTAACTTCACTGATGCAGGTTGCATCAGCGTAGTTGAGAGGGAGATTAAATACAGGTCAGTGATGGGGAACGGGAAGGCCAAGATGAGCATCCTTGGGCACAGTTTGCACATAGGAGCCAACCTGTCCTACTGGGTCCTAGCGGCCAGCAGGATGACTGTGAGCCAGCAATGTGCTCTGGTGACCAAGAGGACCAACAGATGGAGAGAGGGTCTTCTCCTCCTCTACTCTGCACTAGTGAGACCCCATCAGGAGTCTTGTGTCCAGTTCTGGGCCCCTCAGTTCCAGAAGGACACAGAGCTGCTGGAGGGTGTCCAGCGTAGAGCAACGAAGATGATGAAGGGAGGAGAGCAGCTCCCTGCTGAGGAGAGGCTGAGGGAGCTGGGGCTCTGGAGCTGGGAGAAGAGGAGGCTGAGGGGGGACCTCATTGCTGTCTCTCAATCTGTGAGGGGTGGGTGTCAGGAGGATGGAGCCAGGCTCTGCTCAAGGGCATCTGGTGCCAGGACAAGGGGCACTGGGTGCCAGCTGGAGCAGAGGAGGTTCCCTCTCAATCTCAGCAGGACCTTCTTCCCAGGGAGGGTCCCGGAGCACTGGCCCAGGCTGCCCAGGGGGGCTGTGGAGTCTCCTTCTCTGCAGACGTTCCAGCCCCGCCTGGCTGTGTTCCTGTGCCACTGGGTCTGGGTGACCCTGCTGTGGCAGGGGGGATGGACAGGATGATCTCTCAAGGTCCCTTCCTATTCATAATGATTCCATGAACCGTTTCCTACCTTGTCAGGAGTGAGAGGAAGATGCCTCTGCAGGCCTCCAGAGGGAGATCCTGCCCACCTCAGTTGCGATGCCTCAACTTCAGAGAGAGTTCAGGAGAAAGTTTACAGTATAATTCAGATAAAATTCTGCGGCAGCTGCTGCAGGTCCCCTGCTTTTTTATTAAAAGAAATAATAATTTAAAATCAGTGGACTGATTTCCTGTGGAGCTTCTCAAGTCACAGGAATCACTCTTTCAGTTTAACCCCACACTGCTAAATTTTAGTCTCCTCTGTTTCATAGATTCCTAGAAGAGCTCAGGTTGGAAAGGACCTCAAAGATCATCCAGTTCCAGCCCCCCTGCCATGAGCAGGGACACCCCCCAACAGAGCAGGGTGCTCAAGGCCCTGGACAGTCTGGATTTGAATGCTTCTAGGGAGCTGGGGGGCAGCCACAGCCTCCCTGGGCAACCTGGTCCAGGGTCTCAGCACCCATTCAGAGATTCCTATTTATCCATGGCCCTGGATGTCTGTGGAACAGGGAATAGGTTTTATTCTTCGTGTGCACAGCTCTCTGTTGATACCCAGATTGCTATTTAAGGAAGTAAATTGTAAAGTAAGGCAAAACAGCTAAAAATAGGACCCAGTAACTAATACACGCTCATCCAAGTGGAACATGTGGAAAACTTCCGCTGAGAGTGCTGGAGATGAGGCTGAGCAAAGAAAAAGGCAGAGTTATGTTCAACTGGGGATAAACACAACCTTTCAGCAGAGGGGAAGAACTACACCAGGCTGTTAGTTTAAAACTGGGGAGGAAATGGGGAAAGGAAGAGGGAGGCTTGTGCAGCCTGTGCGGAGAGCTTGATCTGGCTCAGAAATCACAGGGGGGAAAAATAGGAAGCAGAACCGAGTGTGGAAAAAGCTGGGACGTTCACGTCGGCTGCAGCAGCGTAGGGAGTGTGTTTGACAGCTTCCCTCGTGAGCAGCACTGCAGATCCAAGAGCAGCATGGACACAGAGCTGAGCGCCTGGGCAGGAGCTGAAGTGCTGCATGCCGTTCACAGCTCTGGATTTACCTCCCTCACCTTTTCTGTCAGTGATCACTGTGTCCAGCTCTGGGCTCTCATTCAGGAGAGACAGGGATCTACTGGAGAGAGCCCAAGAGAGCTGCAAGGATGAGGAAGGGAGTTGAACATCTCTCCTATGAGGAAAGGTTGAGAGAGCTGGGGCTGTTTGATGAAATCCCTCTCAGCCTTCTCTTCTCTAGAGTGATGTCTGTAACTGTCTGAGGGGTGGGGGTCAAGAGGAAGGGGCCAATCTCTTTGTGGTGGTGCCCAGTAACAGGACAGGGAATAATGGGGGAGATAGACCATGGGAAATTCCACCTCAGCAGGAGGAGAAACCTCTTGTCTGTGAGGGTGACAGAGCCCTGGAACAAGCTGCCCAGAGAGGTTGTGGAGTCTTCTGCTCTGAAGACTTCCAAATCCCACCTGGATGCAGCCCTGAGTGACGTGTCCTAGGGGATCCTGCTCTGGCAGGGGGGGTGGAATGAAACGATCTCTGGGGGTCCCATCCAACTACTGGCATTCTGTGGTTCTGTGGAGACTTGGCTGTGTCTGTGTGTCCGATGTACTCATGCGGTCTGAGCCCTGCAGCAAACGTTAAACACAGGATCTCCAGGTCAGTGACTGGAATTAGGGGGTATTTCACTGTGCCTGACCCAGACAGGCTGGTGCAGTGGGGCAACAGGAACCTCATGTTGTTCAGTGAGGACAAAGCAGGGTCCTGCCCCTGGGAATGCACAGCCCTCGAATGCAGCTCAGACTGGGATCCACCTGGCTGGAGAGCAGCCCTGTAGAGAGGGACCTGGGGGTCTC
>VZRI01010539.1:74557-94546 GCA_013397515.1 Upupa epops | reverse complement strand
ACACACACACACACACACACTACTTTCTGGAAGAGAAAGTGATGATGGATGGTGGTAGCAGGAATACAGCACAAAATACACATTTGGTGCTTGCAGAAAAATTCCTTTTCCTGATCCTCATGCAGACATCAGCACCCCATGACATCCCCAGAATACTTTTAGCTCCGGTTGGCTCAAGTCTATTCTTTTGGGGCTATAGTAGTATGAAATGTGGAGGGTACAACAGGATTCCAAACTCTCTCTGTTTGCCAAAGACTTAGGAGATCAGTATTTGTGATCTCTCCTTCTCTTAGTAGAGGATTCTCTCAGTAGCAGAGTATACAGGATCTTTGCCAGCCCAGTGGTGGGAAAAGCCAACATGGCGATGGTTATGTGGAGCCACTCTGTTATGGGAATAGGGTCTCATCCAAGGGCTTTCCACAGGCCTTATGCAGAGCCTTTCTTTCTTCTCCCCTGTGGTCAGGCCCCACGGGAGGTAGACAGTTGAGAGCTCGCCTCTGTCTGGCATCTTCAAAAACGTTTGCTGTAGTATGGCTCTGGAGGATCTGCCCTTACTCTAGCCTACTGCCAAGAACAGGAATGAGCTGGTATGGCTTTTCTTTATCTGAGCCCTTAGCGAAAGAGGGGAGGGCTGAAGGCTCACCCCTACAGAAGGGGGTATTCCAGGTATGAAGAATGGCTTGTCTCTTCAGCCTCTCTGCATTCCAGCTCCTGTGCAAAAGGGGGCTGTGGCTACCCCCACAGCAGATATTCAGTCATATTTAAACTCCTTTGTGTTCCACCGTTAGGTGGCAGGGGGTTGAGAGCCATTGCTCTCACCACCACCCCCAACCCCACCCCCACCCTTGGAGGGTGGAGGGATGGAGGATCTCTCCTTCTCCCCTAGAGCAGCTCGCTGTCTCAGAACTCATGTTGCAGCCAAAGATGACAAAGATGGTGTTGACCACAGAAGGAAGGGAAGAAGGAGGAACTACCTTCCCTTTTGGACTCTGTCCACCAATCACCTGTAGAGTCCAGACAGTGACACAGAAGGTCTGCTAGGAAAGGTGTCTCCCAGCTTCAAAATAAAATGTTTTTTCAGCACAAAAACACCACAACTAATATTTGAAAATTTGGTAATTTTTAAACCAGAACACCTCCCTTCCATCTAATGTTTCAATCACACCACAGGGCTTGGAGTCACTGGACAACTTGTTGAGGCTGCACTGAATGCTATCCATGTTGCTGTGATGCTTACACTGGATCCAAAACTGACCCCTGAGAAGCATTAGTTGGGCATGAACCTCTGTATCACGTATCTTTGACTGTCACCATCAAGCCAATTCCTTATCCACCAAGCAATCCATCTATCAAAAAACTTTCTATTTTAGAGAAAAGGACGTGATGCAGGACTGTGTCAGATGCTTTTCACAAGTCCAGGTGCATGACATAAGATGCAGCCCTCTCATGGAAGGTCACATATATCAGGCACAGTCTGCCCTTAATGAAGGCGTATTAATTGCCACAAATCATCTCCTTGTTTTCCATGTGCCTTAGCATAGTTTCTAGGAGAATCTGCTCCATGATTCTATAGTTTTCCGGGTTATTTTTTTTCTCTTTTTTAAAATGGTGCTTATGTTTCACCTTTTCCAGTCGGCAGAAACTTCATTGGACTGCCATGATTTCTCGAATATAAGGAATGATGGATAATGGTCTAGCAAGTTCATACACATTCCTTTAGCACCCATGGTGAATCTCATCAGGTTCCATGGACTTGTAGACCTTCAGTTTCCTTATATAGTCAGAAACCTGCTCTGCCCCTGCTTCCATGTAGTAGAAGATTGTGGTTCCAGACTTTGACTTCTATGACAAGGATGGTGTGGATTAAGATTTGAGACAAAAAATTTCATTGAGCACCTCAGCCTTCTCCACAGCTCAGGTTTACCTGTTTCCATCTGGAGAGGGCTTGCTTTTACGCTAGTTTTAATTTTTTTTTACCAATATACCTATAGAAGCTTTTCTTGTTATCCATGATATCCCTGGCTGCATGGTCTGTTTCTCTATATTCCTACCAGGCTCCCTATCCTCACTTCTACCTTCTCTAGAGTTCCCTCTGCTGTCTAAGTTTGTTCAGGAGTTCCTTGTTTATCCATGCAGAGGTCCTGGCATTTTTGCCTGACTTTCCTTTTGCAATGATGTAGTGCTCTTGAGCTTGGTTGAGTAGATCATTGAATGTTAAACAGCTTCATTGGGCTGCAGTCCCTTCAAGATTTTATCCTATTGTGTGCTATCAAGGAGAACCCTGAACAGACCAAAGCCCACCCTCCTGAAGTCCAAGGTAACAACCTTGCTGGGTAACCTCCTCACTGTTCTAAGGACCATGAGCTCTGTGATCTCATGATCACTGCAGCCAGGGCTGCTCTTGAGTTTCACATTCCCCATCAGCCCCTCCTTGTTGGTGAGGACAAGATACAACATAGCATCTCTTCTCTGCCTCCTCTAAGGCTTGCAGGAGGAAGCTTTTATCAATGCACTTCAGGAATCTCTTGATCAGTTATGCTCTGCTGTATTATCCCATCAATAGATGTTGGAGTGGTTGAAATCATGCATGAGAACCAAAGCTTGACAACATGAAGCCATTCCTCTGTCTATAAAGGGTCTCTTTGGTCTTGGGCTGCATCAGGAGAAGTGTGGCCCACAGACTGAGGGAGATG
This sequence comes from Upupa epops, assembly GCA_013397515.1. Lineage (NCBI taxonomy): Eukaryota > Metazoa > Chordata > Aves > Bucerotiformes > Upupidae > Upupa > Upupa epops. The sequence goes on along the minus strand of VZRI01010539.1, from coordinate 91,853 downwards.
ATTCTCTCCCTACACTCCACTCTGGTGAGACTCCACCTGGAGTACTGCATCCAGTTCTGGAGCACTTATTACAAAGAAGGATGTGGACGTGCTGGAGCGAGTCCAAAGGACGTCCACCAGTATCATCACATAGCTGGACCACCTCTCCTATGAGGCCAGACAGAGAATTGGGGCTGTTCAGTCTGCAGAAGAGGAGGCTCCAAGGTGACCCTATTGTGGCCTTTCAGTATCTGAAGGGGGCTACAAAAAAGCTGGAGTAGGGGCTTTTTAGGATATTAGGTAGTGACAGAACTAGAGGGAATGGAGCAAAGATGGAGATGGGTAGATTTAGACTTGATATGAGGAGGAAGTTCTTCACCGTGAGAGTGTGAGACCCTGGAATGGGTTGCCCAGGGAGGTGGTTTGGGCTCTGTCCCTGTAAGTGTTTAAGGCCAGGCTGGATGAGGCTCTGGCTGGCCTGCTCTAGGGTGGGGCATCCCTGCCAATGGCAGAGGCGTCGAAACCTTCCAACCTATAACTTCTTCCCAGGGAGGGAGATGAGGCACCACAGGGGACTGTCTGAGGGGTTGTGAATTCTCCATTTCTGGAGATGTTTTAAACCTGCCTGGACCTAGTCAGGGTATGCTGCTGTGGCAGGGGGATTGGACTAGATAATCTTTCAAGGTCCCTTCCAATCCCTGATGATACTATGATTCTTCCACTTGGTCTTCTTGGTTGTGTGGCCTGTAGCATACCCTCACCCTGATGTCAACTGCCCTCCCATTTACCCAGACCCGTAAGCTCCCAGTTGTTTCCTCATCTATCCCCAGGTGGTGTGTGTTGTCACACAGAAAACAACTTCCTCCACCCTTGCGTCTCCTGCTTGCCCTTTCTAAAGAGCTTATACCCTGTCATTCCAATGCTTTTTTCATAGGAGTCCTCCCATTATGTCTCTATGATGCCAATGCGTGCAATTAAACAACTCTTCCTGTATATTGCCCATGTGTGTACATTGGCATAGAGGTATTTGAGGTGGGCTCCTGATGAAGTGTCTGGAATTCTGGTGTGATATTCCTTGTGCACTTCCCTTTCTATTTCTATGAGTGCCTAAGTCCTTTGCTCCTCTCCATAGGTCTCACCTGCAAAGTTTCCCAAATGTCCCCTTACTCATTCTGTGTTACATTCGCCAGTGCTGATTTGACCTCATCTTCACCAATACTCATGTCCAGCAAGTGCTGCTGTATTACCCTTAACCCTCTGAGCCTAGTTTGAAGCATCCTCAGTTTATGAGACCATCAGGCCCCCCAGTTTATGAACTAGAATCCTTTTTCTCCTTTGAGAGAACTGGATTCCACCAGGCATGAACAAGTCCTGTGCCTGGTAATCCTGCCCAAGATTAAAGATCAAAAAAAATCCTCCCATGGCAGCAGGCTCTTAAGCCACATGTTAATGTGGTGTGTTCTACTGTTCTGTTTGGAATTTTTCCCTGCCATTGAAGGGATTGAGGAAAACACCAGTGCACCACTGTCCTGGGTTAGAGGGGAAAAGCCTAAAACCAAAAGGAATTACAGCCAGGTCTCCAAGGGTCAGGCAACAGAAAACAGCTCCTGGAAACAAGAGGGCAATTACCTGACTTTCTGCCAAAGGTATAAGAGTTACAAATCTTCATCTTGTCTTGCTCTAGCAGTTCTGCTAAGCTGGAAGACTTCCGGGCTCCATAGTTGGGCTAACCCAAAGCAATCCCAGAGTCCTTCTCAGCAGCAAGTTCTGACAAGGCTTCTCTTCCCAATGTCCTGTAAATCAGGATAGCAGTAGCCGCATGACCCAGCCATGTGGTGAGCGCACAATGACAGCCGCGTTAGCCAACCAGCAAGGAAGCCCTTTCTCCTGTGGCTCAGGCTTTCAGACTTTTTCCCTTTTTATGGCTAGCTCATGAATCTCAGTGTCTCCAGGTTTACGGCTATCCATAACTGCTCTGCTTGCCGCAGGGCCTAATCAAGCTTGGTGGCTCCTCTGTGCACCGGCTCGCTTTGGCATGCAGACGGGATAAAACTTCATGCTCCAACATGGCTGGAGCCAGCCACCAGCAGCTAGGACACATTGCCATTATGTCCCCCTGACACCAGGGCGCACCTTCAGGCATGCAGCATCTCAGCACCGGCAAAATGGGTTGACTGAGGGCCCCTGGTCAGGGAGCCACTGCCGCTGCTGGGGCCCAGGAGAGGGGAAAGGGAAGAGAAGCTGGAGAGAGAGACAGAAAGAGACAGAGAAAGAGACAAAGAAAGAGATAGAGAGACAGACAGAGACAGAGGCAGAGAGAGACACAGAGAGAGAGTGCACGCGGGAGCGACTTTTTATTGGGGTGCGGGGCATAAAGGAACACCGCTGCACTTTTTCCACACCTATCACAACCCCCTCAAAGTCATCCCACCTCCACAAGAAACCTGCTTTCCAAACCCAAGACCTTTTCTTTCAGCCATGGGCATCTCCAGCCTTGCCTTTGTTTATCATAAGTGCCCATTAAATTCTGAATGGGTGTAGCTTCTCTGATCTGCAAGCCGTCTGAGGTGGGGTAGGTTTTTCCACCTCCTCCACGGTCTAAAATAAAACACATATATTATTTTGGGGGGTAATAAGAAGAAAGCAAGGTGATACAAAAAATCTGTTTTTCCTAACCTAGAACAACCACCTCTGCTCTGCATTCTTCTATCAATAACCCCAATGTCCTTAAATTGTTTTTGATTGCTGTTGGGTACTCTCACTGATCACTGTCAGTCTGCATAATCATGACCAGGGGAATAATCTGTGGCCAATACCAGAATAGGGAGCTTCTTAGTAACATACCTAAACCAGGTCCTAGGGAAGCAGCAAACAAGCCTTGTAGGATGAGCCTGTTCAGATATATTTGCTCCTCTGTTTCCCTCAAAAAGTCTCCTACTAAAATCACCCTGGGTTTTTTTTAATTAACAGAGGCAGTCCTAATGCACAGAGCTATACGATTCACCATCGGCAATCCCAAGAGTGAAACTCCATCTGTATCCTCTATAACCTGAACTTCAAGTTCTAGAGCCCCAAACCTGTTGTGTAAGGGCAATTGTGAAGGTAAGGGAGTCCGGGAGCTGGTTCGCCTACTGTCCTGAAAGTGACATGTTTCTGTTCTCTCCTAAAGTCTTTTTATAGGCAGCCTATAGGAGCATAGGGGATCCTATGTTTGGGGTTTATTTTTTGGAGCCTCCATGTGCTGCCCTTACGTCGGGGATGGAAGGGTGTAGCTCCAATAATCTTATCTCCCTCTTACACTCCTTGATGTCCCTCAATCTCTCCACCTGTTATAGCTTCACAACCATGATAAGCTGATCCTTCATCCATTTGAACCTCAAAGAGATGTAGCTGCTGGCCTCTGGTACAAGTGAGAGGCTCTGCCACTACATGCAGATGGACACCTGCTTTTTTGTGTGGCAGCTCTATACAGACTGCCACATTCCTTCTCCCAACAGATTTTGTCAGAGTTGAGACAACAGTTAGGTAGCTGGGAGTACGATGACAACTAGCTAAATTTGCCTCTTGAGCCAGAAGAGGAACCATGCTCTTCCTTCATACCCTATCCCTGCAAACTGCCACATCATGCCTTTCTGACACTCCATGCCCTCCCTGCTCATCCTTTTTGCCACACTCCTAGGTTGCCACACTCCACAGGGAGGACTCTTGTACCTGCAGTGTTTCAGCTGCTCTCACTCTTGACCCTGGCCCCACAGAGAGTCAGCCCTTCCTTGTCTGAATGATGACAATGATGAAGTATTTACACCTATTTTAGATCTGCTGCCCAGAATGTGCTGGCTCCATCTCCACCACCTCTACTGCCTACCCACAACTGCCAGTCTAGAGTACAGGCAGTAGCCACATGTTGGCTTCAAAAAAACCCTAAAATAGAACGTTTTGATTACTGGTTTTGGAATCACCTTACCCCACTGCATACTAATACACAATCAAGCTGCTCACCATGGATTTACTATAAAATTCATACAATTGTTAGCTGGATTTTATCCGTTATTATATGTCTCAAAGTCACTAAGTTTGAAATTAACCCAACCAAAGGGAATTCTTAGTTCCAATTTATTCATAATACTTGTTACCAAAGGTGGAACAACTGGCTCTTGTGTTGGAATGCACAAGAGTATGGATTGCTCAAGGAAATAGTACCAAGTATACCCTGCCTTCAGACAGGACAATTGCATATCTGTGTAGTGGTATATTAACAGAAGGATTTTTTCTTCAACAATATGTCTTGACACCTTGCAGTGGATTATTCTGAAGTAAACGTTGGATTGCTTTTAGACACGCATTGTGCAAAATACGTAACACTTATAATTTGCTCTGTCCATACCTTGTCTTCCTCATAAAGTTTTCTTTCTGTGGCTGGATAAACAGTTGTGCTCCCTCCTATGTGTTCAGGTAACCAATCCACACATTTGGGGTTTTTTTGACAACTGCATTTGAAACAGCAGCTTAAGAAAGTCTACCTGATTGAAAACACAAGTACTTCATACAAAGCAGAAAGAAATTGCTTGTTTCACCAAGTGACTTGATGCCTACAAGAATTTAAAATATTTTTTTACATGGATGCTCAGACTTACAATTCTGCTCCTAACTTTAAAAGTTTTTACACCATTCCATGAGGCCTGAGCTACATCAAGTTGTTTCTTCATCCTCAATCAAAATTTCCTAGATGCATACTGAATATAGGAAAAAAAGAGATTCATGAAGACAATAACACAGGCCTCCCATAAGAGTGAAGGCAGACAGCACTGCTATCTGCAGAACACAAAAAAAAATCACCAGATTTTCCCATAGTGAAGAATATTGATAATGGAAACATTTTGTAACACTGTGGTTTTTTTCTGATCCAGCATTTTTACTTTGGGAAGCTGTCATATCCTATGTGTAAGTTATGCATCTCTCCATCACATAAAATGGGATTAAACATCTCCTCAAACATTACCATTTACACCTAACTTTCTGGACTGTTAACCATGCCTTCTCATATGGGACTTAGAGATACATGAGATACATGCAGACACTATAAAATATATTGACTGCAGAAGACTTCTGTCAAAGTTCATGCAAAAAAGATCAAATGAAGCAGAAAGGAGAATTGCCCATAATGTTTCAAAATGAATTTATGGTGCAAGTCAACAGAAAACAAGCTCTGATATTAATCAGTAGAGCAGAGGGGAGAAGTGGGAAACTCTACTGACTTGACAGAATGGTCAACCAGACATCATGAACAGCAAGTGGAATAAATGGAGACATTATTTTTTTGTTGTTGTTATTAGGATTTATGTTAAGCTTACTGCACATTTCAAAAGTTTGAGAAGGAATGAGACTTATGGGAAAATACATTCGCAGAAATTACTCTCCTGTTACTGCAAAAACTGTGTTAGGTATTCATTCAAAGTGCTGTAGAATCACACATACAGAAATTACTGCTTAATGGTTTTAGTGAGCATTCTGATCCCCATTTCTGAGTTCCTCACTGTGGTTATGCAAAGGAAAGCAGGAGGCATATGGTTCATAAGTGGAATGAATTGATTTCTCTTCTGTAGATTTAGCTAGTGTTTATCATCAGCTCCTTCTGCACCAAGACAATCATGAGTGACTTGGCCTCACTGGGAGAATTTTTTGTATCTGAAGGACTTTTACAGTATCAACTTGCATAGGCTTGACAGCAGCTTTTCATAAAATGATGATAGATGTGTTACAGAAAGTGAAAACCATGTAAGGTCAAATAAATGAGAAGGTTTATTTAGAGCTGTGAAATCTAATAGCACTGTATAATTGTATGATATATTTAGGATTAAATCTGTCCAAAAACAAGTGAGAAAAGAACCAAGCAAAACACTAAAACCACCACAAACAAAAACTCAACAGACAAACAAACAAAAAAAACCCCCAAAAACAAAGTAGTAGCCCCAAACATACAATAAAAATAAAAATAATACAAACACAACAAAAATTACCTGAAGAATTCTGTCAAAAACTTTATGGTTCTGAACACCATCAATTTCTTGAAATATGATCACATGACACCCTGTCACAAACAAACTGCTGGATAGAGTTTAACACAATCTGTCCACTCAATACTGCAGAACATTTTAGTCCTGTACCTTACCACAGATGTGCTATTACATTGATTGGTCATTACAGCAAATTATCTGAAACAACCTTCATGTTATATGTTGCCATGTAACAGTAATGCCACGTAACTGGCTCTGGTGTTCAGTGTGTAATAATGGCTCATATCTTACCTCTACTGACTTTCTTGTTTCCCTCCAATGTGCATGCAAGCTTGTTAGTATGTTATCCCCAGTCTGATGAGAAATTTGAAAAAATTTGTTTTGTCCTACACAGCCTGTTAAAAACTAAAACAATCCACAGTATCTGACTGAGATTTACTTTCTTCATCTTTCTGTCACACCAGATGCTTGTTATTGTACTATTTAGCAAGCCTCTTCTAGAAACAGTCCTCTGTAACCTCTAGCAGGATGACATCTTCTTCATTTTCTCTATGAGTAAACAAGCAACTGTAGCAACAGTGATTTTCTGAGTAGTGAGAACTTAAGTAAAATTGTCAGGTATGGGAGAGAGGACAGAATGACAATGACAACAATCAGTTCACAACCTTGACATTTTTTTGTCTTTATTCCATTTGATATTTTCTACCAGGAAAGGCATCACTAAGGCTATTCCCACACAGAACTCAGAAAGTTTTCAGAATTTTTTGCATCTTTGTGGCACAATTAAGGAAAATTGACAGAAGCAAGGAAGGCAGGAATGTAGGAGAAAGCACAGTGAGAGGGAGGGGAAGAAAGGGGAGCTGAGGTGCATGCAATTGCCCCAGGATAGGCAGTAACAGTGTTAACAGTTGAGCCTGGATCTTGGATAGCAAGTTTTCATCCGCACATTTTCTGAATCAGAAAAGCATCTTCAGTTTTAATTCTCCCATAAACTGTAGAGTGCTTTGATCACCAGGCTACTGTCTGGAACTGGGTTCTTCCTTCAAACAAAGGTTGCCAAAATAAATGGAACAAATTGTTTGAATTGTTTCTGATTATCATGAAAGAACAAAGTGGGGGTGAAATGAAGTGAGTGGGACAGAGCAATAACTCTGAAGGTTACTTAATTGGCATTGCATTAGTAAACATTTTGAAGAGGGGAGAAAAAAGCTAGAGAGCAGTGGAGATCACAGTGTCTTAACAGATCACTGTCAGTTTTTCAGAAAATTGTAGCACACATACCAGTCCTTTGTACAATGTTGGAGGCTACAACTAAGTGATGGCAAGGAGAGCATCAGGTCTAACAAAAGTCTTTCAAAATCTTTTGGCACATAAATACCATCATTTCTCTTCCACAGCTCTCTGACAATTTGTATCTTGTTTATAATTGTTACAAAAAAGCATGCTTCATTTAATTGTAGTGCTGTAGAGCTTTGTAGTGCTCCATCAGAAAACTCTTAATCAATACTGCAGGAATGTTTCAAACTGTGCCAGTGAGAAGAGATTTCTTCAATACTTTCATAATGGAAATCTTAGGGGATATTTCTGTCCATACCAGCAGTGGTTTACTCATATTAACAACGATGCCTTCTGTGACTTCTGCGACAAGCACTCCAGTCTCAGGCCATTCACTTTGTAATTCAGATGAAGGGTGAAAACACACAGTGAGTTTTACTACAGCATAGAAGTCTAGCCTGCAACTTCCCTCTCTATTTTCACCCTCCCCTTACTGCTATCACTGCTCAAAGTGGCTAAAGAATTAGTTGCCCCAGGGTAGAATATCAGTCTTTCTTGGGATTCAGTTGACTACTTTCAACTTGCAGAACAGGAGGAACTGAGCAATTCCCTTCAGGCAATCTATATGGTCTAGCAGTTCACCGTGCAAGCATGCCTCGTTGATTTCTGCCATAGCCTCCATAGCTGACTCAAGGATCAGACAATCTGACAATGGTTAACAAGTTTAAACCATTAGTCCCATTTGTAACTACTTGTTGAATGCCTTGACAGTCTCAATCTACCTTACACTGCTGCTTTTAACAGATTTCTAGTCCCATTCATTCTGCCAAAACTACCTCTGTAGTGAATGGGAGTTACTGGGAGAAAAAAAATCTTTTTTTCTTCAAATGCTTTCACTTACTTCGCCCCTGCATTTTCATTTCTGAACATAAAAGCAATTTAGGAAGTAATGTTACAAAACCGCAATGCAGGCAATAGTCTGCTGCTCTCCAGTGAGAATATGTGTCTTAGTGTACTGTATGTTGTATCAGGTATCAGCAAAGTAACTCATTTGAACAGAAAGTTCTGCTGAGAGTAGTATTATTCTTTTAAACATATTAAAAATCCCAACCCTCCACAAAGCTGAGGACATGCCATTGGTAAAGTGTCACCATATTAAAATCTTATTTTCACTGTCTGAACATCTCAGGACAGTAGTTTACAGTTTTAGCATAAACACAGTAAAATTGCTTATGTTAGATCAACTCTAATGCTAATGGCTGAATGGGACTGATCATACTGACCCCTAATGATTCTATGATTAACTATACACTAGAAGCAGGTTATTTCAGACTTGGCCATGCTGTTCCATTAGATGAGTCTCAAGAGCCATTCCAAAAGTGGACTGATTTTTACCATTCTTGTCCTTATTTCAGACTTAACAGCCCCCAGGATTTCCCCACTTCATTTTCTGGAGCAACCTCAGGCTAAAAATTTATCTAAAAGTCCTGTTGAAAGGACTGTGTTTACCATCATCTTCAGTCTCTGTGACAAAAGAGATGATGGCTTCCAAGGTTATAAGGGAGTACCAGAATGCTCTAGAGAAAACTAGCTGTGCTAAAGACACATCTTGTAGCTCATTGAGGTGCCAACTCATCTCAGGGACAGAAAATTAAGGATGCAGTGGGACAAGCCATGATTTATGGCCGTAATAGCAATGTGCAGCCAGGCCAGGAGCAAGAATGGATCAGGCCAAGAGATGGGAGGGGCCTTTGCACTGTGGGTATAGTGCAAGGAGGGACCTCTTGAGGCTCTTTCGGAAGTTCCTCAGAAAAAAATTACCTCAAGAAAATCAAAAGAGAACAGTATGGAATCAGTAAAATAAATCAAGGTATTAAGAGTGTGAAAACATTGCCAAGTAAGGTCCTAATAAGCTTAAGTGAAGGCTCAATTACATAAAGTTAAAATGACGCGCTTGAAGTATATCTCTTACCTTAATTTATTCAGCAAGACTCAAGCATCACACTCTGCTTTTTCTGATGTGTAGCATCAGAAAAAGAGGCTATCATATCCTTTTTCTATTATGTGTTTGAACTGCATAAAGAGTCTTCACACTCAGAATTCCCTAATTTAATTTTAGCTTGTAAATAAATATTTTCATCTGACTTAAATTTCTATTCTGTGCACCTCAATCAGCCTAAAGTCAGAAGACAGAATCACTTAAAACATACTTAGGTTGTAACTTTCTCATTCTACCTCAGAGCTGAGGTGAGATGTAGTGTTCATTTGATCAAGATTTTCCCAGAGAACTTATCCTGACTGTGTTGTTGGCCTTAACTTGAAGATATCATGCATTATCTATTCAGGCAACAGACATAAGACACAAACACGTAATCAGTATGTCCTTATCTAATCTCCCAGGGGGAAAAAAAATGTCAACAAATACAGGCCAAGTATGACAGAAGTGTGAAGGATCATTAGCCTCCCAAGAACTAAGTCAAAGAAAGAAAGTAAGGATTAAACACACATTTTCTCACTAAAACAGAAATAAAGAAAATGAGATCTAATCTGCCAGTGCTTGTTTCTGGGGCTGGCATCTACAGGTTGCCATACTGTGACTGCTTAATTGTATCATGTTGTACAGGAAAATGCTGGTATTTTTTAGAATTGTTACAATTCTTAATTAAAACCTAATAGTCTTACACACTCTACTTCCACTTAGCTGAATGTCTGTTGGTGATCAAGGAAGAAGACAAAATTTGTTCACCACAAGTGCCTGTTGATGATCAGGAAGATAGAACAGCAAAATAACTCATGAAAATGACATTGAACACTTGATATAAACATACTTGGGATATCTTATGGACCAGCAGCAGTTTCACGAAGATTGCTAGCAGGATGTATAAGCTGTTGTTTGGTAGAGCAGAGACTGTTTCCAAGCTCTGACAGGTCTACAGTCATTAATTTATTTAAAAGACATTACAAATGTTCACTGTATGTAACTCTATGAAGAGCTTTTTTGTCTTATTGAGAACACTGTACAAGTAATAAACATGTTTCTCAAAGAGTTTATCTTAAATAATCTTAAATTAATAAAGAACCTAAAAATCATTCAGGACTCTGTGGTGACATCTTGTGGTGCAAGGAAAGATCACAGCTGAGTCGGAGTTCAGAGTTCTGATTCTTACCAGCACATCTTCAAAATATGTAATAGCACTTTGTGTCTGGCTTTATCATTGCCTCAGCAGACGACTGTTGCACGTTTACTCTTGTGCCCCGTTCATTATGCCATCTAAAATGCTTTTCTTGAATAAGGTATTAACTTATAATTAATCATCTCACGTTAATGTGAATTTATCCATGCAGGCATATTTAATCAGTGCTCTTTCATTTTTCATAATATTTTAATAACATAGGACTAAAGGAGACTTGCAATATATAAAGTTACATGAATAGTGTTTATAATCTGAGTCTATTCAGGAGGTTCAAATTCCTGATTCTCAAGGACGCAGAAAAAATGGCATAATTTGAACCCCTGCACTATCATTATGATTAAGCTGCAGAATTTATGTACTTTCAGAATGGCACAGACTCCCCTATCTGAATGACACCCTCCTTAGAGGTCATACATAACAATGACATGTTTTCCAATGAAATAGCTATACCATAATAAGACTTATTTTAGGAGTCTCAGCACAGCAGAGGAGCACCAGAACAGTCAGAAGTGGAAGCCTTTCAACACAATGAATGCTGATGCAAGTGGATGCACTTAAATGTGTGGCAGTTTTTAGGATTATCTCATGTAGTTTTTTAAATCCTGGCTTTGTAAACAGTGTGAGGGTCTGGTATTTCTAATGAGTATTGATGGCAGCTGTTGCTAAAAAGACTGCCTTGTTGTGGATAATAAGTATGCACTCATTGTAGGAGATTACTGCTACCACATTTCTGGTAGTAGTAGCCACACTACCAACATCATTTACACCTTATCTCCCCCCTTAAACACTAAAAATCAGTAATATGGTTTACCACTTTTTGACAAATTTCCTACTCAAAGCTAAGTCAAAGGTTATGAATAGTAGAAGCACCTAAAAATATCCAGGAACTCAGATAAAACAAACATTGCTCAAACTTGTTCTCACTAAATAAAACTCAATTTGCAGTAAAACTATCTTACTGGAGTGACCCAGACCATAAACCATCCCTAATTCTCTGACCCATGTTCTGATCTAATGTTAATACTGTAATACTGTTAGCTTTCCAAGGAACCTTCCTTTGCTCTCATTCAAATGATTTGTTGTCTACTGTCACACCAGAGAATCTCATAAACTAACTGCAAGCAGACAACTCTTTTAAACTACTGATGCTTTATTTGGTTTAGCTTCGGTAGAGTTGATCCTCCTCATGACATCATGGTGCTGTATTTGTGGTAGTAGCTGGAAGAGTGTTCGTAACACACCAGTGTTTTATCTGCTGCTGAGTAACCACAGCATCAATAATGTGCTCTCTTTTTTTAGTTTCTTAATCTGTCCAAGAGTAGGCTGAGGGGTGGTAGTAAAAGGAAGGGAGGACATTAATTAATGGTATTTGTCCTCTAGAGCAAGTGCTATTCCGTGCTTCTTAGAATGCTGATTAAACATATGCTGATGGGAAAGCAGAGAAGAGTCTTTATTATTTGCCTCCTCTTTAGCATGCAGCATTTGTTTCTGCTTTATTCAACTACAGTTGTCTTTACCCATTAGCCTCTCGTTATGTTTTTATCTCCCCTATCCATCCAAGAAGAAAAGGTGTGATAGAATGGCTTTGGTGGACACCTGGCCCACAGCCAGGAGCAAACAACCACAAATACTAACAATAATAACATCACACTTGAAGAAAACCATTAGGTGTTGTATACTACATATTGATCATGACCAATTTCTATTCTCATTAGAAAAACTCATTAGTAAAGCAGTAAGTTGTTAAAAAAATTAACTAGAATTTATGGTCACCTGGGAGTAGATTAAATCTTGCTATACATCCAAGGCCTTTTTCATACTTAGTACAATGAAAATGCTCAGTAAAATGTTATTTGTTCAAGATGCTTGGTTTTTCCAAGTGAGGATATGTCTAATCCTTCCGATTAAGAATCTCTCTGTGTTTTACAAATAGCACTGAAACCATAGCTGTGCATCTACAATGGGTGTGCTTTTTTTCTGACATAATGGAATAGAAACACACAAAAATTAAATAATTATCACAAACTCCATAGGAGATCTGCCAAAGCCTTTCCCTCCTGATATTTGGGTTCCTGTAAAAATCAACACAGAGAACTTTTTTCCAAACAAGTACTTCATCAGTCATAGAGGATGGATTCTTACACTGTAAACCAGTTGTAGCACTGTGATCCTTTTTCAGTCTTCAATTTGACCTACAGTGGGTTTTTTTAGAAATATATATTCCTCCATATAAACAGAGGAGAAAGAGAGTGAGAAATGTTCAAATTATTTAAGTCAGAAACACATTCAAAATGAAGAATATTCAGTAATGAACAGCTTAGCCATTCAGTGAAAAAGAGTTTTCATGAGAAGAGAGTTAAACTTTGTTAATTACAGCAATACTTTCTCCTTGTGAAAAAACCACAGCCCCTGCAGGGCTGAAGGGCCAAGAGCATACTTTCACTGGCTGTATTTTGAACTGAAGAAACTCACAGATGCTACTGAAAGTAATTGGCTGCAGCATTTCTCTTCCAGCACAGAAATATTGTAGGGACAATACTCACATCTTGCTGGCATAGTCTTCTCTCATCGATCTTCTGCAGTAAGTGCAGTATGCAAAACTTCAATGGCTTTTCTCGAGATTACATTGGTAACACAAGCAGTAGTCTCTTCTGAACAGGTACTTTTTTAATGTTGAGATGAACTGTAACGTTTTAACTAAGGATCTCTCTGGCTTGAGAGACATGCAGAAAACACAGATGTCGACGGGGGGCAATGGTCAAGAGAAAGTGGGAATCTACTAACACAAGCCAAACAGGTAACTGTAAAGTCCAACCCAAATTCCTACACCTGCTTTTCATGTTAATTCCCCCCCAGCCCCTCAAAACAGAAAATCTGGATGGGTAACAGAAAGGCAGGAGCTACAATCAGCTCTAACAAGCCTTTGATAGATACTCACTATTACTTCAGACACAGCTGGATGAGTTTGACAACACTTGCATTAAATGTGCCCTTTGCCACAGGCAGTCTACAGAGTAGTAAGCTATTTTTACTCTTCTGTTGTTCCGTATTGTTCAAAATCAAGCATCCCAAAAATGAGATGGATATAAAAATAAAGGTTTGTGAATAGGAACTGATAGTAATTATATTCCTACTAGGTTCTGAGCTTCACAGCAAGATAGGGTGAACTCATTTCATATCTTTAAGCCTTTTCAGTCAGTTATGAGACTCATGGTACAGACTTAGTGAAGTAACAGCTCCAGTATTAAGTCTATTACAGATTTTTGTAAACATTACATTCAGAATCTGCCCCTCAAGTTTTTCCAAGTGCCTGTAATGTTACACTTGGCAACTTTTAAAGGTTTTTATCTTAAAAAGTAATCCCATGCTACACCACTGTTTCATAATGTCACTTCAGAGTCTTGATAGGGCTGTAAAGGGAAGAACAAATCTGAAAACTAGAATAAAATACAAGCGGTTATTTTATTAAGGCATCAACTCAAAATAGTAAGCAAAGCCAGCTGTTTAAGGGCAGTCTCCATAGCAAAGAAATAGTTGGTAGTATTTGTTTTAGTCATTAGGAGTTAGCTGTTTGACCTAATCTTCCTTTCAAAAAGTCTGCCAATAAAATGGAACATAATAGTCCTAAATGTCTGTATTGTTTTACGCTCTTCTATTTCTTAATTTTATTTCTCTTCATCCCTCATTATATTCATGTTTTATACAATCATAGAATATTAAGTTTAGAAGGGAGCTCCAAGATTACCAAGTCCAAACACCAATCCAATGCCCTCCACTTCCCTGGGCCACCAATTCCAATACCCAAATGCTCTTTCAATGAAGAAATTTTTTATTATGTCCAATCTAACCTCCCCAGGTGCAACTTGAGGCCATTTTCTCTCATCCTATCACTAGTGACTTGGAAGAAGTGGTCGACACCCATCTCTCTTTCAGGTAGTTTTAATGGATAAGGTCTCCCTTCAGCTTTCTTTTCTCTAGACTAAACAATCTTAGTTCCCTCAGATGTTCCACATAAGTCCTGCCCTACAAATCCTTCACTAGCCCTGTTGCCCTTCTTTGAACACACTTCAGCACCTCAATACCCTTGTCGTGAGGTGCTCAAAATTGAACATAATTGTCAAGGTGATTGCTAAGTACAGGGGGATGATCACCTCTCTAGTCCTGTTGGTCACACTATCTCTGATGCAAGAAAGGATACCATTTGCCTTCTTGGCTACCTGGGCACACTGTAGGCTTATGTTCAGCTGTTTGTCAGGCAGCACCCCTAGGTCATTTTCTGCTATTCTCCAGACATTTTCGATACACAATTTGGCATCATTTACAAACTTGCTAAGGTTGCACTCAATCCAGATCATTGAACAAGACTGGCCACGTTAGACGAGCCCTGAGGAACACCACTTGTCACAGGCCACCAATTTGATTTAATTCTATCCTGTGTAGTTCTCTGGGCTCAGTCATGCAGTCAGTTTTTACCCAGGAAAGAGTCCAACTGTCTAAGCCATGAGCCACCAATTTCTCTAGGAAAACTGTGGGAGACTGTGTTAAATGCTTTACTGAAGTGTAGATAATCAACATCCACAACCTTCCTCTCATCCACTAGGCAGGTCACCTTGTTGTTAAAAAGAAATCTAGTTGGTCAAGCAACACCTGCCTGCCTTTTATTAACCCATAACGACTGGCCCTGATAGCCTGACTGTCCTATACCTGCTGTGTGAGCATGCTCAGCCTGAACTTCCCTGGTACTGAGGTCAGGCTGACAGGCCTATAGTGGCTTGAATCATCCTTCCTCCATTTCTTGTGGATGGGCATCACATTGGCAATCTTCCAAGTATTTCCCCTGTTAGCTCAGAACTTTGATAAATCATGGAGAGTGGGTTAGCAAACTTCATCATCAGCTCCCTCAGCACTCTGGGATAGATCCCATCTGCCCCATATACCTGTGAGTGTCCAGGTGATATAGCAGGTCATGAACAGCTCCCTCTTGGATTATAGGAAGTGTATCCTGCTATCCATCCCTGCCTTGTAGGTCAGGAGGCTGAATATGCTGAGGATAACTAAACTGAGGCAAAGAAAGCATTAAGTACCTTAGACTTGTTGTCATCCTTCATAATAATGTTCCCCTCCACATCCAATAATGAAGAGCAATTCTTCCTGACTGTCTTTTAGCTGTTGATGTATTTACAAAAACAGTTTTCAATTGTTCCTCAGTACAGTGGCCAGATTGATTTCTAACTGTGCTTTTGCCTTTCTGGTTTCCTCTCTGCATGCCTTAGTTAGATCCCTGTTCTCTTCTTAAGTTTCTGACCTTTCTTCCAAAGGTGGTAAACTTTCCCTTTCTTCCTGAGGAGCATCCTGTTCAGCCAGGCCACTATTCTTCCCTGACATTTTGCCCTGTGGCACATGGGGACAGCCTGCTCTTGTGCCTTTGAGATTACTTTCTTGCAGAATGCCCAGCCTTCCTGAATCCCTTTGTCATTCAGGAGCATCTCCCAAGCTACTAGGGACTTCCTTAATCAGAATACGAAATGGGCCAGGGTCTGTTAATCACCATATTAATAACCATCATTTTTCTTTCACAACTAAAATTTATCTCTTTACAACTATGTCTCTCATTTACCTGTCCTCTATCTCTAAAAAAACAACTTGTTGTGAATTTGTAATTGCATTCATGGCAATATCCTCTCTCCTAGGGAATGCTTTGCTTTTCAGCCTCTTTCCACTCCCGCCTGATGACCCTGCTTCTTATCTTCCTCACCTCGGGTATTTGAAGGGAAGCAGCTCACACCTTGCTTGCCCACAGGAGAAAGAAATGTGTGAGGGCAGCCATGCAACCACTAGAGAATGTTTATTGTCCCATTAGAGGTGACTGTTTACCCCACTAGTCAGTTGCCTACCCACACTTCTACATTACTGTGTTGCCCTTACCATGCTTCTTCCTGATACAACTGCTTGTATTTTGTGTGGAATTTTATGGTTAAGCATTGTGACAGGGCAGGAACCAGATGCCTCCTTAAGCCAGATTCATATGATTCGTATCAGAACCTGGAAAAATAGACTTTCTCTATGGCACAAACAATCCCTCCCATAGAAGTGGTGCTAAAAGCCAAGCAGATGCTTTCATCTTTGTACATTTACACAATAGCAATGCTCCTAGTGCCATGAGACAGGGGGAAGCTGATAAAATGTCTGGGAGGAAAAAAAGACAAACTGATTGTCCTTGTATAAAACAAAGGTCTGCATTGGTCTCTGAGTTGGTGCCTGCAATCTAAGCACATCAACAAGCACTTGTGGATGATTCAACAGGCAGTGAAGCAGCTTTGCTGAAAAGAAGGAAGTTATTGAACCGACAACCAAGAAAAAAGGAAAAGTACCCAAATAAGACAAAAAAACCCCACAAAACCAAACCAAAAAACCCAAAATAGAAACTGTGTCACAATGCCATTACACACACTGAGGTAAATGGAAGACAACTAACATACTGGTCTCTGGCTCCAGAGGAGAGCCCTGGGAAAAAGTCATAATCTTTAACCAGAGGGTCTGCAACCGTCCCCTCCATCCTCGACGCTCAGAGGCCCCCTCACAACTGATGTCATTTGTGGAAATGTCCCTTTTCCAACCATCCACATGGTATAGTCTGCAGACATCAGGTCCCGCTGCTCATCTCAAACTACTCACTGACTTTTCTCTCTCTCACCTCAGGGAATTCTTCACAGTATCTCAGTATGACAGTAATGGTGAGGCTGGAAAAGACCTTAAAGATCATCCAGTCCAACCGAAAACCAACCAAGTAAACCTAAATATCTGACATCTAGATCATGCCACACAGCACTTCAT
>VZRI01010539.1:0-74361 GCA_013397515.1 Upupa epops | reverse complement strand
GGAGGATAACCTCCCTCTCCCTGCTGGCCACACCATTCCTGATACAGACGATGATGCCACTAGCCCTCTTGGCTGCCTGGGCACATTGCTGACTCATGCTAAGTTTACTGTCCACCAGTACCCCCAAGTCTCTTTCTACCTGGGTACTCTCCAATATCTCCATTCCCAGCCTATAGTTCTGCCTGGGGTTGTTATAACTAAAAGGCACAACCCGACACCTGGACTTGTTAAAACTAATCCTATAAGAGCCTGCCCATCTATCCAGTCTGTCCAAGTCTCTCTGCAGGGCCTTCCTACCCTCCCAACAAATCAATATGAGCTCCAAGCTTGGTGTCATCTGCAAATTTGCTCATGATGGATTCCAACCCATCATCAATATCATCAATGAAGATGTTGAACAGGACTGGACCTAACACCAAGCCTTGGGGACACCACTAGTAACAGGTCGCCAACTAGATGCGACACCATTAACCACCATTCTCTGGGTTCATCCATCCAACCAGTTCCTGACCCAGCTCAGTATATTCCTGTCAAAGCCCCTTGCTGCCATCTTAGCCTCACCTCAGTTCCGGACAAAGTTATGGAACAGTTAGTACTGAGTGCTATCATGCAACAACCGCGTGATGGCAAAGAGATTAAGCCCAGTCAATATGGGTTTAGGCGAGGTAGGTCTTGCCTGACTAACCCAATCTCCTTTTATGAGAAAGTGACTTGACTGGTCGATGAGAGGACGGCTGTGGACGTGGTTTATCTAGATTTCAGTAGTCATGTTGTTCCCCACCCAAGGGAGACTCTGCTCAGCTTTGCCATGGGAATCATCTTTCCCGCTTCACTGAAACTCCTAAAAGAATCATATACAGAAGTTCAGATTTTTTTTGATACAAAGTGAAGTAGAACCAGGAAAAGATTTGCTCTATTTTAAGTGGCTTTAAAATTTTCTTAGGAGAAAGCCCATCAGATAGTGCAGTGCTAGAACACTTTATTTTCTTCTATGGCTGAGCCCACATGATGGTTGTCCCCTTGTATGGAAAAGACAATAGTACACAAATCTTGGGATGGAGCAAGAACAGACAGAGAATCCTCCTAAATGGGGATAATGTGACCATGGAAAAATTACTACATAAGCACACATACTCTAAATATTTGCAATTCTGGGAATATTTTATTGACTATACCAAATCAACATCATTAAAACATCTAGCAGCTCTGCCTTCCCTCTTACCGTACTGAGATCAAAAGATAACCTATGCTGGTCACAGGAGATAGAATTTCTCTTTCTATATAGTTAGCTAAGTAACCAGAGTGGACTGTATTCATTTTCAATATAATCTTAATATGAAAATACACCAATGCATTACTTTAGTGACTACTTCCTCATTTTACAAATCAGTTTCAGCATACAGAGTCAGTTCCTGTTTCCAGTGGAGTCAAACACCACATTTATCTTTACCAGGATTCAGAACTGACTGACTCACCTCCATGATATTATCTGCTTAACTAAAGGAGACAATGACTTACCTTTTTTTTTTTTAAAACTTCTTAGAATCATAGCTGGGGTAGAACTGACCACTCTGAACATGATTGTTTTTTTGGGAGCCAATTGTAGTTAGCCTTGACCTAAAACCAATGAAAGAAGGAAAAACACTAGCTGCATTTCATCCCAGAACACCTGAGTAAGCCTTCAGGTTTAATTCAGTTGTACATAGCTCTGCCAAAGTTTACTATAAGGAGTTTAGTTTGTCCCCTTTTTTCATGGTAGTATTGTACCACAGGCTGAAAATACCCACCAGGAAGACTGGCCCCCTGGAGACTGCTCCTGACAAAGTCAGCAGCTGAGAACCTATTTACAAAGTAGTTTTTGTGGCAGCACATAGTCTCCTGAAGCTCAAATGGTGACATGCACTGATTTAAGTTGAGCAAAGTTAACATAAACCTCTGAGCAACTAATAACCGCACTTACAACAAAGTAACATAATATTGCATGGACCAGGACACAAAAGATAAATCATAGCTTGAGATCAAGAATCATAGAATGTGTTAGGTTGGAAAAGACCTCCAAAGGACATCTAGGCCAACCCCCCTACAACAAGCAAGGACATCTCAGAACAGATTTCTCATAGCCCCATCAAGCCTGGACATCTCCAGGAATGGAGCCTCCATCACCTCTCTAGGCAACCCGTTCCAGTGATCCACCACCCTCATACTAAGGAACTTATTCCTAATGTCCAGCCTTGTCCGGCTTAAAACCATTATCCCACATCCTGTCATACCATGCCGTTGTGAACAGCATTTCCCTGGCTTTCTTATTGGCCCCTTTCAGGTATTATAAAGCCCCCAAATAATTTCTCCTTTTCAGGCTAAAAAACGCCAACTCTCTCAGCCCATCATAAGAAAAGTACTCCAGTCCTCTGGTCATTTTCATGAACCTCCTCTGGACATAATCCAACAACTCCATTCTTTTTGCGTTGTGTATACCTGGGCACTAAAAAGTGCAATTACTTTGCTTTTTAACTGACTTTCAAATGGGTCCTTGAAATCTAGGCAAGGAGTAAAATCAGACGCATAGAGTAGTCACCTGGCACATAAAAGATTGTGGTTAAAGAAATGGGAAAAAAAAATGGTGGAAACTTTTGTGGTTCGGCATGATCTTTAAACTCTGAGTTCTTGATCAGCTTTTCAAAAGAAAAGATATTATATATTGGTGCAACTGTCACAACCCATTTGTCCTGACAGGGTTAGACAGTGCCACCCAACAGGGAAGCTGGGATTGCACAAGGCTCAGTCGATATCAGAGGAACGCAATAATGATTCAAAATAGAATCAAGAGCCAATTGATTTATTTGAACCAAAAATAACTGAACCGTGATGGACTGAGGGTAAATGGAGGGGAAAAGAGGAAAGGGGAAAACAGTGAGAAGGGAGGAGAAGCAGGCAAAGACCTCAGGGTTGTTACTGCCGCTGTCAGCTCATCTCTGGTGCCACCAATTTTGGGTGCTGCCACAGAGGGGAGGTGCCACCATTCCCAGTGCTACTGCCGCTTCTTGGTGGGGTGCTGCTTTCTGTGGTCCACAGTCTCTCAGTCACCGTCCTCTGTCAAAGGATCCCTGCTGTACACTCCTGCTGAACAGTCTCTTTGGCAGTCCCCTGTTCCCACTGGCCAGCCCAGGCTTATATCTGATGTGATTCATGTGCTGTGTCACCTTCTAGAAGGCTCCTCAAACATTTAGGAAGCTGACTGCCTCCAACCCCACTCCTTGCCGCACTGTTAAACCCCACTCGGGAAGTCCCAGCTGCCAAAAATCATTTCACCACTTCTCCTTAGGCATCTCCGTCACTGCGGCATTCCAGGTGACATCATCTCGAGGTGATGGTGCCCCACTTCAGCAGCACCCAAATGCTGTGGGTCTTTATTGCAAAACTGGTTGGGAAAAAAACCACATGGTTCCTCAGAAGGATCCGTCCTCTCTCTCTTGGCTCCTGGTCCATACAGAATAGTGAGGAATGACATGGGCAAAAAAAAAAACCAGACATAAAAATAGCCCTCTTTTATTGCAGCTGGTGAGCTGTAGGCACACAAGTCTTGCTATCATTCATTTAAAACCCAGAAGACAAGATACAGAGATCACATTTGTAATTTAGATGTTGAAGTGGATGGGTGTTTTTCACCCTTCCATGTGCAGCTTTGAACATCCTCAATATTTCATGTTCTCTCTTCAGAATTACATCAAACATCTGGGATAGCTGACTGTTCTTGTTAATTATTTCTTATGTTTAGTACTCTGCTGTTGTCACCATTTGTTCATGCACTTGTCATTAGCATAGTATTTGTTTATCTGACTAAATAAAGCAAACAATAACATTTTGAAGTACAGTAAACACAGCTTACAGCACAGGCAGAAAAGCATACACAGAAATCTCTTTAGGAAAACATGTTCCTGCCAAACCACTTGCAGCAATGCCTCTAAATGAGTAAATTTAGGTAATTAACACAAAGCCAAACTAAAGAAATGCAGCATGAATGAGCTGCCAGGCACCAATTACTTTAACACTGAAAATGGGGAAAAGAATTTGAAAAAACTTCTATATAAAAGTCATCATGGGTTGTTTATTTGGGTTTTTGTTTTAATCAAAGCCTTTCAGCTCTGACTTTTGACCAGGTTTTCCTTCTGATTAAGCAAGGCTGATGCAAAAATTAGAAACAGATAAACTAGTTTCAGTGAAGTTAAAGCCCTCCAAACTCTCAAGACACGAACCTGACTCCCGCGATAGGGCTTCACAGGTAGGAAATGTTACACATTCTTCATTATTATATCTCAATGGAATATTAAAGAACACTCTTCACCATCTGTGGAAACAATGGACACAGAAGATCCCTTCTGTAATGTGCAGATATAAAACCAATTAGTATAGTAGCAAAAAATAAGCCCCTTTATGCATAGAACTGCTTGAGAGAGTCCACTGCAGAGTCACAACAATGACTGAGTGGAACATCTCCCTTGTGAGGCAAGGCTGAGAGAGCTGTGATTCTGTGATCTACTGTGGTGGAATGTGGTCCAGGACATTCCTGCATTACTGCCTGAGAAGCATTGCTGAAGTCTCATCCAGCACGCGGTAGCTCATGCTCAGCCATCATAGGGCAGGTTCATGGCAGATCAGTTGCCACCAAGACAGGAAGATTATTATCTTTATACACTGAAGCGTTCCTAAAATCAGAAATTCCACCCCCTCCTCTCCTTTTGATCTTTGCAATGGCTTCACCTAAGCACTAATACCCATTTCCCAGAAATAACATGTACTCATTTAAGACTACCTCATCAAAGAGGCTGCAAGAGCAAATTCTCTTGATATTTCCCCACAGCACTCACAGAGAAACACCAAGAATTAATTTTAAGAGTAGCAGGGTCTTCAAACACCAAGTGACAAGAATAAACTGTGGGTTAGGTCCCACTAAATGTCAGTAGCCATACTTAGGAAAGCAAAGCTTATCTAATCCTAATACCTTTTACATTGTTTTAATTAATCAAGGTCACATTCCTTTCCTTACTTTATATAATAAGGGTTCCAAAAGAATCCAAAAGCCTTTTGCAATACTATTCCCCTAAATTTACAAATTTAAGTTATATAATCAGACAGGCAGAGGGATCCTTGTTATCTTCTTCATTCACATTAGACTGGAGGAAATCCAGCTGGAAAAGTCAGAACAAATAAAGAGTAAGGAAAATTATTCCTCATCTTGCTGACTTGATCATTGAATAGTAAGAGCTCTGTTAAGAGAAACACATATGGAGACCTGGTTGTCCTGTCATTTACCTTAATTTTGCATTGATGTAATTCCACTGACCTTGGATATGTTACTCTAACATTATGTCAGCATAGATGAGTGAAACACTGAGGCAGAAAAAAACAGATGTTGGTCTGAAACCATTGTTCAGATATTCAAATTCAACCCTGGCCAAGTTTTACAGTCTCTTTATCCTCTATAAAACTCAGCAAAATCACTGATAGTTCATCTGTCCCCTAAAATGTCAATCAGTCCTGTAAGATTTATGATGTCGCTGATACCACCTTGGAAATCTAGTGATACACACAGAGATGCATGAATGAGCAAAAACCCTTGGGAATTATAATACAAGGATTACTAACTTTACCTCAGCAATGGGAGAAAGAAAAAGCAGAGACTTGACTGCAAGAAAACAAATAAGACTTTAATAATAAAGAATTACATTTATACATTATTTTGCTAATGCTTCTATTTCACCATAATGATATTATTTTATTTGCTGTTATTCACAGCCACAACATTGATTCATGTGGTTTTAATGTTGCTGTGAGAAACTCTTCCAAAAGGGTTTCATAGTAATTCAGAATTAGTTACATGTGCCATTAAACCAATATGTGCCCAGTTTGGTTTTGTTGTTATTTTTGATGTCTGTTGAAAAAATACTTCCTTTCAGTCAGCTTTCTGAGGCATTCATCGGCTCTGTGGTTTCTAGGTCAGAGTGTGCCTTTTTAACCTTCTTCCTCCTTCAGTTTTCATCCCTATGAATTTGCATTAAACCACAGACTGACAAATGAGCATTGCTGTGGCTACACAAAAGAGCAATCATTAAAGAAACCTCTTATAAAGTATGAATCAAAGACAGGAAACCTTTATTCTTTTTCCTCTCGATCTTCTCTGCCTAAGGGACTGCATACAGCAACATATTCCTCTTGTTTTTATGTTTGGACATTTTTTTTCTGTCTCAAACCATTTTTACCTATTTCTCAGTTGCTTTTCTAAATATACACATACCTAGACAGACAGTAAGACAGTCCACTACAGATTGTTATAGTACAGTTTGATAGAAGTCTGTTACCAGTCTGTAATGTAATCCAGCAGGAGGAAGCATGAGAACAAGAAGGGTATGAAGGCAAAGAAGCAGGCATCCTGATGTGAGAAACATGTCTAGTTAATGAAGAAAGATAGGCAGAGAATTTAAACCATTTATTTGAATGACTTTTTTAGAATACAGAGTGATGAGACAGACAAGTTTATGCTTAGTATGCACTGATGTGCCACAATTTTTGCTATTTCCTCTGAACATCTCAAAGCAATTTCCCATAACCTTTGTCCCTGTTTTTTCCAATGAAAAACATTGATAGGGTGTAAACCATAGGAGGATCGGTCTTTTACTCATTATTCACTGCACAGCTACTGTTTCATCTTACACTTTTTCTTCACTCCATTTTCTTCACAGTGAGTTCTGTTTCTTAAAGGAATCACAGTTCATATGTCTTTAAATTGAGAATAATTACCTTTGAACCAGTGTAAGTTTCTGGCCTCAGCACTGTGATAAACTGGTAGGCACAGCCTACATTACATAGGTTGGAGTAGATGTTTTGTAGATTTCAAACTTCTGCAGCACAGGCTTGGCTATATGGTAAAGACTGCTGTAAATCAGTGCAAGTTCACTGATCCTAGTGTATCTGCACAGGTATGTAAAACTCAAATGTAGAGTAAATTGATCAGGGGTCTTATCAGAACTCAACCTCAGCCAAATGCAGTTTCTAAAAAAACTATCAAACTGCAGAATATAAGCAGTTTAATGGGTACTTCATTCAAAATCCAAGGAACATTCTTTTCAGAAGCCAATATCCAAAGAGATCACCATGTGTAAATTTCTTCTGGCTCAAAGCTGAATCCAAAGAAAATAGCAAACAGCAGATGTTACTACTGGCACAAGTACATGATAAGCTACAGCTTGCCCCCCGGATCTGGGGTCACTGTGACATCCTTGAACACTGCTCTAGAAAAGGAGTTAAAAAAAAGAAGAGAAAGCCAAATAGTAGTATAACTCTAAAATCAATAGCACATAAAATTGTTCTTCAGGGTTCTTTTTAGAAAAAAAATGACATGCTTTAAATGTAATACCTTGGATCAAATACATGGTGATACAGGGGACTATGGATTTCTGTGAAGTTTATGCTGCCATATTAATAGCTAAAAGCCTGGTGAATGGTTCAGAAGTAAATGATTTATCCTAACACACATAAAAATGAGCAACTAAAGAGAGCAAGATTACTAGGTTTTCTTACTGATGGAGGTAATACTCAAGACAAACAAAAACATAAGGGATTTTATATGAATTGCCATAGCTGTCCTTTGAACAGAGGCACAGATAAATGAGGGGAAATAACTTCAGGTAGTACAGGGAGGTAGAAAACTGACTCAAGGAAAACTGGAATAAATGCAAGAAATAATTTCCTGTCACTGAGATCTGATTAGTCTTAACCTAGTTACTCAAAGCAAGCTTTAATAACGGATATGGGTATGATCTTGTATCATCAGGAAGATAAATATTTACATAATCTATAACTTCCAGGATTAGAAAGACAAGGCAGAACATCAGTAGTACTCAGCAATAAGATGTTGGTACTATGTACTTGACATTAGAGACAAATTTGCAATAAGAAGACACATTCAAAGAAGTAAAATCAAAAGAGTGGATATCCTTGATCAAAATACTACTTAGTACCAAAATAAAGAGAAGTTGATTTCTGAGACAGTACTGTGCAAGTTCATCTCTGCTGCACCAGAATAGAATGAAATAATGTACTGATATAAATCATCAAGAATGATCAAGGATGATAGAGCTTGCATCTTTTATTAATGTCCCTATTTCCTCTCTGACTCAAAAATTTAGCACACAGTCATCAATTCGTTTATTATAAAAGGAAGGAGAAGAAAAAACCCACACAGAAATAACAGGTCACCTTTAAAACAAAAGAAGAAATAATGTTTAATGTACTAATATTTCATCTTTGGCAGGTAGTACCACTGAGATTGCAGCTGGAAAAAGCAAAGCCACACATTTTTGAACACTGGTATATCTCTAGCATTCATGCAAAAGAGGAAGGAATTCTGCGAATTCTGAGAGTCAAAAAGGATGCTATAAATGAAGAGATATGTCGGCTATATTAATCAGTGTATCTATTTCTTTCTAAAGATCTTTCTCAAAGGTTGTTATATCAAATAGCAAATAAGCCATCTTATCCTTTGAAGTTTATTGCAGCAGTTTAGCAGCAAGGAGGAAAAAATTATGTGGAAGAAGAAGGAAATATATAGGGCAAAATACCAGTACTGAATCAATAAAGAATTTAGTTATAATTACAGAGGGATGCATAGTTTTAGTTTCAGTTTTGAAATCTGACATCAATTTTGAGTCAAATCTGTGTTTACTGTCTCAGCAGTAAATTTTTGCTGACACAGGTAGTGGTATGTTTACTAAAAAATCTTGAACTCCATTTCTACCAAATAAACAGTATTTGTTAGGAGTACATAAAGCATATTGGAGACGGACATCTTTCTCAATATTAACTTGCAGATATTCCAAACAATTACAGTCAGCAGAAGACCTTTTTTTAGCATACCAATATTAATGTCAGCAAAACAAGTAGTAGTCAAAAAATGAAATCATTGCTCTCTCTTTCTGGTAAGAATCTCTGAAAATGTACATTCTATAGGCTACCCTTCTTCTGGGTTTTTTGGGTTGTTTTTTTGTTTTTTGCTTTTTTTTTTTAAGTCTTGGAAGTTAAAAAAAAATAAAAGGCAGAGAATTTCTATTATTTTAGGCCCATTAAATAAATGTTCAAAACAAGAAAAATGGAATAAAACAAGTGGCTTTAGGGCATGCAAAATGAATAATTGTATTATTGCTTTATTGCTGTTTCATGTCTATGTCTGGTAAATGTTTAAAGAAAAGATACAATCACATAGTTTATTAAGTTGTCTTATTAAAAATGTACATGGTGTTCTGCAAAATCACAGGGTGAGAAAAATTGCCTGCTACCCGTTATCTATCTTTTTCAGTAGGGCAATAGCTCACACAGAGAAACAACTGGTGAGAAAAGAGGCGATAGGAAGACTTACTGCTAGTCTTTGCTGGAGCAAATAGATAAAGGCAAAGATTAAAACTCAGCATAAGGGTAAGGTAATGCTAGATGTTGACAAGAACTAATTCACAGAGTATTTTGAAGTAATACTTATTACAGCAATGGATAGGTGTGTAAAACTGTTTTACTGGAGTAAGGAAGCTGAAATGGAGGAGTGATCAAATACTAAAGACTCTCAAAAATGTTATTCTCTTCCTGAAGTAGAATAGCAAGAGGGGAAATTGAAAGAAAGGTATCATGATCAGGGAAAGGAATTTGAAGACGCAAAGGTCAGAAGGAGAGCTGCTCATTAAAAAACATGGGAGAAAATTTTGAGTCAAGAAGTTTTCTAGTTTAACATAAAATAAGTCTATATGCATCTCAATGTCATGCCAGAAACTCTTAAGATGCAGATGAAAAAAGGATAAGCAAAGGGAGTGTGAGCAGTCACCTAAGTACTAATTAAGGAAATCAGTTCACTCAGTGAAAAGGGTGAAAATTTAGGGAAAATCTTTGTGTTAAAAGCAGGAAATCCTGATCATGGGCAGTGTTATGAAAAACTGAAGTGGAAGACGGTAGTTTGTTATACATAGAAGAAGGGCCTAATGTCTTAGGAGGAATACAAGAACGCTGTCCGAGGATATACGGTTGAGGCAAGGAAAGCTAAGGCCCCCTTAGAATTAAAGGCAAGAGTGATCAGTGATAACAAGAAGAGATTCTTCAAGTACATTGGAGATAAAGAGAAAACTAGATGAAACATGGGCCCATAGCTGAATGAAACAGGTGACCTAGTTATGGAGGATTCAGAGAAAGCGGATATTGAATGCCTTCTCTGCCTTTGTCTTTGCTACTAAGACCAGTTCTCATGAGTACCAATCTTTCAAGAGCACAGAGGGGTAAGAAAAATGGAAGACTTTGTCTTGGTTGAAGAGGATTGGGTTAAAGAACAGCTAAGTAAACTAGACAACCACAGGTCCTTGTGCAGCAATGAGATACACTCATGAGTGCCGAGAGAGCAGACATTGCTAGGTCACTCTCTATCATATTTGAGATATCATATCATGGAGAACAGGATATATGCCTGAGGACTGGAGAAAAGCCAGTATCACTCTAGTCTTCAAGAAAGTCAGGCAGGACCCAGCTAGCTACAGAGTGATCAGCCTCATCTCCAGCCCTGGAAGGGTGATGGAACAGCATGTTCTTTAGAGCTACCTCAATGAAAGCAAGACTATCAGTTGTCAACATGAACTCACCAAGGGCAAATCCTGCTTTACTAAACTGATAACCTTTTATGAAGATGTAACTTGTTAGACAGATAGGGGAGGGGAATACCTGTGGCCTACCTTGACTTCAGCAAAGCTTTTGACACTGTCTCACTTGATACTCTCTCAGCCAAACTCAAAAAGGTTGGGATGATTGAGTATTGAGGTGGATTAGGAACTGATTAAAGGACAGAACTCAAGGGGTTGTGATCAGTAGGGTAGAGTCTAGTTGGAGGCATGAGTCTAGTGATGTTCCTTAGGGGTCAGTACAGGGTCCATTCCTCTTCAATATATTTACCAATGACTTGGACAGAGTGCACCTTTGCTGTTTACAAAGTTTGTTGACAGTATGAAGTTTGAAGTGGCTGACACATGGAAAGGCTGTGGTGGCATGCAGTGTGACCTGGATAACCTGGAGAGTTGCACAAAGACAAACTTGATGAGGTTCCACAAAGGCAAATACAGAGTGCTGTGTGGGGAGTAACAACCCCATGAATCAGTATGGGTTAGGGACGAACCTGCTTGAGAGCAGTTCTGGCGAGAAGGACCTATGGGTGTTGGTGGATCACAAACTGACCATGAGGTAACAATGTACCCTCATGAGAAAGAAGACAAATGGTCTCCTGAGGTACATTAAGAATAGTGTAACTATTAGGTTGAGGGAGGTTCTCCTCCCCCTCTATTTGGACTTGGTGAGGTCGCATGTGGAATACTGTATCTGGTTCTGGACTCCCCATATTAAGAGCAACAGAAAGATACTGGTTTAAACTAGAACACAGGAGATTCAATTTGAACATAAAAAACCCTTTTTTTACAATGAGGGCAACAGAGCCCTGAAACAGGTTGCACAAAGAGGTTGTGGAGTCTCTATGTAGAGACATTCAAAACCTGCCTGAAAGTGTTCCTGTGTAATCTGCTGCAGGAGAAACTGCTCTCCTGGGATATTTGACTAAATGATCTCCAAACGTCCCTTCCAACTCCTACCATTCTATGATTCTGTAATGATGTGATTTTAACCAGACAGATCAGTGCTTTGGTGACTGCTTCTCATTTCAATGTACAGAATGAACAAAGACAGTAAGGGCAGCTTACTGTGCAGCTTGTGACTTAACATACTTTTTAGTACATTATTCATGACTGAAACCTTTAGCTTCCAAATTCAACCCTATCTGGTTTCATTTGGTCACTTTTGTACACTTCTCATATTTTTCAATTAAGGAAATAGGCAATCTGAAATCTTATGAAAATACTTCTTTTCCAGATTTAATGAGTGATAAAATCGTCATTGGTTAGCTATTCTCTATGAATGTGAAGGTATGTGGTATTCCTTTATCAAATGAAATCCACTTCTCAGACAACTCCTTCAAAACTTAACATTTTTCCTAAAGTTACTTATATCTGAAATAACTCCATGTCTGTAATTTTTTTTTTAGCCTGAGTAACTATCCTGTGTGGAATTTGTTTCTGGTTTTGACGTCACTTCATTACTAGTTGCAAATATTAAAATCAAGCAGCTGAATGAATTAATTCTCTTTCACAGTGTATAAATGTTGGGAAAAGATAGTCTATCCAACCTCACAACAAGCTTTGAGAAGATTGTAAATTATATAGAAATTTAAAAAACACCAACCAAACAAGAAACCAGCTAAACCAACAAACAAACCACACAACTCCTACAAAAAAAAAAAGAAAAAAAACCAAAAAAACCTCCTGACCTAAAGACAGGTTTTGACTTCGAAGTAGGACATGACCACCTGAACAACTCTAAATGAAGAGAACAGACTGTGACCGTGGCCCTACACAGGAGTCCAGGATACTCTAGTAAGTTAGCAATCACAAAGATGTTGTGTGTACAACTATAGATATGTCTGTATGTATCTTCTTTTTATACAAAGAAGTAAAATAGAATACTTCACTTAGAAGGCACCTACAACTATCATCTAGTTTGACTGCTAATGTTGCAGTATTGTTTTAAATGTACAAAAGTTTCATTTGTGAGCTGCCATCAGGCTTGCTGTTGTAAAAGCGTGCTTGCTCTGCTTTGGAAAGGGTATCCTACCTCAAAGTGCCCTGGGGCTGTTGCATTTCCAGTAACAAACCAGGCAAAATGCCACTACCACTGTAAAAGAATCCCTTTCTGTTACACCAGTGGTACCCACCTGTCTTTCAGAGTAATGTGTCATAGACACAGGTTTGCGCACTCTATGATATCAGCAAGAGGCTGCATCCATTCATCCAGTGAATGATCAATACCAGGTTAACCAAAAAAAAGAGGAATTTATTAGTACTGAGAGACCAGCTCCTAAGACAGTTTTTAATCTTCATGTGACTATGCCACAGAGATAAATACATCCTCTTCATGATGTACTGAGTACTAATTTGGCATGTTAGCAGGTGTGGAATAAGTGATCAACGAAGAGAAATGCTACTCATCAGAGGACATATTGAAGAAAAGCTCATTTTTCAGGAATTATGGGCTTTTTATTGCTAGTAATGCACAGAAGATTAAAGTGAACTCCATATTTCAGAAATAGGAAGAACAAATGATTTAAACTCTTTTTTATAATGACCTGCCTGGGAGTGAAGAATCAATTTCTTTTATGGCAAGAATCTGTTAATACCACAGGAATGAGAAACATAAGACAGTGATGAAAAATAAGGAAAAGTAGGTCAGATTTTTTTTCTTCTGTTTATGTTTTGATATGACTAATTACAGGGGCTGCCATTATCTATACACTAGATTTTTTTAAGCAAAGCAGTGGTGAATAGAAAAAGAAAAAAGCAGCATGTTTGAAATGTTTGCAAATGGCCCTTATTAATAAATTACAGGTAGAAATGCAGCCCACTTAATTAGACTGACATTCTTTAATAATGCTGAAGAAGATCCCCATGACAGTACCTTAAATATCCCTTCTTTATAGTACTGGAGGCCAAAACTGCCAGTCCCCAAAGCTAGTTTATTTGATTCTTGTGTCAGCAGTGGTGATGCTGCAGTCCCATTTTCAAAGTTGCAATACTGATCTTCACACTAAAGCACCCTGAGTTTGACAGCTATCTTAATTCAATTTCAAATGTTACAAAAGATGAGGACCAGTCATTGCTGTAGCTTAAAGCACATTGCATGTCAGAGTTCTACCTTCCAACACCATGGTTCACCTTTTTTAAGCATATCTGCACCAACAAGTTCTCTGAGGTAGACCCTGTGTCTTTTGCCACAGGTGGGTTCAATGGTGCCTTGCACTAGAGAGAACCAGATTGTGTTCATTCTGATGAACTCAGCAGATACACTACATGCGACTAGGTATGCTTGACTTCCTCCTCCATCACTTCAAAACTGTGCATTAGATACAAGGAAACCAGACTGTTTGATGTCATTCATTGCCTGCTTCCCTAAACTGTATTTTCCTTTGGACTTTTTTTTTATGATTTTCACATTGAGCTAATTCCAATCTTTCCAGTACCATGAATCACCATTCTGTAACTGTTTCATATGACTCTGCATTATCATATTGGTATCCCAATTATACCAGCTTGAAGGACAAATCAAGTCTTGTGGAAAGTGACAGAAAAATATCCTTCGTCCACAGACCACCCCCAACACCACCACCAAACACTTTTGAAGACTAGTGAGACCGCATGTGGAGTATTGTGTCCAGTTCTGGGTCACTCACTTCAAGAAGGACACAGAGCTGCTGGAGGGTGTCCAGTGTAGAGCAAAGAAGATGATGAAGGAAATAGAACAGCTCCCTTAAGAGGAAAGGCTGAGGGAGCTGGGTCTCTAGCTTGGAGAAGAGGAGGCTGAGGGGTGACCTCATTAATGTCAATAAGTATGGGAGGGGTGGGTGTCAGGAGAGTGGAGCCAGATTCTTCTCAGTGTCATCTGGTGATAGGACAAGGGGCAATGGGTGCAAGCTGGAACAGAGGAGATTCTATATAAATAAGTATCAGAAGAAACATCTTCACAGTGAGGGTAATGGAGCATTGGAACAGGTTGCCCCCAGGGAGGTTATAGAGTCTCCTTCTCTGGAGACATTCAGAACCCTGGATGTGTTCCTGGTCAACTTAGTCTAGGTGATCCTTCTGTGGCAGGGGGATTGGACTAGATGATCTTTCAAGGTCCCTTCCAATCCCTAATGATTCTATGTAAAACTAGCTTTCAAAGCAGTAGCAATACAGAACCAAACAGTTTATTTCCACAGCATTTTGAGTTTAAGCAGAAAGCAAATTAAATGCTTCTAATGGCATCTCAGTGAGAGATCTTTGTGCAACGTTTTGTAGATCTTTTTGAAGACATTTCATACTAAACAATAGATTTTACAGAAACTTTATGTTGCCATATTAAATTCTCTTCTGATTGCTATAGCAAGTATAAGGTAGAAAAACAACATCAAAAACACTGAAGACAATGAAAACCTTCAGATAGTCAAATGACTGGTCCTTTTGTTGCATAAATACAGCAGGATCACAGTGCCTTTCCCTCATAATTAAGCTGCATAGAAAGCTTTTCAGAGACATGACTCCATTTAAGATTTTTAACTTTACCTCACACTCAGACCTGTTTTCAGAAAACCTAAAACAGGTGCTCAGGCACAACACTACAGCCAAGGTGAGCACTAAGAATGTAAAAGCTGACTCTTCTCATGCACATGTCTCTCTGTTCAGTTACTTCAGAGTCTGCATTACTACTAGTTCCATAAAATCAACACTACCAAAATTAAACTCTAAAACTGCAGATGCCAGTCATTGAGACATCACATGCAATGTGCAAATACCTTGTAGCATAAAACACTTAGTAAATAAAGACAGAATTTATGTGACATAAATTAATCTTTTCAGGAATACTGCCCTTAATGATGCTCCGCTTGCATAGAAAATAACTTTCTGTTTTAGGAAGGAAACTTCCTAAAACTTCCTTCGTTCCAAGACTTGGATATTACAGGAAGTTTTGCAATGATAAAAGGAGGCTGGCATCCAAGAAGACTCAAAACATAATGTCTGAACTCCAAAAAGTTTATTTGGAATTCAGCCCTGTACAACTACACAAAACTGACTGTCTCCAAACAAAAACCAGACTATGGCAACAGTTTAGATCCTAATCATTTGCCAGTACCAACGTCTGATTCCATTTAATATGATTATATGAAGTTCCTCAGATTTTACATCCACAGTCACAACCAGTTCTTCAGTCGTTCCATAAGACATACCTCTTCATGGCTACAGCACAAGTGGAAAAAAATAATTAAAGCGAAAATTACAAAAATTTGCCAGTTGCTTAGAATATGAAGTTACCAAGAAGTCACTGATTTAATGTTTTCTCTAGAGAGTAAGAAATGCAATAGATGAGTATCTATAATGTGTCTGAAAGCAAGACGCACAGAAAACAAATCCTGAAGGAACTGGAGGCCAAGTAAGTTGTTCAACATTCAAAGATTGACTTCACCAAGCTCAAGAGCACTACATCCCTGCAAAAAAGAAAGTAGGACCTCTGCATGGATGAACAAGGAATTCCTGAACAAACTTAGACAGTAAAGGGAACCCTAGAGAGGACTGAAGTGAGGACAGGTAGCCTGGGAGGAATATAAATGAACTGACCATGCAGCAAGGATCATGCTGGGAAAGCCAAAGCCCAGCTAGAATTAAATCTGGCCAGGGGCATCAGGGAAGAAAAGCTTCTGTAAGTAAATTGATGAAAAATATTAAAATTAGGGAAAAAGCAGGCCCTCTCCAGATGAAAACAGTTGAGTTAATGTGATGTTGTGCTTTAAAAGCTGAGCATAATCTGTGTGTTTCCTGCAGAAAAGTTTGGATTTTAAAAGTTGAGAAGAAAAGCTTCCACCCCATCTGCTCTCACTCTCCTCTTTTCTTTACTTCTATCCTTGTGTTCACCAAGAAGGTGTTCATTCAGACGTGTCACTGCCACTAAGAGAAAGTCTAATAGGTTCTGAAATTGACGAAAATTCATGAGAAGCAAGAAGATTCACTTTGACCTGCAGAGACTGTGAGAATTCTGAACTTTGAAAATTTATGAGGAACGAGACTGAAGTCAGATGACTGCTGTGACTTCACAGAGAAGCAGGAACTGTCTACAGTGAAAATGTTCTGGATGTCTTTATCTCATTTTAGTGTAGAGGCATTGTAATGAAACTGTGATGTCTGTGTCTAAGTCTTGTGTGGAATTTCTACTGATGTGTATGTAGGGGTAGTGAATTAAAGTATCTTGGTGTCCTTCTTCCATAAATTGAGTTTTTTCATTGCCTGCAGATTAATAAGAGGTTTTTGTTAAACCCTATGTGACTGATGCTTTAGATAAAGGGTCTTGCTTAAAATATAATCATGCTTTCTAACCCATGTCATTAATGGCAACCCAGATAGGACTCACAGAGATCCAGACAAGGACCACCACTACTGTTATTACCACCACAGGTGGTCAATGATTTTTTTTTTGCCTCAATCTTCAACAGAAATCTCTCAAAACACACCATCCTAGTCACAGAAGTCAAAGTTAGGGACTGAGAGCTGGAACTACCACCATCTTCTACAACACAAAAGCAGGAGCACAGCAGGTTTGTAACTATATAAAGAAACTGAAGATCCACGAGTCAGTGGGACCTGATGAGATACTTCACAGGCTGCATGGTCATAGCCAAAAAGAAATCTCACCTAGAATACTGAATCCACTTGTAGAGCACCTAGTAAAAGAAGAACATGTAACTGTGAGAGTGAATTGAGAGGGGGGCTACACAGTTAATCAGAGGCCTCTAGACCTCTTCAGACAGGCTGAGGGAATTGCAGCTACACAGTCTGGAGAAGATGACGTTCATGAAGGACCTTGTAGCAGCCTTCCAGTACTTGAAGAAAAGATGGAGAAGGACTTTTTATGAAGGACTTCAGTGATAGAACAAGAATTGTTTCAAGCTAAAAGAGGGTAGATTTAGATTCTTCTATCCTTGGAAGAAATTCCTCACTATAAGGGTAGTGATGCACTAGAACATGTTGCCCAAGGAACCTATGGATTCTCCCTTTCTGGAAGTGTTGAAGGCCATCTTGAATGGGGCTCTGGGCATCCTGGTCTAGTGAGAGGTGTTTCTGTCCATGGCAAGCAGGTTGGAACAAGGTGGTCTCTGAGGTCCATTCTGACATAAGCCATTTTATGATACTGTGTTCATAAGAAGGAAGTCTCTAGGAAGGAGAACAGATGATTAAACTGAACAATGAGGTACAAGTGTCTCATTCACCTCTGTGCCAATTTATATACAGTCTTCTTTACTCCTACAAACAGGCAAAGTTACTAATAAATGCACAGTAATGCATACATAGTTTGCCATCAACCCTTTGAAGACAACCTAAAACTACTTTGATGAGAAAAAGACCTGGGATAATAAAAGTAGGGAAAAAACATCTTGTACATGACCAGCTACCAGTTTTTCTTATTCTGTAGACTCACCAAGTGTTTTTTTCTGGGATGTCATGTCACTTCACAAGTGTTAGAAAGCTTCAGTTCACACACATTGACAAAAGAAGACATAATCAGTGAAGGACAAAAGTAATGGAAATTTTTGAAAAATAAAAAAAAAAACCAACCCCAACCAAAAGGGAAAAGGGGGAAATAAAGACCAATGTAAAGATAACTTAAAAAGTTGCAAGAGTGGAACAAAAAAGCAGAAAGATCCAGTATAGCAAAGATACTGTATAATATGTTATAGCTCGGTCAATTCCCCAAAGTGCAGAAAACTCTTTATGTGTATACAGCACTTTAATAGTTACAAAAAAGAAACAGGAAATTAATTCAATGTGGTAGCTTTCTTAGATTATTAGCAGCATTTAGCTGCTCTTATAAAAAAGTTATTTTTGATAAAATTAATAAATAACACCCTTCCTTCCATTTTTTTTGTTTATGATGTCTTCTGACTTTTTAAATGCTTTCCTTCAAAATGTTTTCACTCTTTTTTTTACAATGTTTCACAATTTTTTCTTTTTAAATTTCACCAGAGACTGACAAATCAAGCCAAATCTTACTGGTTTGATAGCTGCTTTTTATATGTCCTGGTGGAATACAGTGTTTTAGCATTACCCTTTCTGGAAGGAGCATTTATTTGCAAGCCCTCCCTCCCCTGCTTCTCCAGCAAAGTGATGTGATTAGCAGGAGAATCAAGAAAGCAGTTGGCAGGTGGTTGGAGAGAGATGTAAAGTGCCACCTGGCTGTCTGAGCTTGTGACCTTCACTCACATGACAGTAAAAAACAAAACCACATCTTTGACAATATGTAATTAGCACACTCACATTTCACCAGGTCAGAGAGAGAGAGAACAATACTTGTTTTGCAGCCCCAGTAATTAGTCCTGGAGGATTTCTCCAACTGCTGCTGTTGGCAAGGAGAGCCTAGGAAAGGAGCCACCACGCTTCCTGTACACTCCAACTGTAGTACCTGCTTCCTGCTTGAAATTCAAATGCATACTGCTCTGACCTTTGCTGTCACATTTTTGATTTCACAGTTTACAAGGCCTCTCCACAGTGCAGGTCATGTTTTTCTTTAAACAGAAATACTGTCGTAGGTGTTAGAAGCTAGTTAATGATTAAACTGAAATCATTCTAATTAGGCTCTATTGTTATATGTTGCTCTTTTGAGGGCTGCTGCTGTTGTCACATTAAGTGTTTTGCTGAAAAACAATTGGCATGAGAGTGGGTTTTTTTCTTTTTTTACATTATTGAACTATTTTGATCATCAGTGATAATGTACAAAACTTTTAGCAATGGCCCCTCCCCTTCACCCCATGGCTCAAATAATGGAGGGGTAGCAGGAAGACATCAAAACAGCACAGCATTCCTGAAATGCGTTAACTATCCTAACATTTCCCTAGCACTTTGCTTCATGGTGCAGCTAGGAGAGGTTTTTAGGCAGCAAGGCACTGCTATGCTTCACGCACTGGTGGGATGAGTTGTATTAGGAAAACAGGAGGGAATGCGAGTTCACTGAAAAATTTACGAACAGGACAGAGAAAAGAACAGTAAGTATCAAGTGAAGAAGTGCAAAGGGAGTAGAGAAAGTTTCAGTTCAACCTTTTACATTTGGCAAGGGACATTGACATTATATGTTGGAGTGCTAGAAGGGAATCTCAGCCAATTTTTGTCTCTCAAACACGTCCTCTCTCAAAAGATGTCATGCAAATGCCAACAGTTTCTATGTAACTTAGATTTTTTTAAAATATTTACTGGTTTGGGGGGTGGGGGGGAATAAAAGAAATCCCGGGGCCTGAATTGCAGAAACTTAAATAATCACGTTACAAGACTGATTCTCAACTTTTAAGAAGCTCAAGATTAGTCAGTCTGAAACAGATAAATTCTAGATAAATTCTTTAAATATGTTAGAGGTTCTGTGAAAGCAAGCAACAAGTGTTATTTTACTCACCATTTGTTCTCCTCTTCTTATTTCTGAAATTGGTTTTTATGTGACATGTGCTTGGACTTAACAGCAACACATTGCCAGTTCAGGCTGTTAAAATGTAGTCTTTTGCCTATTAGCAATGATGTGTACTGCTAATGTATCAGGACAAAATCTGCACTATTTGTACAGCAGTAAATCCATAATCACTGTGTTCTTCCAAACTGATTCCCAATTTACACTCCAGATATAGGGTAGATCTGACTCATCACCTGCAAGTATCATCTTGGCTACTGCTACTACCAACACACAGCCGTGGCAATACATTACTAAAACCTTTATCACTGCCTAAATGAATCATCAATAATTAAATTCCCATTTATAAAAAAACAGGAAATTATTCATGCCATTAGTCCTCACCATCAATAACAGAAGTAAACCTAACTATCTCATTATCCAATTGCAATGTGTGCAAACATAACTGTCCGTTGTTGACAATAAATATTTGATAAGTGAGGAAACAGGAAGGATAAACCAAGGATGTATGAAGTGGCTGCTTTATAGTAACCACAGGAATTGACCCAGATGACAATGTTTTACCCTTCTTATACATCGAGTTATTTTCTTTTCATCTCAACAAGAAACTGATCCCAGCTGGGCTGGATGTCAACCATGGATGTAAACCATCTGTTCTCTTCCTGTTCTCTTTGTTTATGTTATTAAGCCAAGCTAAATACTCAAATTCCTACCAATATCTGTAATTCCCTTGTTGTTGGTTTGTTGTTCTTTTAAATTAGCAATAAAATTATAACTGTAGGGATCAATTAACAATACACAAACAAAATATTTACTATGTAACTGTGGTTGAGTAGGCTGCTATTTTTACCCGCGTTACAAAACTGCTGTTACTGATTTCAGTGTGGACTCTGCTTTATGCTTACTAGTGAAATGTAGACAATCTATTCCTACATAATGTATAAGACATAGCAAGAAATTACAAGTTTAAAATAGCAAACAATACTGGGCTTGGATGTCTAGTTAGCTCCTCTCCCACTTGAAAGGAGTTTTAAGTTCATCATATTCATCTGAATGGTCACCTCAAGTTCACTCAGAAGATGATGGTTCCTAGCAACATGTCATGATTTATTACTGAACTAAATTACCTGGATGGCTATCCAGATTACACTACAAGATACACAAAGAGCATAATTATCCAGGAAAGGAGTAGATTCTTTTACACTGAAAAATAGGAAGCCTCTGGTAAGATCAAAGAACTTTGTTCATGTAGCTGGACTGCACCATAACCTAAGCAAAGCCAGACTTGGTGCTGGGTCATTATACCACCCTTTAACTTCAAGAGCCTCAAAAATGGACTGAGTACCTTGTGAGAAAAAAAACTGTTAAAGCACCTGAATGTCCAAAAGATGAGCAAGTGTTGGTTCACTTTACAATTGTCAAGAGTGCCCTGCAAAAGGAGAAAAACAAGAAAAAGGTGTAATTGTAAAATGGTTAAGAAAACAAAAAAGAATTTCTAGTAATCATTTTGCGGACAATAAAGTGATACTGTTCCTAAAGAACAGTGCAAGGTCAGTGTCTGACTGCACAATATGAAGCCTAGATAACTCTTATGGAAGAGGTCATCCTGACCCAGGGAACTGTAGTCTGGCCTGTGAAAATTGCTTGGAGACTTTGTAATTAGAAAGCTTAGGTGTACACATACTGCCCACCAAACACAAGCACTGGATGGTGTTATTGTGCTGATAAAAATGTTTGCTGAAAGAACAAATCAAATATTTTTAAACATTTAAACATAATTCATTTATGAAATATTCATTTGCCTAAAAAAACTCCATTATAAAAAAATAAATAAAATAAAACCAAATAATTGAATGCAAATAAAGCAGCAAATGATAAAGACAAAATAAAGAAAACACAAGTTATAGCTTGTCTCTGTTGAATTACACATCAGTGGGGGGAAAAGGAAAAATGTGCACAGACTACCACACCTACAGCACTACACTCACCACAAAAATAGAGAATTCAGTAAACACTAATATTTCTTAACAACTGCCCCACCACACAGCCTGACTGATTAGTATGTGTTAGGTCTTGTAGTAGTCTGTTGAAGATGAAAGGACTTTTTGGCTAATTCACCAAGTTCTGGGGCTGTTTTCTCAATACTGATTGACACAGACCTCTTGCTTGCACAGTATTGCTGCCAACACATCCCAGTCTGGTCCAGGATGACTACTCACTTCAATGGTCAAGGTCTGATACAGAATAACTAGCAGTATTATATATTAATTTTCCTTTCCTCTTAACCACAACTTCTGGACTAATTTTCTTTGGCAGCCTCTTTCAAGTTAGGTTTAGAAAATAGTGATGAAAATAAGAGTTTGTGGGACCAATCTCGGAGAAATAGTGAGGAACCACAATGGTAAAGAGGACAAGTGTTGAATAGCAGATATTGAATGGGTATCTAAAGATAAACTACTTTATTTCAATAATAAATGGAATCTTTTTAATCCTATAATGTTTATACTAACTCTGTGGGCTGCAAATAATTGTAATGTGCATTACATTTTTTCTTTTTTACAATGTACCAGCATTAGGAATATATACTGTACTCCTCAATGAAAATTAGGAGAGCACAGGAAACCTGTCAGCATTTACATTATCTAGTACTAAAGGTTTAATACAAATGTGGCTATTTCTGGTTCTCTTGTAAATAGACAGAATAAGTCACATGAAAGAAACTGGACTGAAGCATAATGCAGATTGCACTCATAAAAAATGAACTGCAAAACACTGAGCTCAAAAATGGAATGAAGAGCATGAATTAAAAAAAAAAACATTAGAAAGGAAAGAAAAGAAAATTAGGTAAGGTCATGGTACAAGTCATCTCTCACAATTACAAGGATACATTAACATGAGCAGGTAGAACACAGTGGTACCTTTCTAAACTTTGAGAAAACCATAGTGCTTTAAATATATTCTGTGTAGATAGAGCATTACTGGAAGGGGCAAGGCCTTTCCAGATTAACAGCAGACGGCACTCATATGTATCAAATGACCATCCTGCTATTATTGAATCTGTGGTGGCTGGAGAACTATCTGTTCAAATTCAACATGTTAGTATCATAACATCATAGAATGCTTTGCATTGGAAAGGACCTTCAAAGATTGCCTAGTCCAACAGCCTGTAGTACATAGGAACTAGTACACGGGGACTTCAACTAAAATGATTATCTGCTCAGAGGGCCATCCAGCCTGACCTTGAATGTTTCCAGGAATGTGGCAACCTGTTCCAGTGTTTCACCACTCTCACTGTAAAATATTTCCTCATTATCTCTAGTTTAAGTTTATCGTATTTTAGTTTAAAGTCATTACCCCTTGTCCTGTTCCAACAGGCCCTGCTACAAAAACTGCCCCCATCTTTCTTACATGTCCTTTTTAAGTATGGGAAGTTCCAATCCTCTGATTGGAACTTCTTTTGGACCTGATTTAACAAGTATATTTCATTCTTGTGCTGAGGACGCCAGAGCTGAACATACTACTCCAAGTGGGGCCTCATTGGAGAGGAGCAGAATAGTAGGATCACCTATGTCAACTTGCTGGTCACTTTGCTTTTGATGCAGCTGAGGATAGAGTTGGCCTTCTGGGCTGTGAGGACATGAGGCTGTTATTGCCTCATGTCCAGCCTTCTACCCACCAGTAACCCAAAGTCCTTATTCATTGCATTCCCTTCATCTCCCACCCTGCACAGATACCAAAGATTGCTCCAAACTAGATGCAGGGCTTTACACTTGGTCTTTAATATGCCTCATGAAATTCACCCAAACTCACTCCTCCAGATTGCCCAGATCCTTCTGGAGAGCAAGACTTTATTCAGGGAAATAACACTACTATGCCTTTAACAAGATTTTTCTTAAAAATGTTATATCATATCTCTGCCATTTACCAGCCACCTACCATCTCAAGAAACAGATCATTGTACATCTTTTCACTTTGTTTAAATTTAAGCTAACCCCACCAACTATAGAATATCTTTCTTTGGCCACTTCTTTCTATTCTGTCATGTATTTAAAACCCCAAATTAAAAATATCTTCCTTTTCTTTTTCCTTCTATTCTGTCATGTATTTTCAGTCTTTGCCAAATACAGTTTACTGCTAATTGTTAATAAATTGCACCAAATTCGTTCTGCTCAAACCTATCTTACCCAGCAGCTTAATGTACCTCTATGCTTCTTCCCACTTCTGACAAAGACAAACACTGACTTAGATAGCCTTGGCAAGTTGCTAATGTGGTGGATAAGTGTGTTCTGCTTACAGTGAAATCAGGTTCTCTGCCCTTTGGGGATAGCACAGCCATCAGATTTAATTTCATTTTCTGATATTTTAGCAGTCACATTGGTACTCTCACAGACATCTGAGAATGAAACACCTTTTTGACAAGTCTTCAGTGTATCCCAGGAAAGGACATGTATATTATTTTATATGAGAAAGGGGAAGTCTGAGGCTATCAAACAGCTAGGTGTTGTGACTAGATGAAACATCAAGGTGATGGATCTCTAATATAACTGGATATGCCCTTGATACATTTCACAATTATTCCCTTTATTTTCCATTTTAACTACATTCCATAGGACAATTTAATTCAGTGCAATAGTCTAGAAGTTAAATTGGTATTGTTATTTCTTTCTAAAATGCAAATGTATAGTAAAGCTAAAAGAAACTAATTACATCACTTCAAGAACAACACTACCAAAAATAAAAGGAAAAAAGGAAATTCTTACCATTTAGAGGATTGCTCCCTTGTCAGTTTTGTCCACGTACACATATTTGATGCAGTACAAGCAAAAGACCACCTGTAATTCATTTCAAAACTGGACAGATTAATGTTCTTTCTTTTTCACCTTCTGTCAGAAAAGGAGTTGCACTTCAGGCTCAGCACAGACTGTGAAAGCAGAAAGATAATATAAAACAGGGTCTGAGCTGCTGAAACAAAAAAAGTTACAGTATAAATATTTTCTACCCAAGGGGGTGAACATTTCCTATTTTATCCTCTGTCTGAAAAGGGTTCAGGGTTTTCTGAATAAATAACAATATGTCAAAACAACAGTACATTTAGAGTATCCTGTGAAAATCCTTCCTTTGAAAAAAAATAAATTAGAGTCTTAGATAAAATTTTTTGTCTCAGAAAATCACTGCATTTTTTTCCCTGAGATGCACATTCACACTGTGAGTTTTGGCCTGTAACCCCAAGAATTTTTTCCCCGAGCACAACACACTATTAAAATTAAATAATAAAAAAACAGATGTAAAATCATTACCTGTCATTATTGTTTTTAACACTTGATACCTGATGAAAACATGCAAAAGTGTCAGTACTACACAGTTTTACACCTTGTAACAAGTGAACTGTTGGTTTTAATGGATTGATTTAATAAGCTTGCAAACCAAATGCACTGAAGTCACAAAGCACTCAATGGCCTCAGTAAACTTTAGATCAGACTGTATAAATATGACTAGCAGACACAAGTCAGCGTAATAGAGTGCTTTTGGAGATGTGCTCCAAGGACTGAGGGTGAAGGCTGCATAACTGCCAATCTTGCAGCTTCAGGGACAAAAGAAAAATATACCAAGGCAGTTGATCACTGTACTGGTAGAGTTCAGTGGCCAACTCTGCTTGGAAAAAAGTCTCTTTTGGAGAAAAACTTAATAAATGGAACCTAAGGGCTGCCTAGTAGTAAAATGATAAAAGTGCCACATTTGTTGCAGTACTGGAAAACAGACTTCCATACTGTGAATCGTAACATTCTGGCAGTCCAAATTTAGGGAATAATCTTTCTTTTAAGTATATGTCAGTGAAAAAAGAGATTAAACAACTAATACACATTTCCTAAGCCAAGTTCTTCACTTCATGTGTTTCAAAGCTTTCACTGATTCCTACAGTGGTGTGGTGGTGTGACAAATGTTATCAACTTGTGGGTAACCTGGGAGATCATTGTTAGCTGTCAGTGCCCCACACCCATAAATTGTAGAGGTCTTGTTCCCTGTTTAAATTTACATATCTTGGAGTGACAAGCTGCACAGGTTGGACTTTTAAGAAGTCCTGTGTTTAGAAGGTCAGATATGCTATTATATGTACTTCACAGCTGACAGTGATGGTGGAGGGCTATGATGAGATGTTGGAGCATCCCCTGGCACAAAAATGTGATGCCCAATTAGGTTTAGAAATAGTGACAAAGAGTTGATGCCCAATTAGGTTTAGATAAAGCTCTTCTCTGTAAACCTCAATTACCTGTGATGTCTTATGACATTCAGCGTTTACAAAGTATAATTACACAATAGTGTCTGACATTTAACGTCTATGGATAATTTAAAAGACTTCTACTTCAAAAGGGCTGCTCCTGAGCAACAGTAATCACTTCAATTAGCTTGGAACCATTACAATGTAACAAGACTATTTGACTGCCTATTGGAACCAGCCGAGTTCTTCAAGTGTGTTAATTTAGCAGTCACTGCTAATTTCTGGGCTTTTCTGTATTTGCATAGGAAAACATAGCCCTGCTAGCCAGATCTGGAGTTACCTTCCTGCAGCAGCCTCCTATTCCTAGTCAGGTTTTTATGGTGATGTTGTTTTCAGCCAGAAACATATTTCAAACAGTGAACTACTGAAAGAATGGGGTTTTATTTCATCAATGGACTTTTTCAGAATCTAGGTCTAAATTATTAATATAGATTTCAAATTCTTTTTTTAATCTAATCAAGAAAAAACAGATCCCCAAGGCTGAAAAAAAATTAATTCTGCATCCCTACCATGTCTCCTTTGTATTGATCATACAAAATTTTCATGGATCATATTGAGTCACAGAATCACAGAATGTTACAGACTGGAAAGGACCTTGAAAAGATCATCTAGTCCAATCCCCCTACCAGAGCAGGATCACCTAGATCAAGTCACACAGGAACATGTCCAGGAGGTTTTTAAACATCTCCAGAGAAGGAGACTCCACAACACCCTGGGTAATGGTAAAAATTACTGGCAAATCAAGGTCCTTACTGTGTATTATGGGAAGTAAGAATAAGTAGAGTGTTACATCAGCAAAACAAATTTCAACCAATTAATATACTGTAGAGAATTCTGCAGAAGCAGGAAATCTCTGTTAAGTGAAATACTTCTCCGTGGGCCAATCATAGCATTTTAATAACTCCTTGCTACATGGCAGTCATCAAGTGTGATTTCCAGTGTAATGCTTATTGGTAAAGCTGAAGAATGCCAATGAGGCAGATATCCTGTTGGGAGTCTGTTTATAGGCCACCTTACCA
Source organism: Upupa epops (assembly GCA_013397515.1). Taxonomy (NCBI): domain Eukaryota; kingdom Metazoa; phylum Chordata; class Aves; order Bucerotiformes; family Upupidae; genus Upupa; species Upupa epops. Next base: position 46,977 of record VZRI01010539.1, on the reverse strand, counting down.
GAATGAGGAGGTTGATGAGTTGTTTTATAGACAACGAGCAGAAGCTGCAAAATCACAAGTCCTTGTTCCTGTAGGGGACTTCAACATACTTGACACCTGCTGAAAATAAAACTCAGCATGGAGGAAACAGTCCAGGATGTTACTTCAGTGTGTGGAAGATAATGTCTTGACTCAGCTGATAAACAAACCCACCAGGGGAAGGGCCTTGCTGGACTTGTTTACAAACAGGGAAGGACTGATGGGTGATGTGGTGGTTGGAGGTCATCTTAGACATAATGATCATGACATGATAGAGTTCTCATACTTGGACAAGTGAGGAGGGGGCACAGCCAAACTATTACCACAGACTTCCAAAGGGTAGACTTCAACCTGTCTAGAACTCTGGTAGAGAAAGACACTTGGGGCACAGTTCTGGAGGACAATGGGATCCAGGAAGGCTGGAAAGGCACAGGAGCAGGCTGCACACTTATAGCATCTGTGCTGTAAGACAAACTGGTAGGGAAAATGACTGTCCTGGCTGAATAGGGATCTTCCACTGCAACTTTGAGAAAGAGAGGAGCCTACCACCTTAGGAAGAAGGGGCAAGCTATTCAAGAATATATAATCAGTATAGTTCCCTCATAATCCAGGAAATAGTAGCATATGACCTACTTAGCCAACTGAACACCTGTAAGTCTATGGGGCCTCATGAGATCCACCCAAGAGTGCTGAGGCAGCTGGCAGTGGAACTTGCCAAGCCTCTCACCAGCATTTATCAGCTGTCCTGGTTAACAGGGGAGGTCCCAGATGACTGGAAACTTGCCAGTGTGATGACCATCTACAAGAAAGGCAGAAAGGGGGGACCTGAGTAACTACAGGCCTGTCAACCTGATCTCTCAGCACCAGGGAAGATTATGGAACAGTTCACCAGAGGGAGGTGATCAAGTGGCAAGTGCAGGATAATAGGGGGATCAGGCCCAATCAACATGGGTCCATGAAGAGTAAGGATGAGGGAAAAGTGGTGGATGTTTTCTACCCAGACTTCAGTAAGGAATTTGACACTATTTCCCACAGCATTCTGCTGGAGAAGCTGGATTAAAAACTGGCTGGATGGCTGAGCCCAGAGATGTGGTGAATGGTGTTAAACACAGTTGGTTACCCATTACAAGCAGTGTCCCTCAGGGGTCCGTTTGGGGATGAGTCATGTTTCATAGAATAATAGAGTCATTAGGGATCAAAGGGGACCTCAAAAGATCATCTGATCCAATCTTTTAACACCTTTATCAATAACCCAGCCAAGGGGATAGAATGCACCCTCAGTAAATTTGCAATGACATGAAATTAAGCAGGAGTATCAATATGCTTGAGGCTAAAGAGGTGCTGCAGAGGGATTTGGACAGGATGGAGCAGTGGGCTGAGGCCAATGCTAGGAGGTTTAACAAAGCCAAGTTTTGGGTCATGCGCTGCAGTCACAACAACCCCCAGCAGTGCTACAGGCTTGGGGAAGAGTGTCTGGAGAGCTGCCTGGTGGAAAAAGACCTGGGAGTGTTGGTTGACAGCCAGCCGAACATGAGCCAGCAGTGTGCCCAGGTGGCCAAGAAAGCCAACGGCATCCTGGCCTGTATCAGGACAAGTAAAAACAGCGGGAGTAGGGAGATGATGGTGTCCCTATATTCTGCACTCATGAGACCACACCTTGATTACTGTGTCCAGTTTTGGGCACCACAGTATAAGAAGGACATTGAGGTGCTGAAGCAGGTCCAGAGAAGGGCAATGAGGCTGGTGGGAGATCTGAAAAACAGGTCTTATGAGAAGCAGCTGACGGAACTCTAGAGAAGACTGAGAGGTNGCCAAGAAAGCCAACGGCATCCTGGCCTGTATCAGGACAAGTAAAAACAGCGGGAGTAGGGAGATGATGGTGTCCCTATATTCTGCACTCATGAGACCACACCTTGATTACTGTGTCCAGTTTTGGGCACCACAGTATAAGAAGGACATTGAGGTGCTGAAGCAGGTCCAGAGAAGGGCAATGAGGCTGGTGGGAGATCTGAAAAACAGGTCTTATGAGAAGCAGCTGACGGAACTCTAGAGAAGACTGAGAGGTGACCTTATTACTCTCTACCACTACCTAAAAGGGGGTTGTAGCGAGGCTGGTGCTTTTCTCTTCTCCCAGATTACTAATAATAATGGATTTGTGTGGTGTCAGGGGAAGTTCGTTACTGAAAGAATGGTTGGGCATGAACTGGCTGCCCAGGGAAGTAGTGGAGTCACTACCCCTGGAGGTGTTTAAAAACAAGTAGATATAGCCCTTGAAGCCATGATTACTTTTATATCACTGGGATTCACAGACAAACAAAGTGGAAACAGAAGTCATAATTATTTGTGTCTGTGTCTGAGATCAAGTAGAGTAGGCTGGCTGCTAGCATCCAGATTGAGCTAAAGGTTGAAATCCGCAATACAAAGCAATAGCTTTCAAATGCAACATAATGTAATAAAAGAAATCAAGACAAAAACAAGATTAATGATAGCCCTCCTCATTAATAGTCTCTGCATAGATGCTGCAATGCACATGAATATAAATTGAGCAACCTACATATTATTTGAAAGAATTCATCAGCAGATGGCCAGCATGTGCATCCCAGTCATTAACTCAAGTATCTTGTCTGTAAATTAAAGGAAACTTCATAATCATCACTGTCTTTATTTACAGTAATGCTAGTTTTTTTAAGACTACTGAGTCATTATTTGATTAAAATATTATAAACATACCCTTTAATTATAATGCTTCTTACTTATACAAGGCAGGTTGTAAATTAAGTACAATATAATAGAGCAAATCCCTACAAGAAAGTTTCTGCCAAAGAGATAGCCAAAAAAAAGAAACACCTCAGCTCACCTAAGTTTAGTGAGGTTTTACTGGCTATACTGATGTCAGTAGTAGTACAAAGCACATTTATACCACCTAAATATTGCTCAAGTCTATTCTCCTGGAAAATGCCAGGTAGTTTCAGCAGATGAATATGAGCAGAACATGAGCATACATTACTTTATGTACTCTTACCACAGAATAAGACAAAGCTCATAGAGACTTCATCAGGACTTAGGCCAGAAGGTGGAAGGAAATTATTACACTCTCTTAGGTACTATGCCTTTAACAACAATATTATGTTCTATATAGTATCATTTTCTCCACAATTTATATCAGTTACATGGATTTTTTTAAATAAAATCTCCAATAAACACTGAAATGACATAAATTTTTCAGGTGTATATGTATCTTCCTGATTTTGTCTGGAATGCCTACAAAAAAACCTAATTATTTTCTCAAAAGAATTCCTGAACAACCTATTTCATTATCATGAGAATACTTTATCATTCTAACAGGAGCTGCAAGGATTGCCAAAAATGTATATGAAAGTCACTCAATTTCCACAGGTTTCTGTGATGAAAGGTCAGTCCTAACCACTTTCATGCACCAGTAGGCATTTCTTTGGTCAGATGGGAATCACACTGCTAATGAGCTAAATGCTTGATGACTTGAAGGCTGAAGGACTGTAAATGATGCTATAATGCTTCTTTTAAAAACTGAGGTGAGATCACAATCCTGTTCATGTGTTAACAGGAACAATCAATTTCCTCCATATGATAGCACACAAATAAGGAGAAACATCACCTAAAATTTCCTTGGAATGGTCAGACAGACAAATTATGTTTTGTGTAACATCTTCCCCTTGTGTTAGTTTGTGTCTGTGTCTGTTCAAAGAGAGTAAAACTGAGTTGTGTGTGTTTGTAAATTTAAAGAAGCTATTATAAAATTCTACCTTATTTTCAAAGATGTCCAAGTGCATTGCAAGTATAGAGAACATGAAAATTACCCAGAATCATCATGCAAGTCAAATATTTTGTCTATGCATAATGCGCCATTTTAATGGACACAGTTTTGCCCACAGTATTATAAATTGTTTCTCTTTTCCTAAAAATATTAGGTATAAGCAACAATCACAACCAGCCTTAAAATAAGTTTTAGCGTGAGCTTCATGCAATGCCACACACTATTAATGTATACATTTCTTCCATCTGAAGGAAGTTCTCTAGTATCCCAAATATGAAGAAATGCTTCCTCTTTGATGTTTTACTTTCACCACCAAAGGTAAGATGTGCAAGCAGAGAAAAAGAAAACATGACCAGACCTCTGCTTGTGGTCCAATGGTCCTTGCACTGGCTGACCAAGAAATCCATAAATTCAGATGGAGAGTCAGAGCTGCTCTAAGTGGCCAAAGATGCCCTCGTGTCAATTATTGAATAGTAGGAAATTAAATGGTAGATGTTTTCTTCCAGTTCTCCAGTATTACAAAAAAATATAACACAAACTGTAAGGTCTACTCTGATTAATACCATAACCACCAAGAAAATTCCAAGTTTTCTCCCTCAACTTAATTCTTTTTGTAAAATACAACTAAGACAAAAAATATAGAAAAATAAAAAAAAAGAGATCATCAGTTTTATTGTACTTTTTGTAGTAACAATCAAAGCAATATTTTTTTCCTTTTTTAATTCCTGAAGATGAAAAAGGGGGGAAATTTCTTATATACACACTCAGGAAACAAAACTGGTGAATATCTAAGAAGGAAAGAAAATACCAGCATAAAGCTGATTAATCAACAACACTTTTATGAGAAAAGGGCACCTGACATATCTGTTCAATATTGGAAGTCTTCTTTAATTTACTCACCATAACAACTTTCAGAAACGTGCATCTTTTATAAGAGACAAGGCTCATCAGGATGGCATTTTATACTCTTCCACTGCCCTTCTGGTGTGTATTTGCACTTATTTCTAACAATAAACTAGCCAGTATATGATTGCTCTTTTCAGCACAATTTTCATAAAGTCATATGCTCATTTCAAGGTCATGCTTATTGCACTCCCCTGAGATAATTTTTTCTGTGTGGACATGCCCTCTGCTTTTCTTGTAGTCCTTACATTCACACCACCAGAATCTCATCTCATCTGTGTATCAGCCCTCTCATACTGAAGTTATTTCCAGCCTGACTTCTCAAAGCTCTCCACAGATTTTGTGAACTTTACACCTCAACTCTTAATGTCCTTTGGAAGTGCGGAAACCACAACAGGCAGACCAAGCATCCTCCTGATGCTGCACAATAAAGCCTGAAAGAGAACTAAGAAAGGAGACAAAAACTTTGTTTTGTTGAACAGAGTGGAAGAAGTTTGACACAGTCTCACATAGCATCTTTGCGGCCAAACTGAGGCAGTATGGACTTCATGATTGGGCACTGGCTGCAGGATAGGAGCCAGAGAGTGCTGCTCAATGGGACAGAGTCTAGCTGTAAGCCTGTATCTAGTGAAGTCCTGCAAGGATCAGTACTGGGACCAGTCCTATTCAATTTATTCATTAATGACTTGGAGGAGGGATTAGGGTGCTCTGTCAGCAAGTTTGCTGATGACACAAAGCTGGATGGTGTCACCAACACCCCAGTAGACTGTGCTGCCATTCAGTGAGACATGGACAGGCTAGAGTGCTGGGCAGAGAGAAATTTAATGAAGTCCAACAAGGGTAAGGTTTTGCATCTGGGCAGTATAGGTTGAGGAGTGACCTGTTGGAGAGCAGTATAGGAGAAAGGGACCTGGAGGTCCTAGTAGGCAGCAGGATGACTATGAGCCAGCAATGTGCTCTTGTGGCCAAAAGGGCCAACAGCATCCTGGGGTGCATCAGAAGGGGGATAGTTAGCAGATGGAGAGAAGATCTTCTCCCCCTCTACTCTGCACTAGTGACACCGTTTCTGGAGTGTTGTGTCCAGTTCTGGGCCCCTGGGTTCAAGAAGAACACAGAGCTGCTGGAGGGTGTCCAGCATAAAGCAACAAAGGTGATGAAGGAAGTTGAACAGCTCCCTTACGAGAGAAGGCTGAGGGAGCTGGGTCTCTTGAGTTTGGAGAAGAGGAGGCTGAGGCGTGACCTCACTAATGTCTGTAAATATGTGAGGAGTGGGTGTCAGAAAAAGGGAGCCAGGCTCTTCTCAAGGTTATCTGGTGATAGGACAAAGTGCAATGGGTGCAAGCTGAATCAGAGGAGATTCCATATAAGTATCAGAAGGAACTTCTTCCCAGTGAGAGTAGCAGAGCATTGGAACAGGCTGCCCAGGGGGGCTGTGAAGTCTCCTTCTCTGGAGATATTGAAGACCTGCCTGGTTGTGTTCCTGTGCAACTTGCTCTAGGTGATCCTGCTGTCGCAGAAGGATTGTACTAGATGATCTTTCGAAGTCCCTTCTGATCGCTAATGATTCTATGATTCCATAATTCTATGAAGTTTTGATGAATCTCTGTATACAATGAACTTTTTACTTTAGCTCACTCCTTGGGATAAGGTGGTTCACTAGGTATATTGTTCAATGATTTTGTGTGTCTGTATAAAAGATGCCAAAAGACCAGAGGGATGGGGACCAAGGGGAGCAAGAATGCCAAATCACTACACACAGCTGCATAAGCAATAGTAATGTGACCCTGAGAAACTTCTGACAAAGAGAAGAAATTGGAGATGAGCAATAGCTTAGAAAGTGACAAAGCCGTAAGCAAGGATATTGGCTCCTGCCATACAGCTTCTAGTGTACTGAGGGAAGAAGAACATTTATGCTGTTTTCAGATAAGCAGGATTAGAACTGAAGTGTTTCTGCCTTGATTTTCTCCCATTAGTGTTTTTCCTGAAGCCTAACGTTTAGCTAGGAAGTACACTCCAGTATAAATCATGTTACTAAATAATATGGGACAAGCCAAGTTCTTCTTTCACATTTTCATGTGAATGAAGAATGTGAATGATGTCACAGGAAGGAATCTCAAACCCTGGCTCAGATGAATCATGGGTTTTGCAATTAGTCTCTCCAGACAGCTAAAATTGTCTTTCTTTTGAATATTGCTACTCCAGCACATATTTCTTTGCAGCATCTTGATCCAGTAGATCAACACTACCCCCCAACTTGATGTTGTCTGGAAATTTACTAAGGGTAGGTTCCATCCCCTTACCAGGTCATCAGTACAGATATTGGACTGGGCCAAGCACTGATGCCTGGTGGACACCACTGCCCACTAGACACCAACTCAATGTGGCACCATTCACAACTACTCTCTGTGCCTAGTCATCCAGTCAGTTTTTAACACAGTGGAGGATGCACCCATCCAAGCGATGAGGTACTAGCTTTTCCACAAGGATCCTGTGGGAGTCTGTTGAAAGCTTTGCTGAAGTCTAGGTAGACCACATCCACGGCCTTCCCCTCATCTACTTGGGGAATCACCCAGTTGTAGAATGAGATCATATTGATTGGCAGAACCTTCCTTTCCTAAACCAATGCTGGCTGGCCTGACCTCCTCAATAGCAGTCAGGATGGTCTGCTCCATAATCTTGCCAGGCATTGAGGTCAGACTGACAGGCCTGTAGTTCCCCAAGTCCTCCTTTCCAGCCCTTCTTGTTGATGGGCACCACAACTGTCCAATCTCCAGTCATCTGGAACCTCCCTGGTTATCCAGAACATGTGAAAAATGATGAAGAGCAGCTTAGCTTGCTTTTGCAACAACTCCTTAAGCAGCCGGGATGAACCCCAAACAGACACAGAGACTTGACAGCGTCTAAGTGGTACAGCAAGCCACTACTTCCTGCTGGATTACAGGAGGGGTTTTCTGCTCCCCTTCCCTGTCTACCAGCTCAGGAGCCCAGTTATCCTGAGAATGGCCAAGCTTTTTGTCAAAGACTAAGACAAAGAACGTGTTGAGTGCCTCAGCCTTTCCCCTGTCTTCAATGACATGTTTCCCTCTGCATCCAAAAGGAATGAAGATTTTAATCTGGCCCTCCTTTTGTTATTAATGTCTTTACAAAAGCATTTTTTATTATCCTTAACAGATTTGGCCAGATTAAGTTCTGAGATTTGCATCTTTAATTCTCTTTCTACGTGACCTTACAATATCCCTAAGTGCTTCCTGAGTCACCTGCCCCTTCTTTCAAAGTTGACACACTCTTTGTCCTTGAGTTCCCTGTTCAATCAGGCTGGCTGTCTTCCCCTCCAGCCCATTTTTTGGCACATGGGGACAGACTGCTCCAGAGCCTTTAAGACTTCCTTCTTGAAGTGTGTCCAATCTTCCTGGACTCCTATATCTTTCAGGGCAGCCTTCCAAGGGACTTTGTCAATCAGTCTGCTGAACAGGCAAAAATTTGCCCTCCAGAAGTCTAAGGTAGCAGTTTTACTGATCTCTCTCCTTGCTCCTTCAAGGATAGAAAACTCAATCATGTCATGATTGCTGTGCCCTAAATGACCTACAACATTTACTTCCCCCACAACATTTTCTTTTTTCACAAGAAGCAGGTCCAAAGGGCACCTTCCTTGTTGGCTCCCTCACCAGTTGTGCCAGGAAGTTCTCTTCCACACAGTCCAGGAACCTCCCGTTGTATTTCCAACAGACATTGGGAAAATTGAAGTCCCCCATGAGTACAACACAGCAATTCTGAAACCCCTCTCAACTGCTTATAAAAAATTTCACCTATTTCTTTATCCTGGTTGGGTGGTCTGGAACAGATTCCCACCACAAGAACACTCTTGCTGGCCTTACCCCTGATTCTTATCCGTAAGGACTCACTCTCATTAATTTCTGTGCTTTCATACTCCCCCTACATAGAGGGCCACTCCACTACCTCTTCTCCCTTGCCTATCCCTTCTGAAAAGTTAATAGTCATCAACTGCAGCACTCCAGTTGCAGTAGTCATCCCACCAGCTTTTCTCTTCAGGATTTTTACCTCCCTCCTCAGAAAACTTATAATTTATCCTCATTGTTCTGTATTCCTCAACAAACCACCATACCCATCATTGCAGAACATGGTGACCTTCCACACTCCAGATGAGCAAAGGATGCTCATACATTATTTCTTTCATCTCAGGGGAAGACATAGCACATTATCCTAATTTTAACTTCTTTTCTTCTGTTTCTTTCACCCCTGAGTAAAGATGGTACCATTTTTTTCTACAGTTTTGGTGTGACAGGGGGTCTTATCAAAGCCAACATCCCAGCCTACTACTGTGTCCAATCACAGTGTCAGCTGATGTTACGTTCATTCCTCCAGCTGATGTTGCATTCATTCCTCCAGCTGGCAGATACCAAAATATTCAAGGCGTCCTTAATCACAGCAGAAACATGCCTGTAAAAGACTAAGCTGTACTTAATTCTTATGCTGAGCAGTTTTAGCCACCCCCAAGATTAATAGGAGAGCATTAAGAAGTTGGCAGTAATTGATTTGTTGCTGTCACATCTACCATTTGAATGATCTGATAACGTGAGCTTTCATACCTATATGACTGGCACCAGGAGCAACAGTAGTGAACAGTGCTGATGAACCCAACTCTCGTATCTGCAGAATTCATCTCACCCATGGTTAAGGGTAACCCAGTGACAAGCTTTTTGGAAGATTTCACCACTGTCCTCCCACTGAAGTCCAAACCACATGACTATAAAATTAGCTAAGTGCTAAGCAAAACCTCTTAACCTGGTAATAGCTGGTGTTAATTTACTGATTCTCACAGTTAAAGCCCTTTCAGCAGTGCTGTCTTGTTCACGCCTGCAGGGGTGTTTTGATCAGCTGAAACTTTATCTGCAGTGACAAGATAGTAGTGAGCAGGTGTCAGAGCATTTTTATTCAAATCTCCACCACACCTTAGGATTGCTTCCTACATCCCTTGAGGTAATGATAGGGAGAAAAACAATCCAGAAAATAAACACACTGTTCTGATTTCTCACCCAGCTTTGGCCAAACATTCAGCAGCTATGATATGCCAACAGATTACACAAAATTACGTAATCTTCTGCCTCTCAGAAAGAAAGACTGTACCAAAGTCTCTCAGCAAAAATCAGGTGGGAGACAAAAGGGTCAATGCCTGTGTGCAAAAGCCAGAGGAAGAGAATCAAGACCTACATCATATGATGCTTCTCCTCTCCAAAATACGAAACAGTCAAGCAATGAATAAAATATATATGAAGGGAATCAATTTAATATAATCAGTGTCAATTGTAAAATCACTACTTCACGTCAGAAGAAATATTCAATGGCTCGCTCAGCCTTCTCCTGTTCTTTCAGTTCAGGAGACACAGAGATAGCATCTTTGTCAGCAGAGGCAGCTGCTCAGGGCACTGAGGCAAACCTGCCATCTGTCCACAGCTGATCAGCTCATCCTTTAAGTGGGTAAATATGCCCTCAGACAGTGGGAGAAATGAAAAATAGATGTACTGACTTTACACCAAACAAAGTTGAACCACTTTTTAGGAGAAAAGATGCAGTGACTTCAGAGAAAGATACAAAACTGAGGGAAAGTACTTCAGTCATTTAGCCCGAAGCCCCTACCAAAAATGAAAGCCATCTCTGTGACAGCCTTTGTTGAAAGGACTGGAAATCCAAGGGAAACTGACAATAAAATTATATTAATTTACCCCCAGAAATAAAGCACTACCAGAGTAAATCAGTATTTCATTATACTCCTATTCTTCCCAGCATATCTTACTGAGCAGAAAAACAGCTCCTGATGAGCTCATTTTTGCTCTATAGACTTCACCCAAGACACAGTCAAATTCATAGACTGACTATCAGAGGATCCTACAATGTACAAAATGTAAGCAGAAACATAAGATGCCTTCTAATCCAGTACATTTTACATGTGTGCTGCCAATGGTACAATTTTAGATTACGCCTCACTCCGTAAAACACTGCACATCAGCTAAGACATTTTAAGGGATTTCACATCCCATAATAAATGGTCATTGCCAAAACAGAAGTTTTAAATAATACAAATATGTTATCTATTTCAATGTTCTGTTTCATAATTGTAAGTAAAGTGGTTAAGACACACTGCACTGTATGACCAACCACAATATCATTATAAAATTTCAAGAAGTCTCACACGGGGAGAATTTAAACTTCTTTTCTCTAACAAAACTGTTCCTTATTGTAAATGTTTAACATATCGTCATAGCTGGGATCCATTCCAGCTCTCAAGGCATGAGATTGACATTTCATGGGTAATGCATGCACTCTTTTTCATACAACAATGGCAAGGATTCATAGAATTCTCACTTTAAGTAGCAGCCAACAATATTTTTAGTAGCATAGAGTCATATTTAAAATTATACTATTTGTAAGGTCGTTCTGATGCTAGCCATTACTGAGGCAAGCATCTAAGACTCTTTTCTGTGTTTGTCCTGGAGGCAAGAATGAGCTTTCTTGTGCCATGTTCTTCATCTGTAAAAATCTGTTATCATATTTTGGCTCTAGCTATCAGGAAAATTACGTTAATGCTTTAATACTCAGTAATGTCTGTCAGTGTTGGTCATCTGGTGGCACTGTTTAATAAATGCACAGAAGGCAAATCACATCTTGGGCTGCATCAAAAGAACCGTGGCCAGCAGATAAAGAGAGGTGATTCTACCCCTCTACTCTGTCCCAGTGAGTGAGTCCTTAGTGGAGTATTGTGTCGAGTTCTGGAGCACCCAGCACAAGAAAGATGTAGATGTAATGGGTAGCAACCAGAGGAGGCACACCAAAATGATCAGGGGAATGGAGCAGCATCTCTCCTATGAGGACAGACTGAGAGAGTTGAAGCTGTACAGCCGGGAGAACAGAAGGCTCCAAGGGGACCTTTTTTTGACCTCCCAGTACCTGAAGGGGTGCCTACATGAATACAGGAGAAGGTCTATTCACAGGTGTTTGTATGGATAGGACAAGGAGCAATGGGTTCAAGCTGAGAAAAGATAGATTTAGGCTGGAGATTAGAAAGTAGTTCTTCAATGTGATGGTGGTTGATCACTGTAATGTGCTGCCTGGGCACACGGTGGGAGCTCCATCCCTGGAGGCAGTTAACATCAGGCTTGGTGAGACTCTGAGCAGCCTGACCTTGGTGGAGATGTCCCTGTTTGTGTAGGGAGGTTGGACTAGATGACCTCTGGAGGTGTCTTCCAGCGTGGAACATTCTGTGATTCTATGATATCAAGGATCTCATGCTCAGCTAAGTAGTTGACACTGAGATTCAGTGTTGCTAAGTATAAGATAGAGACTTATAAGGAAAAAAACTTTCATATGTGTACATACATATAGAGTGAGGAACTCCAAGTTCCATCAGAAAAGGACAGGCCTTAGACACGTTCTGGACACATCCCTTAAAGTGTGAAGACTAAGAATCAAGAATCCTGGAAACTGGTGGCAACCTGCTGCCATCCAACTGAATGACAAGAATGTAACTGTTTTCTTTCAAGAAAACAAGACCTTGTGGCCCCGTTGCAATGCTCCCATATGAAGGCAGAGCCCTGATCCAGGTGAGTCAGAGCACATAGTCCAATTAATGTGCTATCTTGCTTCTGACTAGTGGTACTAAAAGTATGTCCGATTCTTCAGCTGTCCAATATTGGAACTGGGACATTCTCAGGTTAATAATTCTTCTGAAATGTGCATTTCTATTGGCTGTTGAAAGTCTGTATATTCTTGTTAGATATCAGTATCCTACCTTTTCCGTGATTCATACCAACTGTGGTTTCATGTCATCTTTATAGAGAAGATTTCAGAGTTTTAATTAACACAGTATGAAATGACATTTCCTTCCCTTTGTTCTTGCCCATGACAGAAGAATTCTGCTGTCATGCGTTAACTCTCAGTCTGCATTTCCTAAATCACTAGGTTTTATCTCTAATTCTATATATATAATTCTAGAAACAACCTCAGACTTGTGGATTTTAAATGGAACTAATTCAAATTCAGTCACTATAGTTAAATTAAAAGGAATTCCTGTGTCTCCTGGTTTTTTACCACTCAGGTCAAAGGGCTTAAAGCAGCAGGAGTATTTTCATCAGATTTTTTCCCTCTTCTTTCTTCCCACAGCCTCACCCAGTCCAAAACTAAAGAGTTAAATGAAAGTGTCTTTCCTGAGTGAAGTCATCAACTGCTGAGGAGTTTATAGCAGATAACCGACTATGTAGACAAGACCTTATTAGTTTCATTAGAGAGCTTTTCTGATTTAGTTTATGTGTAGCAGAATAGAAGCCAGTACAGCTGTAGGCAAAGATCATAGTTTTCTCTAATTCACATTATAACCAACAGCCAGAGCTCTGATGGCATCTACACATGCAGTAATTCCAGAAGACTTCTTGCTCCCACCAAGAATCAGACAGTTAGGCTGATGGCATGTCTTGCTGCTTTAGTAGCATCAGAGTTTTTTTACAATGTTCCTTGTTGAAGTGTATTTTAGGCTAGAGGATAGGAGGAAATAAAAATGGGGCATTTTTCTTCCTCCTTTATGTTTTAACCCACCATTTCTGCATGCTAATTCTAGATTTGCTGTTTTGTTTAATCATTTTTGATAGCAAGAGAATCCTTCATCAGCCAGATCTGAAGCCTCTCATGTCTCTCAGTGAAGAGAAATTTCACTCATCTGACATAGATCATTATTAGTAGTAATAATAATAATGATATTATTTTATTTATGATGTTGCATAAATTTTGCAGGAAGGGCTTTTGTCTTACTCTGCCTCATCTAGAGCTGAAAATCTAAGAAACTTATGCAATGTATATATAATGGTATACATGCATACACAACAGAATAGAGCCTACAGCCCTAAAGGGAGGAGCTGCCAAAAGCACTAGCCTCATATGAAACCAGAAAAATACAAGAGCCGAATAGCAAGAAAAAGAAAGGGAGAATATGGTAAGAAAACCTTGCAGTGGATCAGTCATAGCAGAAAGTTATGCTGACCTGCTACCATATCCTGAACACCCTAGCAAACATATCCTGCTGCTTCACTCTTACTAGATGAGATGCACAAAGTGGATTCTCAAGCACTGCAGCAAGCAATGTTACCAGCCACTGTTGCACAGAGAGAACATTAGTATGCATGCTCCCCAGCCAACTCGAGGTGAATAAACCTGTGCTCACCAGCTCAAATCCTCGCAGGCAGGTGGTATCAGCTGGGGCACCCATGGGCACAAGCTGTCTGACAGCACCTCTCCAGAGGCATGATACTAGTATAGCCCACACCTCTCTCTCCATGCATTGAATTAACTTGTTCTGACTGTGCAACAGCTCTGACAACTGCCAACATGAACGAATGCAAGAAGCCGGGGTCACATGCTGCTTCATGCATGGCCTGTCACCAGCCACTAAAACCAGACACAACCTTGTCAAGGAAGGTAAACTCTTCCAGAGGCAGAGGTAAGCAACTCATGGCATAGCTTCTGTGGGTTTTGTTCAGTTCAAGGTAAGTACCCTCCGACAGGAGAGCTGGATGTAGGTGGAACAGTACATGCTGAAGCATTCACACACACAGAGACAGAAATGCAAAGATAGGCAGCCTTAGCTGTGGGAGCAAAGCAAGAAACTTGGCAGGGGCTCTGCTTGCTCATGATAAAATTCCGATTTTCTCTGCAGTCCAACAAGTAAGGGGGGGGGAGGAGAAGGAAAAATGAAGATACAAAAATAGCACTGTTCTGGATTGCTCAGACAAGTGCTCCAGCATCTCACTTGTATTATCTCTGCACTAGACTCGCTCCAGTAGCTTCCTGTCCCTCTTGATCTGGGTAGCTCATAAATTAATGCAGTATTCCAGATGTCATCTCACTAGGGTTTTGTAGAGGCAGAGGATAACCTCTTGACCTACTGGCCACACACTTTTTTTATGCACTCCAAGAGACCATATGCCTTCTTGGCCATAAAGGCACATAGGGCTCCCAGGTCCTTTTCCCAGAGGTGTTCTCCTGCAGGTCAGTGAAGCTTGTGAGCAGAGCAAGTGAGTTTTCAAAAGAAAACACCCTACTGAATGTAATGATCAGCATCTACTGCAACAGACACCTCTGCTCATGGTACAACTTGCACAGTCACATCTAGCAGAAAAAATGCTTAATATTATATTTATCATACTTAATATTATATTTATCACACTTATTATATTTATCATACTTATAATCTTCACTCATGAGCCTACATACTACACATGAAGCCCACAGGTGATTGTGCTGTGACAATACTTTCAAAGAGAGGATCTACAGCATACTCTCTGTCCTGGATCTTATTGAGATGTTCTCCAAGGGTGAGACAGTGGTACAGCTGAAAAAAAAAGCACTGTTGTCTCCTTTTGATTTGAAAATTTTGTCTGCTTATTGTCTACCATAAAATACCAAGGAGATGAGGTTGTTCCCTGTATTACTTGCCACTAAAGTACCAGCTGATGGAGAGATACAGATTTTGTTTTCTACTCAAATGAAAACATTTAGCTTACCTAATGTGTATGATCAGGATGCATTGAAAGCACTTGCTAAAAATAACATACACTTTGGAAGGTGTATTTAGTCCAGATACTGTGTTCTTGCTACTTCACATTCCTGCCATAGCACAAAGAACATTTCCCACAAGTGAAATAACTAGCTCAATGGAAGTTCCGCCTGTAATATATTACCCACATAGTATGAAAGGTTGGGTTATGCTATGTTGGCCCATTGACTTTGTTGACACAAGGAAAAAGCAGGATAGGCTTAAAACAACTTATTATAAAAAAAAAAAATCCCCAAAACACAGTTTTTATGAGCTCTGCAAAGAAAGCTTACCCATGGACAGTGTTCTACCCTGCAAAGAAAATTAAATGTTGTTTTATATCCTTATGCCACCAGTAATAAAAATAAATTTAAATAGGTGGTAATAAACACATGTTAAAAACATCATTTATTGCACTTAACCTGTAATTATCAGGGAAAGCACATCACTCAGAGAAGTTTTTATGAGAGCACTTCAGTATCTTCAGTCCCAAGCCAGGAGTGACCAAATGTTAGCCTTTTTCTTTATAGTTCCTGCATGGGAAAAAATAAAATAATTTAAAAAAACTCCAACAAAACAACACAAGAAAACTGCTCTAATTGGCACACATTCATGTATTTCCAGGAAAGAATTTCAAGTATCAACAGGCTCCTGACCACAGCTTCTACTTTAGAAGCAATATCAGTGGGATGGCATAGATTTATTTGGCTTTAGTCTCTGCTATTCTTTTTCCTGCAGTCCTTGTATATATGAGTTATCAAAACTTTATCACTGTAAAATACCAAAATTTTATTGAATAAGCATTTATGCTTATTTTAAAACCATATTTGGCAAGAGAAATGTTATATTTTAGCCAAATGAGTGGAAGGCTTATTTGGCGATCATTGGTTTATAAAATCTAAACGTTTAAATAAGCAAATATCACTAGCTTCTTTTTCCACAAACCTCCTAGAGGTTTTGGAAAATGTGTTCAGTATGACATTACACATAACAGTACAGACACTTGTGACAGCAACATGTGCAAACCAAAATCCAGAGCCAAAAATCTCAGACTTCAGCGTTTCTTCTTGTTGAAGAACTATACATGTGTGGTCTTCCACAAAACACCTCAAGAGAGCAATCCATAGCAGCTGTGACCTCAGACTAATGGCTAGCCATAACTTAGAGTAAAAGAAAAGAAATTGAGAATTCAACTACCATGTTACATCAATACATTCTACTCATTCACAGGAAATCCTTTATGTTCAGGAAAAAATCCCATAAGCAGCAAGTCAGGAGTTCTGGTAATTAAGGGTGCTGTTTGTTTTGGGAATTTTAAAAATTCTGTTACTAAGTATTTTGTTACATAGAATTAGTAAATTATCATTCACAGTTTTGATAAGTCTCTTATTTGTCATACCTATCCAACTGAAACAGCATTTTTTCATTGATCCCATTGATTTTGGTAATGTTCAGCCTTGTTCTAGAGTATAATCCCTCTTTATTCTATTTCTATTTACTAGTTCCTAGTTCCTAGGAACATGTAAATGTAAAGCCCATAACTGTATGCATATCCGTCTGAGAACAGAATGTGACCAAAACCAATAAAACAGCATTTACTGTTAATGTATCAATTTGTAGATCATAGAATGGTTTCTTTGGTAAGAATGATTTAGTTTGTAAGAGGGCTTAGAGATCATCTAGAACCAAAACCCCTGCCATAGGGAGGGAAACCTCTCACTAGACCAGAATTCCCAGGCCCCTGTATACCCTGGCTTTGAACACTTCCAGGAAAAGGCCATCCACAGCTTTTCTGGGCAACCTGTTCCAGTACCTCACCATCCTCATAGCAAGGAATTTCTTCCTAAGATCTAATCTGAATCTACTCTCTTTTAGCTTGAAACTGTTCTCCATTTTCCTAACACTGGATACTTGAGTAAAGTGTTCCTTTCCATCTCTCCTATAGGCTCCCTTCATGTTCTGGAGGATGCTATGATGTCCCCTCAGAGCCTTCTCTTCTCCAAGTGAACTATACCAATTCCCTTGGCCTGTCTTCGCAGGAGAGGTGCCTCAGCCTGCTGATCATCCCTGTGGCCCTTCTTTCAACTCAGAGAGTTCCATATCCAACTTATACTGGAGATTCCAGAACTGGATACAGTTCTCCAGGTGATGTCTCACAAGAGCTGAGGGGGACAGTCACCACCCTTGACTTTCTTGTGACACAGTCCAGTATACAGTTGGTCTTCTCTGTTGCACTGACACCCTGACAGGTCACGTCAGACTTCTCAGCTACTAACACCTCCAGGACCACCTCCGCAGTGTTGTTTACAACCTATTCAGCACCCAGCAAATATTTGCACTTGGGGTTACCCCAACTGAGATGTAGGACCTTGCACCTGGACTTGTTGAATGTCATTCAGTTTGCATTGGCCCAGTTCTCAAGACTGTCAAGGTCCCTATGGATGGCGTCCCTTCCTTCCAGCTTGTCAACCACACCACATTGCTTGGTATCATCAGCAATTTTGCTGAGAGTGCTGTGTTACTGTCCATGTTGCATACACATATATTAAACAGTACTGGACTAAAACCAGATCCCTGAGGAACTCCAGTCATAACCTATCTCCACTTGGACTTTGAGTTGTTGATCACAACAGTTTTGGTGCAACCATTCTCATCCACCAAGTGAATCTGTCTCATCAAGTCTCATGGACTTGTGAACCTTCAGGCTCTTCATACAGCCACAAACCTCATGTGTCCCTACTTCCGTGCAACAGAACATGGTGGCAATTCCATCTCCCAGTCCCAGATTTTGACTTATGTGACTTGGGCAAAGTGGCTTGAGAGCTTTCTGTTGAAGAGTGAGGCCAAAAGTTATTGAGTATCTCAACCTTCTCCAGATCCCATCCCACCAGGTCACCTGTTTCCTTTTGGAGGATACCTTTATTTTCCCTACTTTTCCTTTTTTTATCAGTATACCTATAGAAGCTTTTCTTAAAACCCAACCAGGTTTAATTTTCTTCAGGCTTCTTTTAGTTTGAAAAATCCAGATAGTCCTGCCACTTACTTATCACTGCGGTGAAACACAGCACCTGGGATGTAGAAGAGCTTCAACATATCATGTTTTGTACAGGTCAGATTGCTCTCTGATACATACATCTTGTTCATGACTGCTAGTCAGCAGTTGAGAATTGCTCTATATTACACTTCAGATTCAAAAATAACTTCTGATTTTTACCTTCCAATGAAACAGCCTACCTGTCATTGAGCAGTAATAAATTTTCAGGTAATTGTAACTTTTAACTACCTGCAATCATTAAAAGATTTAATTGTTGTACAGTCTTAATGAATACTGTGAATAATGTGACACAGTTCCTTGATCGGTGACTATATCTTGCCCAAGATGGCTTGCAGACACAATTATATCTCCTGCTTTTTGTGTTTGCTACTTCAAACACCACTGTTGACTGAAGCAATTGAAAACTGCAGTAGTGATAGTACGGTGCAATATCTTTTCTGTGAACTGAAGTATTATATCTTGGACTCCTAACTGAGGGTTGTGAGCAGCTGATAATGGTAGTTCAGTGCATTTGAAAACATCATCTTCTTATTCCTACCTATGAGTGAATGGTTCTTGCACAGCATCCAAGCTTTTTCTTCCACAGCGTCTGTCCCCTCAGTAGTTGCTGGGGATGGGCAAGAGGGGTAGAGTGGACACAGCCATGACAGCTGACTTCAACTGAGAGAGACATGTGCATACAACATTGTGCTCAGCAAGAGAGATCAGGAAGCAGGAGCAGGAGGTGGTAGACACATTTGGAGTTCTGGAGGCTTGGATTTCCAAGGAGTGTCTGGACATCTGCCTGCTCATGAGAAGTGGTGAACTGTTTCCTTGCTTTACTCTGCTTGCAAGTGCAGCTTTTGCTTTACCTGCTAAACTGCCTGAATCTTCCCTCATTCATGAGTCTTTTCACCATCTTCTCATTTCTCATCCCATAGGAGAGGGAAGTGAGGAAGCAGCTGTGTGGGTTCTTGGATGCTGGAAGGTGTCAATCCACAATACAATCTTTCACATACATACTGTATTCCATTTATTACCCTGAAATTAATTATCTGCTAATTGCACAAATACTTGTATTTACAGTCCAAATAAAACCCATAAAAACACAAAACCACAAAGGCATTAAAGGGTAGGTTACTGATAAAAAGGGAAGCACAGATCAACAATACTGATCCACACCATCCTGTGTGAAGAGGATACCAGTATGCTAGATTTTAATTACTTGCTCCCATAAAAATTCAACATACTTAAATGGTTGCCTGTTCAAAAGCTTAATAATATTATTATAGTTCAGTTTGGATGTGTAAACAATATTTCTATATTTCTAATATGTTGTTATAATTCCTATACAAAGATGGCCACTGGAAACACTGCAGTAATAGTAGAGAAAACTTTAATGATCTTAAAGCAAAATATTGAATGTTGTAGCTGATTTTATGCAGCCAATTCTCACAAGCACTTTTTTCAGAAGAGCTGGGACAAAATGACAATAGTTAAGAGTGGTTTAAATCTGTGCCACACACTATCTGCCTAGTCTTTCATTTCAGCTTCAGGTGCTTTTCAAAATGGTGACCTTGGTGATTCTTATTACTTGCTAGCGTCACCTGTGATTATACTGAAGCTGCTTGTTGTTCAAAGCTGTTTGGTTATAAATTGGTTATTGAGTCGTAAAGGCCTCTGTAAGGGATCTGAGTAATTTGCATTCTTTCACAGTTCTGTTCAGGAAAACCATGAATCTGTAAACCCTCCTTGACATGCAGAGTTTGCAAAGGAGTATGAGAAGAGGTAAGTGCTGAATTTGGGCTCCTCCTCTCTGGCAGCAGTGATTCAAAGCACATATAAGATGTCATGGCCTAGTCTTGTTTTGTGCATATGACAATGGTCCATTGGAGTAGAGGATTGTAGTTTCCAGAGGGAGTTGGACTGAGTCATAGTTACTGCTGTACTGATGTCATTTCAGACCCGAGCTACCTGGCAGGAGCAACACAGCTGATTCTGCAGCAAACCTGAACTTGTTAGAAGCACTGGAAGGAGTTACCACTTGTCCCCTTCCCTTATTCTTTCAGTGTGCATACCACTGCTGCCAAACTTTATCTTTGAAATGGTTACTGTGAGACCTAGACCCCTGGGGATCACTCTGACTGTTTCCCAAGGAAAATCAGCTGTCTCACAACCGCTTTACTCTCTTTAATGCAAGACTGCATTTCTTTTACTCACTGACCTGATGATTACCTCTTCGTTTTGTTGAACTTGGCAGCCACACACTCTATCTCCATACTTTATATACTTAAGCTCCAAACTAGCAAGGGAAGTGGAAATGGCCCTGTGTTTAATGTGAGAACCATGTGTTCCCAGTCTTCGGACCAAGCAGCAGCCAAACACATATGAAGGCAGGTGCTAGCATTATATCAAGCCAGAGTGCACAGGATGGGATGCTTACTGCTGTCAGAAAACAGGCAGTGGTGGATTGATCATAAAGCCTGTACACACAATATTAAGCCATCAGAAAACTTGGGATAAACATGAAGCAATGGCATGAGTTCAGACTGGTTGGCTGCTTTGCCTTGTCACTGCAATGTTTGTACTGTGGTGCTAGCCAGACTTCCTCTATTATCAAACCATGACCTGTGCAGAGTAAGAATTTTTAGTTTTACCTTAGTGACTCTAAAACAGAACTAAATGCTCTTACACATCTTTTGACAACTCATGGTTCTTTATTTCCCCATCCCCCATCAATATTAATTCTTCTAATATTTCCACTGTGGGTGCATTACGGTAATTTCTGTGGTTTTATATTCCTCTACTTACTGTAGGACTGCAACACCAGTGCCAGGAGCTCATTGTATATGGGGATTTAGTGTTTAGAGTCCATAGATTCTTGCAAGCATAGGCAGCTGTTTAAGATAGAGAAGAAAACTCATGACTTAATATCTGAAATATTCCCAGGCTTCAGAGAAGTTTCAGCTGGTCAAGCAGCCTCATTTCAATAACTCAGAAGGTGTTAGGAAACCAGGGAGTGGGTGAGTTCCCCCGATAGAGCATAAAAGAAAATAAATCTCTCCTGGTGGAACTGGAATTGAAGTGTCAAGGAACTGTAGTTCTAACAGGGCCTGTGTGAACTTCAGACTAAAGTGTGTGTGTGTATATATATATATTATATACACCAATCCACAGTGTAGAGATATATATATATATATATACACATACATATATATAAAGATGTACTTGGCCTCAGACAACTATGAAATCTGTTGCAAATCATCCAAGAGAAGAGATACAGAGGAATTTGAATATTTTAATATAAGAATTTTTTTTTATATGTAACCTTCTTAACTTTTAGAACTATGAAGTAATTTTGGGGAGACAGTGCTAGATTTACAGAGAGGCAATGCCAGATTTACAAAATTTAGCTCAGCTGCACAAAACTAACTATTTGGCTGAGATGTGAGGTAATGGAGCTGCACTTTGGCCTTGCTCAGCTTGGAACCTGAAAAAACTTGCAACAAAATTTCTTTGCATACATCATCAAGAATAAAGAATTCACTATGATATGTTCCTCCCCACTCTGAGAGCCCTTTCTACACGTGATCTATCTGAGAAGAGTTTATGTATATGATATATTAAAACTAATTTATATGACCCTGCCTTTAATAAGAAAGCTAATGAATATGTGTAACTAGCTTGTATAAATAGATGCATATTAAAAACTAACAACACACATGATTTGGAGGAAACTCCCCATGCCCCCTGCACTGCAATAAAAACAAATGCCTGCTTAATAACATTCACTGACACTGAGTTTCTTTGTTACAAAAAGAAAGTTTCATTGTTTCTGCTGCATAAGAGGACAGCAACTGTCTTCTGGGCAGAAATGAAGTATGTCTGAATGCCTAGTCCCACAGGGAATTTGACAAATCAGCACTAGCCAGGCGTGGGCTGGGTTTGGCAGAAATGCTGGTGGCAATGTGAGTTACCCTTATCCTCCTGGGGATGACAGCCTTCCAGGGCATGCACAGGTGGGGCAAGAGGCAATGCAAAAGGAATAGCAAATGACAGCTCTTCCTCCCAGTTGGACAGCAACGGGGTTGTGTTTTAGTGGAGCAGAGTGAGGTGCAGCCAAATGCTCTCTTTCAAACTGTTCTGATAGTTAATGAAAATATCTAACACATTACAGCTATACACCGTGCAGTCAGTGTGATGATACTGCTTACCCTTTCCTGATAGAGATACTCTCTCTCTTACTCTGTGGAGCCTCTTAAGTGAACTATTCTCATTCTATGCTGTACAATAGGTTGACTGTATGCTATTAAACATTTTCCCTGGGGAAGAACTCCACAGAAAGACTTACTGAGGGACTTTTCCCCAAAATTGTCTGAAACAAGTGATTGCAGAAGGCTCTTGTTGGTGGACCTGGTACTGGTAGTCATAGTAAGGGAGAAAAAGCTGGTTAAATCATCTTCTAGGAGTGTGAGAAACTGAAAGCTGTCAAGGAAATTGGAAGTAAACAGGTGCAGCCACAGCTTCACACTTTTATAGTGCAACAGAAATGCCAGTAACTTGTGAGGGCCTGAGAATAGTGGGTCATCTTGGTGTTGCAATTAACTTTAAGGCTTGGGATTTCTGTAAATGTGCCTCACCCTGGTGCTGGTGCAGTTAAACCCTGTGTATCAGCCTTCTTAGAGCTACAGCTTCCTTTCTTCCTATCAGCTCAATAGCTTGAGGTTGTATAGGAATCAGGGGCTCTGGCTTTACAAAGGTCTTGGGTAAAGCAGCATATTTTTATGGTAGAGGATTAAGACATCAAGCCTCAGGAGGGATCTGGTCATTTAAAATTACATGTAGCTTTTAGATCTACATGAATGTCTCTCCAGTAACAAATGGGGGATTTATCTATAGTATATTTTATAGCATTTTGCACAGCTACAGATTGCTTTATTTCTTTGCATAAATAACAAAGACTTTCTGTGCTTCTTTTTTTCTTCTTTTAAGCTGCAAGAATTTCAGGAGATTCAAAATTTCTGGGTAGATATACTTGGTATAAATGTGTACTGCAGGTTGGGAATAATAAGGACTAGCTTTTTATAGACCTATCTCATTAAAAGTCACCTTCAGAAAACACTGCTGTACCTTGCTTATAATCAAATGACACCTTATAACCACCTAACCATTTTTAATATCCCCTAGACTCTCTTGTATTATGCCAAGGCTCAGACACTGTCTAGCTAGTCAAGGAAAAGAGTATACCATCATATTTAAAAGCAGTTATTGGGACAGGTTTTACAGGCAGTGGGCTAAGACAATTCAGAAACAATTGCTTATGTGATAGTTTGAGGATTTGTCCCTGTCAAACAGTTAATATTGCTTTAATACATGAAGTAGGCTCTATAAGACAGCAATAATGAAAAATGTCAGGAAAGACAATATCAATTGTTATTCAACATCCACATCAAAGATTACTTTTTTGTCAGTAGCTTTCAGAAAATGTATTTTCCATCAGATCTGATTGCGTTCCTCTTTGAAGTGCTCCATCCTCCCAGTAGATTTAATGTGACATCTAGGCTTTTTTAGTCCCTGGGCCTCTGAGGCGATTCAAAGAGGCACAACAAGCCATCACAGGTTTATCCTCAAAGGCCGACACTGTCTGTCTGATTTATTGTAACTTTAAGAATCATCTCCAGCAAAGCATGAGCCTTTCTACCCATCTGCAGCCACAGACTTTTATCAATTCATTTGTATGCAGCCTGTACATTCTGGAACTGAGAGCCCTATAGCCACTCATGGAAAATGCATTACCTGCTACTAATCCTTTTTATCTTTAAAGTCTGTATTTTTTATGTATAAGTCATTTTGGGTTATGATAAAATATACATAATTCTTGCCCCAAAAAAGACAAAATGAAAAGAGAATATATAATAAGTTATGAGCTTGTCATGTCCTTATCACCAAGGATTCTAAATAAACAGCTCTCTCTATGTAAATACCGCAGGATATAAAACTGTGATTACCTTCAATGGGGAAGAGGAATGCTTCCATTTTTGTTCATCGTTTGAAAGCAAAACAGTGAGATGAATCATTTTAAACTTGTTTGGGAGCACTTTTATTTTCTGCTTCACTGCTTTGGGGCCTAACAGTTGTAGGTGTTGCCTGTCAGACGTATTCTGTCATACACTACAGACATGCAGAAGCACTTTACAGTTTCAACATTTTGTTCCTGAATTTTGTTCTGATATTGCACCTGCAATATCTCATGGCACACCAAAAGAAATGGTGAAGTTCCTAGAAGAATGATAGGAGCAGGTCTTTCTCTCCAAGTCTAGAGTCAGCTCACTGCTAGTTCACTGCCTTATTTTCTTAAAATGTGCTGCTCTGTCAACAGTCCTGCCAGTGACTTCGCTAGACAGATGAACCATTCAAACTTTTAAAATTTTGGATGCCATATTAATCATGGGTGGATCTTTTTAAAAACTGAACCTAATGTTCAGTTAATGTTTAACAGTACACACATACCAACAGGTATTATGTTAACTAATTATGGAAAATAGAGCTAAGTCTGGATGTCAAGAAACTGACACAGAATCATTAGGGATCAGAAGGGACCTCGTAAGATCATCTAGGAATGAGAATTCAGATCTATTTTTCACACCTGGATATAATTTTAGACACTTCTAATGAGTATTTTTCCAATCTAAATGGACAACACACTAAATTATTAAAGTGGCAAATTAGGACAGTTATAAAATAGTGATAAAATATTGCTACAAGCGATAATTTCACTGTGTATGCAGCAAGAAATTACTTTCAGATACAAGTTACTTGTTTTTCTTACACAGTTATGTGGCTAATGTTCATAAACCACAAGGCATATGACAAAAAGTAAATAATACTCTGTAAGGCACTAGTGGGAGAACTTGATAATGTTTAACTTCACAAATTTTCATTGGTCCGGTGACTATTCACAAGTTGAGTGAGGAAGTTTGTCCATTTTCATGTTTAAGATTCAGTTTTCCTTGAAAGTCATTGGATTTGATGGATTTAATTTGGCAAAAGAAAGCCAGCCTTTCAGGAACTTGCAGATTTATTTGTAAGTGCATAGTAATAAATGCTGGATCAAGTCCTGCTGAGGCTTTTTTTTTTCCTGAGAAGTCTCTGCAGAACATCATTCTGCATGAAACAGGTATTCTTTGCCAGCTTTCTTCAATCAGGACTTGATTTCTAAACTCTTATCACAATGCAGTTTCTGATGAGAAAGGATATATTTGCTGAGGAGGAGAGAGCTTTTTTCCTTTTTTTTTTTTTTGGTCTTAAAAGCACACTGCAGAATAGAAATACATAACTAGGAAAAGGATACTAGTGGGTTTTATTTTAAAGAAAATGTTACTCTTTTAAAACACAATAAATACCATGTACTGTCACAGCCCATCTATCCCATTAAACATGGTTTGTCCTTTGAGTTTAATTTTAATAAATGAATCACGTTTGTTTTTTTCTGCACAGGCTGAGAAGTGAAACTTCAGTGCAAATTCCCTTTTGTTAACAAAATGATGATTTATAAATAAATTCGTCTAAAATAAGCAAATTTATCCCTGAAATCTGGGCTTCCAGGATGTATCATAGCCCTTTTAATGGCATAATTAGCTGGCCTATAGTTTCTCATCTATAGTTCTGTCTTAATAATGATCTCACCTGCAGGTGAGACCTTTAAGGTACACATTGACACCAAGCAAAGAAACCAACTCTGGTATGCAGAGTTTTATTATGGGCGACGACAAATGTTAGGTATTTACTGTAATGGGAGTTCAGGACATACAGAAGTGGGAGGTATCAATATGACTCACTAGCTTTAAGAGGTTTTTTTGCCATAGAAATATAATTACAATTTTATCCATAAGACAAACTGCTATTTTCACTGGAAACCAGACTCAGCCATTAAAAGGACAAATGTGTCTTCTGCTAGAGGGTGCACACACACCTAACAGAAAGCTACTTCACTTACTTAAACACCTCCCAGATGCAGAAGAAAGAGCATATTTATTTGGACATTAAATAACTTTCTAGAAGTACAATAGGTTGGAGCTGCAGACCATTAACTGCAAATTAGCATGGTCAAAGCCAAAACCAGCTCTCTCTACAAGTTAATTGTGGGCAAAGTAACATTCATAGCAAGATCCCTCCTCTGCCTAATTAATGAACCTTGGCATTCCCTCAGAAGGATCTTCTACAAAGGTGAGAGAATAGTTGAGGTTTTTTATCATTCTTTGCCAGAGATTTTATGTATTGTCATCTGTTCTTTGCCTTTTCTTCATTCACATTACTGCAAATAGACCTGAATTATAGTTAGCAATAAGAAGAAATTAATTTCATAAAGGTATAATTTGTTTAGGAACTGCTGTCATCAATCTTGTAACAAGATATACTTGATTTTTCTCATACCAGGCACTGGTGACCAATTTGTCTGAAAGAATATATATACAGATTCCTCTCTTACATCTCTATCTTTTAATAGCCAAATTTATAATTTCAGGACTGGGAATTAGGATGCAATGACTCTGGTTAGGGAAGGATTTCCTAAACATGTGCCCACTGACATGTAATCTGGGATGTGTGGACAGACTGGGCTGACCTAATGTCTGATTAATTGCAATAAGGTTGATTTGGCTTTGGGGGAAGTGTTGTCAGAGCTCGCTATTGAAGAGCACAATATGTTAAGTCAGGCATCAATATAGAATCATAGAACCATTAGGGATAAGAAGGGACCTCAAAAGATCATCTAGTCCAATCCCCCTGCCACAGCAGGATCACCTAGACCAAGTCGCACAGGAACACATCAAGGTGGGTCTTGCACATCTCCAGAGAAGGAGACTGTACAAACCCCCTGGGCAGCCTGTTCCAATGCTCCGTTACCCTCACTGGGAAGAAGTTCCTTCTGATATTTGTATGGAATCTCCTCTGTTCTGGCTTGCACCCATTGCTCCTTGTCCTATCATCAGATGACCTTGAGAAGATCCTGGCTCCCTTCTCCTGACAACCACCCCTCACATATTTATAGACATAAATGAGATCTCCCCTTAGCCTCCTCTTTACCAAGCTCAAGAGACCCAGCTCCCTCAGCCTTTCCTCATAAGGGAGGTCCTCTACTTCCTTCGTCATCTTTGTTGCTCTACACTGGACACCCTCCAGCAGCTCTGTGCCCTTCTTGAACCAAGGGGTCCAGAACTGGACACAATATACCAGATGCAGTCTCATTAGTGTAAAGTAGAGGGCGAGATCTGTTAAACACCCCAATTCTGACCCACCCCAGATTGCTGTTGGCCCTCTTGGCCACAAGAGCACACTGCTGGCTCACAGTCATCTTGCTGTCCACTAGGACCCCTAAGTACCTTTATCCTACACAGCTCTCCAACAGGTCACTCCCCAACCTATCCTGGTTCCTGAGGTTCTTCTTGCCCAGATGCAAGACTCTACACTTACCCTTGTTGTACGTCATTAAATTTCTCTCTGCCCAACCTGTCAAGGTCTCGCTGAATGGCAGCACAGTCTGCTGGGGTGTAGAAGGGAGAAAGTAGCTTTTTTTCTCAAAAACCCATTCTCTTTTAATTTCTCTGCTAAGGCTGTCTTTAAGGAAATCAAAGTCTACTGTCATTATTGCATAATATGGACATTTTATACCCATTATCCTCATGCTCCTGTCTGGAATAACTTCAGAAAGCAACGTCATTACTTTTATTCTAGTGTTTTGCCTCAAAATCAGAAAAAGCCAAGATAAAATGTAAAACAACAAAGGTTTTTGTATGCTTATGTTATTTAGTTTATATTATACATAGTCCTATGATCACTATCAATGAAGTGAATTACAAGAAAAATATGCTAGTTCCCAGGGTCATTATTTAATACTGAGGTTTTAATGTGATTTTCTAACATTTTCAGAATCTAAAACAACACCCTTCTGTATCCAAATCAACTTAGAGAGTTTGTAAGAATATTTGCTGTTAACCTTTGTAAGAACCGGTTTCAAAATATATCCAAAGGTTTTTACCAGGGTTAATCTCAATGATTACTTCAATTGTTATACAACTGATGTAATAAAAATAGATGTTACTGATGGGACTTCAGTACAACTGTACAACAATTGTACAGCAATTTATATATTTGCATCTACACCATGTTTTACAGACAGCTCTGAGTGAGGAACAACGCGAAGTGTTCAAGAGAGGCAGGATAGGAAGCACTGTGGCTTATGTAGTCCTTTGTAGGCAGCTGTCAGAGATATCCTTTCCAAGGCAAAGAAGCTGTCCTTTTACTTTAGGCCAGGATTGTTCAAGTACATGAAACTACCAGGCAGAACCCTAATTCTCAGACACTGACACCTTGTAGCTATATTGCTGTATATCTCATGTGGGTTTTGTATACTCTTAGTGAGAAGGAACCCTCAGGTAGCTTATAAAGGTGTGCTTCTAGTGATTTTGCACTGCTGGAAAGACCCAACTCTGAATCTATCACATACTGCACAGCAGCGGGAGTACTCAAATTGCTAAATTCAGCTGTTGATTTCATGTGTGTGGCAGGCAAGTAATAATGTATTCCTAGGCAAACAAAAGCCTGTACAAACCTATTTTGTACTTTGTATTTGTATGGAGAAGCTCTACTGAATATCAGTTTAGGCAAGAAAATGCACTGGTGAGAGGAGAGACCTACAATATCAGAGCCCAAGGGTGCTTCAGAAGAGTGAACAACGATGAGGCTGCATTTGAGAGTAAAATATTTGGCTAGCAAACCTGTGTGAATATAAGAAAATAAACCTTGTTTTTTAATGTCTCCTGCACTAGAAAATAACTTTTTTTCTCATAAATGAGCTGTATTCTACCAAATTATCAATCAGTTTTCTTAAGATGAAATCAAGCCTACAGGGCTCTGATTTTGACTTAGTCCTTCAGTGAAAGGGGCTGAAAATAATAGTCAGACTGTCTTTCTCTGATTCAAGTAAACAATAGATACACTCAAGTAAGAGGGAAAAAAATGGTATTGCATGGAATAAGCATCAGAAATGCATCCCAGGTTGACTTGGCAGTTCTGGGATGGTTTTGTATGTACTGTGAATAGAAAACTCTTGTAGATGAGAAGAAATGCTATAGTCAGCCGGTGTATTTTATACTCAGTGGCTTTTGCAGGATTGTTATGAAATATCTGACCTGACCTGGAAGTTGATTACTTCCTGCATGTTCTCCCTACTCTGTTTTTCCTATTTGCACTTTTGACTAATAACTTGTTTTCCAGGGTAAAGAAATTTTGAGCTACAGAAAAGGACTGTCCCCACACTCAGGAGGTGACAGGTTAGGTGAACATAGTATCTTTTATTCTTGCCATTAAATACTGGTTTTGAACTTTTTTCCCCTAAGAGGAAATGTGAGTTTCTTCCTTAAGCAGCGTCTTGGTTTTATGAACTAGGGTTTAATATTTTGAATTTCTTCTAGATTTTTAGCATCAGCTGTTTATAATTTAACAAACATTCTGATAGATTTTAACCAATGGGCTTCTGACAAGTGAACCTTTAGTGAAGTGATTTTTTTTAAATATCCCACTTCAAATTTATCATAGGATGATGTAATAAAGGCAAATACTCAACCTGTGGTGAAAAGCTAAGTAAACGGGAAAGTTTAAACACTATTGCAAGCAGGGAAGTACATTAAGGCAGATCCAAGAGACAATTTAATGGATTTAACATTAGCAACCAGAGCTGGACTTAGTACAAATCAAATACCACTGCATTTCAGCCTAATGTACACCCACTCGTTCATTAGCACTGTTCTGTGCAGATTATAAATATCAGTGAAGAAACCTCAAGCTCTTGAAGAATCTTTCTATAGGCCCAATAGTAATTGAACAATAATGATGACAGTCTCATTTTTATGAATCACTGTAAGTTATTGATTTGCACTTGGGACTTGAGAGAGCTTTCTCAGCCATTATGCGACAGGAAATGGTTATAAGCTGTGAAGAAGCAAAGGAGAGAATAAGAGACACAGAAAGAGAAGAAAAAGCTGTGCGAAGGTGATAGAAATAATATTTGGTAGCTGATAATTGCAGATATAATCTAGATGTAATTAGATTATTCCCTAGTGTATAACAAGGTGATAAAAGGTAAATTAATAACTCCACTTTGCATATGTGTTAATGCATGTACATGACTTCAAGGAAGGGTATTATGGTGTATCTTTATGTTTTCCAAAATAAAGAGAAAGGAACAAGTCTGAATATTTTCTGAATCGCATACACAGAAGAGCATAAACACAGAGAGAACATTGACTTTGCCTCCATTTGTGATATACAGCTTCAAAACAGCATAAGCACTGAAAGGTTCTGTAAATATGTGATCTATTACCACACGAAAACAGCACAACTCTCTTATTTCTGTGGAAGATGTCCCAGTATTCATTAGGGAGCTTTTTTCCTATCTTCTATCTCAAAATGGGTAGAAAATTTAATACCTTGTACAGATACAAAGGTAATACAGGCAGTTATCTGGAGGGACAACACAGCAGGGTAAATCAATCTGGGAGGTTCCTGGAATGCATTGATGATAACTTCCTTCTCCAAGTGATAGCAGAGCAAATAAGGAGAGGTGCTGTGCTGGGCAGCTGCTGTAGAATGTGAAGCTCAAGGGCAGCCTCAGCTGCACTGATCATATGATGGTACAGTTCAAGATTCTTAGGGTAGTGAGCAGGGTGCACAGCAAACTTGCTTCCCTTAACCTCAGCAGAATAGATCTTGGCCTCTTCAGGGATCTGCTTGGTAGAGTGCTGCAGGATAAAACCCTCAAGGGAAAAGCAGCCCAAGAAACATGGCTAATATTTAAGGATCACCTCTTCCAATCTCAGGAGCAATGCATCGTGAGAAAGAGGAGGTCAGCAAAAAAACCCATGAAGTTTTATATGGATGAATAATGAGTTCCTGGACAAACTCAAACACAAAAAGGGAACAGGTAGCCTGGGGGGAATAGACATAAATTGTCTGAGCATCCAGGGATCAGGCTAGGAAAGCTAAAGTCCAGACATAATTAAATCTGTCCAGGGTCATCAAAGGCAACAGGAAAGCCTCAATAAGTACACTAGTGATAAAAGAAAGGTTAGGGAAAATGTGAACAGGAAACCTGGTTGTCTAGGGCATGCAGAAGACTCAGGTACTCAGGTAAAAGACTTTTTTACCCAGTGTTTACCAGTAAATGCTCCAGCCAAACTAAGTCACAGAATTTACTCCCAGCAGGGTCTGAGAGAGTAAAGAACTTCATATCTGAAGAAGTGTAAGTCAGTGGAATCTGACGAGGTGCATGGTCCTAAAGGAACTGGAAGTGGCTGTCCATCATATTTCAGAAGTAACAGCAGTCCAATGAAGTTCCTACTGACTGGAAAATGGGTAGCACAAGCCCTATTTTAAAAAAAAGAGAAGACTCAGGGAACTGCAGGCCAGTCAGTCTCACTTCTGTGCCCAGTACAACCACATAGCAGATCTTCCTGGGAACTGCACCAAGACATGTGGAAAATAAGGAGGTTATATGTGACAGCAAATATGATTTCACTGAGAGGAAATTGTGACTGAAAAGTTTTGTGGTCTTCTATGATGGGGTTACAGCATGTGTGTATATAGGAAGAATGACTGATATTATCTACCTGCATTTGTGCAAAACTTTTAACAGACACTGTTCTACATGACATCCTTGTCTGTAAATTTGAGACACGTGGATCTGAAGAATGGTTTCCACTCAGTGGACAAGGAATTGGCTGGGTGGTTCCATTCAAAATGCTGTGGTCAGCAACTCAATGTCTGAGTGGAAACCGGTAAGAAGTAGTTTTGTTAGGCATTAGTTCTGGGAATGGTGGTGATTGATGTCTTTCTTGGCAACATGGATACTAAGATCACACTTGTACTTGTGAGTTTCAAATATATAGGATGTCACTTGAACATTATCTTTTTCTAGCACTGTTTATTGCAAAAGTAAACTTACAGATCCATGTTAGTATTCCTTTCTGCTAGCGTTTAATGATGTATCAATTACACCATTAACTTCTGCAATACATTTCTTCCCTTTAATCACCTAATATTTTCATAGTTTATCTCATTCTAATTTCCTGAAATGAGTTTCATCAAGGTCAGACTCTGCACAAGATTCAACTTTGCAAAACAAGATCTGACATTCAGAAGTCCACCATAAAGCTCCAGGCTGATGGAAGTCTAGAGAATTTCACTAATAGGAATAATTAAATTCCAACAATTTTTTTGATTCAGGACTTCTGCTGAGAATGCTGAAATATTAAACCTTGTAATGTTATCCAATGAAACAAGAAGTGCAGAAGCCTTTAGTTTTGTGTAAAAATACCAATAATTTTTTTTTTTTCAATTTTCTAATTGTTGATGACATACTATCTTCGAGTAACCCCAACACCAGAACACCTATGATCCTTCTGTGGCAGGGGGATTGGACTAGATCTTTCGAGGTCCTTTCCAACCCCTAATGATTCCATGATCATAAAACCACATGTTGTCAAGTGCAATTGCAATATAAACTGGAGTATTTACTATATATATGTTGATTAGATTAATGCAGATTGCAACACAGATGTTGTATTCCTGGATTATTTATATATATATATATATATATGTAAAACATCATATTAAATATTCTTGCTGTAAATATGCTGAGAAACTATGATCATCAATAAGCAGCCTGTGAGCACTCTAGCAGGGTAAGGTTCTGTGAGATAATGGAGAGAACTAACCCTAGGTGAGATTACCTTCTCACAATTGAAAAGGAACACCTGACAAAACCAGAGCAGCAGAAATCTCATGAAGTTCTTTTAATGTGGCACCTGGGAAGCAACCTTTGTGGTCAGAATCTCTGAAGGACTAAGAAGGTAATAGGTAAGGGCTGCTACATGGGAATATGCCAACAGCCAAACAGGCACAGCAACTATTAATCCTATTTGCCATTTTACAGCTGCTTTTGGACTTTTAGTGACCACATCCTTAGGCAACTGCCCATAATTGCAAGAGGAGCAACTTTTTTCTGTATCAAGTACTGTTCTAACCTTTCTGAAACTGTCAGAGAGGCATATCCATACTAAGCAGCTGAGATAAAGCAGCCTACCCTTGCTGCTCGGTAACTGCTCACTCAATAGATGTCCCCACTTACACAGGTTGGGAGTAGCTCCTCAAATCTCATGTAAATAATCTGCATTATATTGTTTATAATCCTAACAGTTTAATTGTGGTTAAATGTTATTACCTGAATGAGGTGAATCTGACAGTAACAAAGGAAGATATTTTATTTACTTTCAAGATTAACATGGTTGGACATGGAAACTATGTTAAATATATACTTATGCAACAAATGCAAAAGCTATGTAATATGTGGACACAGAAGAAGAACAGCAACACATGTGTTAATTTCCTCCTCTACTATGTCTTGAATTCTTTCTCTCAAGCTAGGAAGTGGGGTAAATTCAAGAACAATAAACTATGGTATTTTCTCCACATTTCATGTGAGCTGTTCCAGGATATGGATAGAAAGATGTAATGTGGGAAGATTTATCTGGCTTTTCATTTTTTTTGGGTCTCATATCAAGAAATTCATTTGCCTTATTAATGATTTTTCTCAGTAGAAAATCCCCTGTAATAACATATCTGATTTAAAAAAAAAAAAAAAAGAAAAAAAGGTTGTCATTAAGCAGTCTGCAATAAATGTTTATGACTATGACCAAGAGATACATGTTCACAGTTCCATTACATAAAAAGTTGTGTAAGAAGAGATGTAAAATCAGGTACTGGAACCAAAATGATTGATAATTATTTTTTTCCTATGCAATTTCAAAGGTTATTTGGANTTGTGTAAAAATACCAATAATTTTTTTTTTTTCAATTTTCTAATTGTTGATGACATACTATCTTCGAGTAACCCCAACACCAGAACACCTATGATCCTTCTGTGGCAGGGGGATTGGACTAGATCTTTCGAGGTCCTTTCCAACCCCTAATGATTCCATGATCATAAAACCACATGTTGTCAAGTGCAATTGCAATATAAACTGGAGTATTTACTATATATATGTTGATTAGATTAATGCAGATTGCAACACAGATGTTGTATTCCTGGATTATTTATATATATATATATATATATGTAAAACATCATATTAAATATTCTTGCTGTAAATATGCTGAGAAACTATGATCATCAATAAGCAGCCTGTGAGCACTCTAGCAGGGTAAGGTTCTGTGAGATAATGGAGAGAACTAACCCTAGGTGAGATTACCTTCTCACAATTGAAAAGGAACACCTGACAAAACCAGAGCAGCAGAAATCTCATGAAGTTCTTTTAATGTGGCACCTGGGAAGCAACCTTTGTGGTCAGAATCTCTGAAGGACTAAGAAGGTAATAGGTAAGGGCTGCTACATGGGAATATGCCAACAGCCAAACAGGCACAGCAACTATTAATCCTATTTGCCATTTTACAGCTGCTTTTGGACTTTTAGTGACCACATCCTTAGGCAACTGCCCATAATTGCAAGAGGAGCAACTTTTTTCTGTATCAAGTACTGTTCTAACCTTTCTGAAACTGTCAGAGAGGCATATCCATACTAAGCAGCTGAGATAAAGCAGCCTACCTTTGCTGCTCGGTAACTGCTCACTCGATAGATGTCCCCACTTACACAGGTTGGGAGTAGCTCCTCAAATCTCATGTAAATAATCTGCATTATATTGTTTATAATCCTAACAGTTTAATTGTGGTTAAATGTTATTACCTGAATGAGGTGAATCTGACAGTAACAAAGGAAGATATTTTATTTACTTTCAAGATTAACATGGTTGGACATGGAAACTATGTTAAATATATACTTATGCAACAAATGCAAAAGCTATGTAATATGTGGACACAGAAGAAGAACAGCAACACATGTGTTAATTTCCTCCTCTACTATGTCTTGAATTCTTTCTCTCAAGCTAGGAAGTGGGGTAAATTCAAGAACAATAAACTATGGTATTTTCTCCACATTTCATGTGAGCTGTTCCAGGATATGGATAGAAAGATGTAATGTGGGAAGATTTATCTGGCTTTTCATTTTTTTTGGGTCTCATATCAAGAAATTCATTTGCCTTATTAATGATTTTTCTCAGTAGAAAATCCCCTGTAATAACATATCTGATTTAAAAAAAAAAAAAAAAAGAAAAAAAGGTTGTCATTAAGCAGTCTGCAATAAATGTTTATGACTATGACCAAGAGATACATGTTCACAGTTCCATTACATAAAAAGTTGTGTAAGAAGAGATGTAAAATCAGGTACTGGAACCAAAATGATTGATAATTATTTTTTTCCTATGCAATTTCAAAGGTTATTTGGAATCTCCAGTGAAAGAAATTGTGTGTGTGTGTGTGTGTGTGTGTGTGTGTGTGTGTGTGTAGCAGATTGACACCTGCCAGCAGCCAAGAACCCCTCTGCAAGAACAGCCTCACTCCCTTCTCCTGTGGGATGGGAACCTAATGCAAGGAAGGTAAAAGGGCTCATGAATGCACACAGGCAGTTTAGCAGGTGAAGCAAAAGCTGCATTGCAGGCAGAGTAAAGCAAGGAAACAGTTCACCACTTCTCATGAGCAGGCAGATGTCCAGACACTCCTTGGAAACCCAAGCCTCACTATACTTAACAGACATGTGGGAAGACAAACACCAGAACTCCAAATGTGTCCCCCACCTCCTGCTCCTGCTCTTGATCTTTTCTTTCTGAGCACAATGTCATATGGCACATCTCTCTGTCCAGTTGAGGTCAGCTTTCATGGCTGTATCCACTCTACCCCTCTTGCTCACTCCCAGCCTACTCAACTGAGTGGAGAGGCTGTGGAAGAGAAAGGCTGGGTGCTGTGCAAGAACCATTCACCCATAGCCAAAACACTGGTGTGTTTTCAGGACTCTTTTCAGCACAAAATGGAAACAGATCACATTTTACTGGATGGTTCAAAGACAAAGAACTGCATCTCAGCCAGAGCCAGTACTATGAAATAAAAATGGAATCTGGGATTTGCATTCCTCAAGATGAATTCTGTAGTCCTGTTCTAAGAGATATAACCTATCCTCCAGAGGAAAGTGGAAAACCTTGGTAGTATTCTTTTTCTTGCTGGCATCTAGAAGTGGCATATTCTTTTACAGTGTTCTCAGAGACTTGTCTTCATTGTTGATACATTTCAATGGTTGCCCTGTCATCAATTTGCTACTAATTATACAATTACTCTAATTTATAATATCATTTAAAAATGAATTTATGTTAGCCCAGTCTAATTTTCAAAATAGATTAGGCAAATTGCTACTTGATTTTAAATCAACCCCTTCATTCAGTTAGCCTGCATAATGCCAAAACCAACTACAATGCTGCTGGACATTGCCAGTGTTCACGTGGACAGTGCAATTGTTGAGGCCTTCTGTCTAATGCAGCAAGGAGAATACTAGGGGATGTTACATACTTCACTTGTGTAGCATTTTGCTTTTCCTGGACTCCTCTTTAAGCTACTTGCTTTGGTCTTGCTCATTATGAAGATTTATACTATCATCTAGTGGAACTCTCCTTAAACTACAACCCATTAACTCTCCTAGTCTGCACTCTCCACACAGTCTGAGATGGAGAGAGTAGGCAATGAGGTTATTAAATACAGGAGGATTTTTGACATCTCCCAGAGCAGAAAAAATTGCCATAACCACTATAATTAAAGTCTTGCTCAATATTTGCCTAATGTCATATTAAATCCATGTATTATTGCTTCTGGTCTCCCCCATCCCACCCACTCCTCAGCATTATTTTTCAGGATCTAGAAATGATTGCAGCAGCAACCACGGCTAAGTTATGTTATACTCAGAGAGAAAAAAAATCTTACTTAGTAAAGCGCATTACACACCAAGAGAAAAAGCATGCAACCAGTGCTGTCTGCAAAGATATAAACTGTGCTAGAATAAAAAAGATATTTCTTCCTAATTTCTACCACAGTGGAATAGACAGCATTTCCTCTTATTTTATTACAATCACTCTTGTTTAGTATGCTTTTATCAAGCATTGAAATGAATTACAGTTCTCACAGTTAATTCTCTCCTCCTGCCAAAGAGATCTTTCATCAAAGATCACCCTTAATTCAGAATTCCTTACAGACGTCTTTGAAATGAATGTGGTCTTCTTAACCCAGAAGAAACTGGGGAATCACCTGTAGTCTCACACTACGTCAGGGCATCCAGAATAGTTTTACAAAACTCTCTGAATCAGCCAAAGGAGCACAGAGTTCTTAATCAGCCACAGAGCTGATTAAGAGACTACATCAGAGGCAATGCAGCTTTACATGAGCACAGTGGTTAGGAGGAGCGTTTCCTATTCAGGGCTCCCTCCTCACACACTGCCTTCTGGCTCTGGCTCTGCCTCTACAGCTATTGACTGAGTGTGATGGATACTTCTCATTGAACCCACGCAAGTCTGGGAAAAAGACATTACCTGAATGCAAAGAGGTGCACACAGTCTGCTTCCCACAGTACAACTCATTTCCAATTAAATGTTGCCTTTGAACAATCAGAGACCCAAGGAGTAATTGTAATGACTATCCAAATGCCAGTGGTCCATGAGATCAGTGTCCCCCCTCAGATCCAGAATCTATAACCAGTATCCTCTTCTTGTTTTGTTATGGTACCGTGCATGCAGCTTGCATCAGTGCTAACACCACTACCCCCGGGCTGGAACAGCACCTTTTCTTCCTCTTTGATACAGATGGGGTTTTTCCCAAAAACTGTTTTCTCTCCCTTCTACCATAGCAGTAATATCCAGCTTGTGCTGTGGACAACCCTTCTGAGGAAAAGTGGTGACCATGCATCCATGTTGTAGATTAGTCTGCTTTTACTATGATTTAACACTAACATAATTTTCTGTGACCAAATGGTTGATGCCTCACTCACCCCAAGGGCACAATTATATCCCTTCAAGCTTCAGAATATAAATTTCACAATAGTCAAAAGCCTACATAAAGGAGAATAGCAATGCAGTGTAACAGCACTTGTTTTATAATAAATAGTACTAGAGAGCTACAATGCAGCTGTTTCACCTAATCTGAAGCATGTGCAGTCCATATTAATAGTTAATTTAGCTCGCTTTTAAATCACAGCAACCTGAACAACAAGAAGGGGTGACCTGTCTTTCTTGGAGGAACTGAGTCACGTTCTTCTCCAATTTCTCCATGTGACAGAGCAGCACTACAATTAAAGCACAATAATGTGCTTGTTATTCAAGTCAGGCATTAGTTCTAGTAATGGAGTGCTTGGTGGCGAGCTGGATTTCCTTGTTAGGAGCTAAGCACAGGATTAGCTGAATTCTCCATGGAGAAATCTTGATTTGTTCAAGGTCTTTCATGTTTTCTACTGAGAAGGGATTATGTCTACTTAAAGAGGGGTCTTGCTTAAAAAGCTACAAAGTGTAAGAAAAGGATTTAGGGCAGTCAGCCTGTTGTTAAGAAGCTGAGGGGTAGAGGGAGCTTTAAAGCAGAGGATTATTTAAACCCATAAAGTTCAAAAAATAATTGGTTTAGCACTACTGGGTCAATGCAGAGTAGCATGCTGGAAAGACAGTTAAGCATAAGCTAATACTCATTTTACTTTGGCTAATTACTGCAAGGAATAGAAAGTAAAGAAGAAATGTTCCAGGTCTTTCCTTCGGAGTCCAACCATACAGCACATTTCTGCCTCCTTTGTTTTTCTATGTATATCTGTTGTGACCTACACTACCAGCCCAGTGCAAAAATCAGGAAGGTCTCATTTTAAAGGTTTGACTCGTTTTCTAAATAAAGCCATGAAATAAACCATTAAAAGCCCATCAAAAAAAGCTAGTCCTCCTGCAGTCTTCTATGTTGAAGGCATCTCCACTTCCTCTGCCTCTCCTTCTTTCAAGGTACTAACCATAAGCAAACTCTCGTGATCATTAGTGCCTGTGATAAACCTAAGCAGAGGCATTCTGCCTCTGGTCTGTTTAGGGAGACTGCAAAATGTAGAGGGGCCATGCTGAAAACCTGCTGACACAGGAGGCACAAGGACCATCCTGCCTCAGTAGAAGGAACACAGGGAAGAGATGCAGGCTGTGTCGCTCCATGTACATTCCACCTTGGTCATGCAGCAGACTAATGGCACACATTTGAGGATGACAGAAGGAAATCATTCCACCACATCTGGAGTGCCTGATAGATTGAGCACAGGTTTTCCAAGACAGGCCAAGCCTGACGTATTAAGAGGCTGTTACATTTCAGCAACTATAAGGCTGACCCCAGATGCATGAACAGCTTGTTTGCTGTAAGTCTGTTTGCTTTTAGGAAGCACGTCAAGGCACACGAATAGTAAGACTATAAACTGATTACAGATTCACAAAGAGCTTGTTTGCTCTAAGTCCAGTTGCCTTTAAGAATCATGCCATGTATATAAATATGGCTTATTTACATGCAAATATTCAGATTCTTTTAGATTGTTGGTGATAAATTCATAAAGTATGAGTTAGCTTATAGCTTCTACAAACAAAAATTGCAATCACAAATACAAACTGAATTTCCCAGGTAAACAGTGTAACCTAGATCAAAAATCTTACTGAAAAGCATCTCTCCTGATGGGGCAAAGTGCAGGCAGAACCCAGTATGTCCCTGGAGTGTCTTGACATGTTCACAGATTCATGCCCCCCCAAATAAGGTGGGTTGCAGTCGTAATGTTTATACTCCTTTACTTACATTTATGTTAACTGTGTGGGTGAGACTGTCATCAAAATACCACTCACTCTGTCAGCAGTCTGCTATTTTTTTCCTGGATATCTGTGTAAAGAATATCTAGCTGCATTCTCCAGCATCACAGGTTTTTTCTATAAGGACAAGTTTTGCCTAGACCTTACTACCAGTCTTTATATAAGAACAAACCATCTGGCTTCTGCTTGGAAAAGTGCTTAAATCAGACTACAAAGTCTTTAGTGGGCCATTACATCCTTTTGTCAGCAGCAATTCTTGAGCTTGCAGATTTCCTGATGCCAACAGAGACATACAGGGGAGATATTTCCGTAGGTGGAATAGCAGTGTAATGGTTTGAGAATTTTTGTGATGTTTGTCTTAGAAACTGCAAGCCAAAACTGCAAGTTATACACAGCTGTGAATGCAGAGGTTTGGGTCAAGCAGAAGGGGTGGGGAGTTTCAGTTTCAGGTTTCCAGCTTTGTATTCTCCTTTGACTCCATCTTGATTTCTAGTGTTTCAGAGGGGGAGCACATGTCACTGAGCTAGACATAGCAACCATCTTTAATGGTTGGGAGCAGGTTTTGCAGGGAAGCAGGTTTTGTCTGAATTCCAGAGTTTGCTGAAATGGAGAGAGTTCTCCCCTTGTTCGTGGCCATCAGGAATCAGCATTTTGAAAAGAGAGGACTGGTGTAGGAGTACATGAAACAGAACTGGACTTCAAAATGCCTGCTGATGCTGAGGGATGTGTGTATGGTATTGGTGCACACCATGTTTCCACAGAAACAGGAACAGCTGGAAGTCTTTTTTTCCATTTTGAGGGTTTGGACATTGAAGTTTTGTCTCAGTCATGTAAGAATATGTGATTAATCTCCATGTGTCTGAATGTGTATGTTTTTGTGGGTTTTTTTAAAATGTTCTATGAATACTTCATTTGAGGTGAATTAAATGTCTTTTTTTTGCATACATATTGAGTTACTTTTAAACTGGTTTTGCCTGCAATTCGTAAGTGGTTTTTGGAATCCTACCTGTACTGGTTTTTATTTCAGGCATTTGCAAATTAATTAAATTAATTACTTTAATTTTGTTGTTGGTTTTGTAGCACAGATGTAAACAAGTGTTAAACAGATGATCTTGAAACAGCTGGATTTGGATTTAAGTGTTACATAAGGAAATCATAATGGATTTGTACTTCCCTTGTACAACTCTTGTATATTCACATTCAGTGTATTATGTTCAGTCCACTGCCCAAAAGTTATTGAGAAATAGGGCAAAGTTTACACTAAATCCTCCCAAAAATTAGAGGTCCACAGATAAATACTGGGGAAGTTTATAGAAGCTAATTCTTCATGATAACTTCAATAAGTTCCTAATTATTCTATAAGTTGGGGTTAGAGTCCCCAGACATTCTGGTTTTGGGGTTCAAGTTCCCACTGATTCTGGTTTGGAGGTTTGAATCCCCTATAGGTTTGGAATTCCCTATAGGTTTGGAATTATATAAAAATTTACCTGTGGTTTGCATTCCGCTTTGCAATTGTGTTTGTTTGACATTTAAAATTTTACTGGTAATAGACTTATTGCTTGTATCCTGATTTATGATTTTGCTTTTGTGACTTCAACAAGTAGAATTCCAAAGTTAATATAGGTATATTCTGGGAGATCAGAAAAATGGACAAAGAATGGAACTTCAAGATGCCATGTGATACTACAACCAATGTTATTTTGAAGGCTGGAGAGTGTCATGGATTGACACATGTTCAAACCTCTGGTGTTTGATTTTCGGTGCTTCTCTACAGAAAAACACATTTTTTCATTGCTTTCCAGCTGTGTTCTCTCCTATCTTCTACCCCCCAGGGGCAAGTGGTACAGCCAGGGACAGGGAAAGGCAACTCTATAAAATGGGGAAAGTTTCTGCATTTTTCTCTTTTTCTCTCAGGACTCTCCTCTGGCACACTGCAGCTGGAGGAATACAGGCAGCCCCTCCTTGGAGGCAGTGAAGCCTGACTGCAACCAGCCACTGCTGCCACGGTGATTGCTTTTGAAGACGGTAAAGAAGCTGTGAGCATAACATTTCCCCCTTTCCCTGTGACTGTGGGAGAGAAGGAGAGAGAAAGTCCCAGGCCCTGGAAGAACAGACCCTGAAGCCATGGTTACTGTCTGTTTTGCCAAGAGGGGCACAATGGTCATGTGACCAGAGTCATTTTCACTTTGTTCTTGTCAAGGGTGTGGCAACCACATAGTGGCCACCATGTTGCCTTTGTTTTTGGCCACAGGCAGAGAAGCTATCGCATATGGGCCACTGAGCAATTGAGAAATCATAGAATCATGGAATTCTTAAGTAAACAGGAGAAAGGGTGCTCAGAGGGGCATTTGGAGTTTCCTTCATACTTGGCTGGACTCTGTGTGTGCCAAAGAAACAGAAGTGACTTGCTTTCTCTGAAACCTTTGGCAAAAAGAGAGAGATACTTGGGTTTCAAAATACATATTCTCGCACCCGAAAGCTGCTTGCCACCTGAGGACCATGCTTGTCCAACCGAAGTCTGCCAGCCATGCCACACTTACCTCGCTGCTGCCAGGGTCCACCACCACCATAAGCCACCATCAACACCGTAAGTAATGGTGGGTCAGTGTAAGCTGTCACCAATGCCATAAGTTGCTGCAAGTTGCCAAGAGCTGCCGCCAAGAGCAAACAAAAGAGGGTGATATATGTTGTGGATGGCTGAAAAAGAGACTTTTCCACAATATGCAGAGCAGGGAGAAAGTCTTTCAAGTGCCCCAGGGTTGCAGGGGTGGCATTATTATTATTGTTTTTGTCACAATGTATACTCTTTTCCCAAGGTCTCTTGTCCAAAATCAAAGACTACTCTATATTGTCTCTCCTTTCCTCAGAATGTGTGTAATGGCATTGTGATGCAGTTTGTTTATTTTGTATTATTGTTTATTTTTACTTATTTGGGCGGTTTTCATTTCTTTTTCCTGGTTGTGGATTCAATAAATCCTTTCTTTTCAGCAAAGTTGCCTCACTGGCTTGTGACTTCTTCTTTGAGAGCTGGTTGGTGTGTTTAGATTACCCCCACCAATCTGAAAAGACATGATCAAGACGTGTGATCACCTTTTCTACCCATTGGTGCAGAATGCAGTCATTTAGACCACCTTTTCCTTGATCACTACAATTGATGAAGAATGCAGTCAAGGACCAATAGAGGCTGTGTTTTCAACCAGGGACAGAGGACAAATGGGATAAAGTATCATATGTGAATTTGTTTTTCATGCTAAGAAACTATCCAGAATGGCAAAAGAAATTGGTAATAATTCCACAGAACCCCACCATTCTGTCTTTGAAAAGAGAAGGGATGAATAAAGTTTAAAGTGGTGGTGTTCTTCTTGTAGTATTA
This sequence comes from Upupa epops, assembly GCA_013397515.1. Taxonomy (NCBI): domain Eukaryota; kingdom Metazoa; phylum Chordata; class Aves; order Bucerotiformes; family Upupidae; genus Upupa; species Upupa epops. Next base: position 3,474 of record VZRI01010539.1, on the reverse strand, counting down.
GGAATAGGTGCTTAAAAGCTCCTCTCCAGAAGGTGGTCAGGAACAATGGTCTAGTAACTGTTAAGACACCACTCACAACTTCGGTGCCAGGGAGTTTTAACTCACTGGGAGAAGATCAGTATTCAATTTGCAAAGAAAAGAGGGCACTGGAGAAGGGAATACCCACAAGCTAATCACCAGAGAAAGCTAGATCCTCCTATGCAAACCATCAAGTTGATGACACTGGACAAATCTTGAGGGGGACCATTGCATTACCAGATTTGTCCAAGACCTTTAAATTCAAAAGGTGTTTACAGGTAGTGTATACAGCCATTCTTTTAGTGCAGTAAGTCAGAAAATACGTGACAGAAGATTACAGTGCTTGTCCCACCCATGGTTGACTCTATATTAGAGCAAATGGAGGAACATAACTGTTCCCTAGTCACATGGTGATACGGACTATAATAAAAACTATAATAGCAGTGAAACCAGGACTCTGAAATTCTACATAACATTTCTCTACAAACCATGGAGATGTGATAACTACAACATAGGTAATAAAGGCTAATGCATTACCCATCAACACTTTAGCCCAAAAGGCAGAGATAGTGGTAATTCCTACAGGATGTGCAAGAAACAAAAGAAGTAGCAATATGTGTTGCAAGGTACAGCATTTTCGACAGACTACTGTAAATATAAGTAATTGATTAGCTGATAAAACTGATAAGGAGGGAGGTCACAGAACAGGGCATTCTTGCACTAGTACCTGTAAAACAAATAGAGCTGTCAGACATAACTCCAAGTTATAGCCTGGCAGACAGGCAGCTGACATCATTATTAAAGGCAATGGAAAACCAGGAAGAATGGTAAGTGATTGCAATTTGCCACACCACTATTTCTCCTTTAATAATGAGTAAGATAGCAGATGAAAAGAAGACACACTGGGGAAGTGAGCATATGACCATAAGTTTACGGAAAGTGTAGGAATGACAGAAATAATGAAGTTCATTTTGGCCAAGTGTCTTATTTAATAAATAACTCAGTAAATAGAAAGAGGCCACTCCCAAGCAGTGCTAGGCAAGGAAATTCCCCTGGAGATTATTAGCAAATTGATTTTTTTCAAATTGCCAAGATAAGACAGATATCATTAAATGTTGGTATTTACATCTTTTCAGGGTGGCCTAAAACCTTTCCATGGCACACCAACAATGCTAGGGAGGTGATGAAAATATTACTTAAGAAAATAATACTTAGTTTTGGGGTACATGTTCGGATATCCTCAGATAAGGGGCTACATATTATAGCAGAAGCACTTCAATAATTGTGTAAAACCCTGGGGATGTGATGGGATTTACATCTCTGTGGAGAGAATTAACCAAACTTATTATAGCTAAAGAATTTGGTTATAACTGTAATAGGTGTGATTAGAAATTGCTTTTTGGCCTGCATTATGACTTAATGTGCTAGTTGTTGTAATCAATTCACACTAAATATAAACACAACCTGTGGTTTTGAAGAATTGTGGCATGCTCTCACTTCCTGTATGCCAAATTTTTCTTGGTTAAAACAGATAGTTGTGATGATTGTTATGACAGTAGTAATCACAATTGTTACTTGTATCAGAATACAACATCTCTTTTTGTTATGATCATGTTGTGAAGCGCAAAAATACTATTTAACTCTCCAGTATTATATGAGGCTTCAAATTTGTTGAGAATCAAGGTGTCAATTAAAAAAGGGGGATTTGATGCTGTAAAAGGTATAGTTTTAGTTTCTGTAATCCTGTTTATCTGAAATGTAGGACATTTTAGTAAAACAAGATTATCAAAACCTTGGAAGAATATCAGCTACATTCCTCCAGTGCAGACAAGGGGCAGCTTGATGGAGGCTGCAAGATTTATTTTGCAAATGACAGTATGATTAAGCCATTTAGAAATCAGAACTCTTCTAAATTATGGGAGTAAACACTTGGAGTTCAACCAAAAGGACCACCAATTCAATTCACCAGGCCTGCACAAGAAGAGGAGACTGTGTCAATGAATTCCAGGAACCTATTAGAATGTAACCACCTTTGATTTAGAAAATACTGAATATGTAATGTATATCATACATATAACCCACATATTGCCAGCTATGAGGTGTGCACGCTTTGAGAAGACATTCCTGTTCACCCAGTGCACTGTAAAAAAAAGGATGCCTGCTTTCTAAAATTTAAATGGAGGTTTTACAGGTGTTTTCTTTTCTGGCTTTTACGTTATCAAAGTGGCAACTCAACATCTCCTACTAAGGAGATGTCAGCTATTTGAAAGATATAAAAACAAAGACAATAAAGGTCTTACTTGAAGCAATGCGTAAGGCATAATGACATGTGGAAATAGAATCAATAAGACATGCAGACTGCCAGAAAATTTACTGGGATAACAAATAGTCTTCCCAAGAGAAACTGCAAAATGTAATATTGTTTTGGAAAACTAAAACTTGCATACATACAAGACTAAGTGAAGTGCATTAGGGAAATGCTGCAGATTGCAGAAATAAAATAAGACTTTTTGTCTGATACATGTATGGTAACCTGGACAAAGTAGGTAAGATACTCTTGTAAGACACATACAGAGCTTTTTGCTGCACCTGTTCAACTAAGCACTTGAAATCCATTAACTTCTTGCAGGGACATATCTGTATCTTGATACTTGCAGGGATCTGCAAGGTAAAAGAAAATATTTATTTCCATTCTGTGGGTCTCAGACTGACACAGAGACTATGAGCTAAACCTCCCATGAGATTTAGCATTGCCATGCTTCTAGTTACAAACCTGACCTAGCCCAAGCCATGAGGTGAGGAGGTTGTTTACCAATAATGTTTTTACTTCTGTTCTGCCCTCAATACAAAAACACCTGCAATCAGGTGGTGATTTTTCATGCTTTGTCATGGTAAGTTAACTAGGTTCTTCACAGATTAGTCCTCTGTATAGATTTTTTTTCCCAAATCCAGTTAACAGGACTGTCATGGGTTAGAATGAAGGTCTAAATCAAACTGATTTAGGTTGGTGCCTGCAATCCAAGCACAGTAACCAGCTTTCACAGAGAATCCAACAGGCAATGAAGTAGCTTTACCAAAAAGAAGGAATTTATTGAACCCATTACCAATAAAAAAAGTAAAAATTTCCCAAATAAGTAAAAGAATTGACAAAAGGTAAAACAGAAACTGTATCACAATGCCTTTACACACATTCTGAGAGAAAAGGGAGACAGTAAACACATTGGATTTCCATTTCAAATGAGACTCCTGGGAAAAGAGAGATACACTAACACGCTAACCAGAGGGGGAAATCGGCCATCCCCTCCATCTATAGAACTTAGTAGGGATGCTGAGGCATTCTTACGCTATGATGCTTGTGGAAAAGTCCCTTTTCTGGTTCTCTTGCAAACATCAGCTTCCCCTATACGGGTTTCCTTATAACTCCCCTCGGCTCAGGAGTTCCTCTTGAGGCTGTAG